>CM031577.1:2294977-2679128 GCA_018467065.1 Ephestia elutella
CGTGGTGAGAAAGTACTTACATATATTGGAAAGGTGTAGACTATAAAATCAATATAACTTGAGGTTATAAATAAACTAATTTTGTGTTTGAATAACATTATGATGATTGGATGTAACGGTTGCTATATTGAGTTTCCACGGTTTGCTTACTTTTGCGGTCGGGTAACATACATATTCACCGCATATTTTAGTTGCCAACTGTTTCATTTTAATTTTTTATTCAAAATGTTACATCGTATTTATTGAGATATACATATATATAAAGTCCGTTTTTTCTTACTTGTCCTATTGTGTAAGCAATCTTCACAGTACTTTTTGTTATTTTTTTTTTTAATAAATCAAATATTAGTTCAAACCTAAACATTCTAAAGTAAAACATTTATTAACCACGAAAGTAATATCCTAAAAAGTCTATTTTAATTTATATAGTTGTAAAATCATAAAAAGACATGGTAAGATTGTTTACATAATAGGACAAGTAGGAAAAAACGGAGTTTAGAAGAATCACGGATGATATATAAAGAGGACATGCCCTAATGACATTTCTCTAAGAAAATTTGTGTGACGATACGCGGGGTGGAAGGCAGTCGGCGCGGGGTACTTGGCTCCGTCCATACTAAATAGCAGACTGTCATATAGCACACAGATGAGCAGTACTTATATTAATTCAGTGGTTGAGCGAGAAATGACATAGCCCCGCCCCTTTTGGTAATATCGGTGCACCATTGACTGTTACAGTGCACCATTAGATACAACATGTCCTCTTTATATTTCGTCCGTGACAAGAACACAATATTAGACATGATCTTATCATTATCAGTTTGTGTATATGTTTAGCTTCAGTAATAAACTTTACTTGACTGTTAAACAATGCTTTTAGCATTAAGCTGTTGTAAGAACTAGCCTGTGCCCGCGACTTTTCTGCGCATATCTCAGGTTCTAAGCGGCGTATCGAGATGAAACTTACGTCAGATTTTAAGTTAGACCTTCTATAATACAACAGTGAAAACCGCATCAAATTTGTGTTGGATAACCGGTAACATTGTAAATAAAAGTATTAGGCGTGTTTTAAATGCTTTGCTTAGAAGTACAATATTCCCTTACTTCTCTGTATAGGAGAAACAAAACTAATAATCTAAATGATTGTTCAAGCAGAGATTAGTTATAAATTCGTGATAATTATTTGGAAGTTCTAAATACTTATATTTAATTAAATAATAACGCATACTTACATTAACAATGTTTATTTTCCATCACATCGCCATAAAAAACCAAAGACTAACGGACTGATCGCTAACCTTCTAAAATTGGCGGGCAGATTAACCAGCCAGTGTCAATGTGACAGCGCACAGATAATAAACCTTATGCGATCAGTCCGTAAATTGATGAATACAAATAATAATTCTAATCTACATATTTATATTTAAAAAGGTTTCTAACAGTCGGCCTTCCTGAATATAAGGCGCGTCCTCGGGCCAAAATATTAAGGGAATAGCTTGAAATGATACTTTTTTTTTTGGCTAAATTCATGGAGTCTAGTTTCTAAACAGGAACAAAAGCTATTTAAGAATGTTTATAAACTATAAAGACTATTTACTACCATTAACTCAATATTTTGGTTTAACTGAATTATTGTTTTGAAAATGCCACTACAATTATTTTACATTTCTGTTGGCAATTAGTTTTTACAATTTAACATTTGCCTTGGTGATAATCTATATTTACATTTTTATGATAATCAGCTCCAATACTTTTACATTAATTCAAAACAGTTTTATATTTATATCGGTAATACGCTCCAAATTTTACATTTATACACAATAAGTTGTTACAATAATATATATTCAATCTGGTAAAAATTATTTACCATTTATATTGGAAATTACCTAGCTCTAAAAGTTTTACATTCATTCTGGTGTAAACTATTTAATAATATGTATTAAAATTAACTTCAAAAGTTGTACAGTCATCTTTATCAGAAATTTAACTTTATAATAAATAAAAATACTTTATTGCATCAAAATATGTAGGATTATAATTGTAACATTGTGATTTAATATATGGATAATGCGCACAATAATAGGCGGCCTTATCACAAGTGCAATTTTTATATTGGTATTAAACTTTATCTCAAATACCAATGGCCTAATGCTTCGGTTTGTCTTAGTTAACATTGGCAATTTTTATTGAATACCATTATACACTGTAAAAGGATTACATTTATTTTGCAATAATATCAGCATCAAATATTATACTTTAATTTTATTTGATGCTAATATAATTTTATACTTTATACATTCATTTTGGTATTAATCATTAAATATTGACATTTATACCAAAAGGTAGTTTCATTTTCGTAATATCAATTTGAATACACATTTTGAATAAAGATTATTATTAAGTACTTTGAATATCAATGATCCTAAGCTTTAATTTATCTTGTTTACCGTTGACAACAAGCCTTATATCTTGATTACTCTTATTGTTAAAAATTTACATTTACATATCTTTTATAATATTGCCACTCAGCTTCAAAGCTATACATTATTATTATTTTTTTTTTTATCTCATTATTATAATTATATTGGTAATAAACTTCAAAAGTTGTGAACTGATTTCAGTAACAAGCATCTTATCTTAAATACCTATGGTCCCAAGTTTCAGTTTATCTTGGATACCATTGGTAACAAACCTCATATCTTGAATAGTCTTATACATAGTTTTACATTAATTTTGCAATAATATTGTAATCAGCTTTGAAAATTATGCATTCGTTTTAGTAAATAACATCATTTTGGTAATAAGTAATTTTGCAATAATGTAATCAGCTTTGAAAGTTATGCATTCATTTCAGTAAATAACATCATATTGGTAATAAGTTCCAAGTTATACATTAATGTTGGCAACAAGTCTCGTATCTTAAATACTTATGGTCCCAGCTTCGTATTGGTTACCATTAGCAACAAGCCTCATATCTTGAATACTCTTATATACATTAATTTTGCAACATATCAAATTCTTTTATATTCATAATTTTACATTAATATTGGCAACAAGCATCGTATCTTGAATACCAATGGTCCCAGCTTCGTATTGGTTACCATTGGCAACAAGCCTAATATCTTGAATACCCTTATACATTAATTTTGGTGACAAGCCTCGTATCTTGAATACCAATGGCCTCCAAGCTTGATATTGGAAACCGTTGGCAACAAGCCTAATATCTTGAACACCTTTAAACACTCTATTTGGCAACAAGCATCGTATCTTGAATACCAATGGTCCCAGCTTCGTATTGGTTACCATTGGCAACAAGCCTAATATCTTAAATACCAATGGCCCCAAGCTTGATATTGGAAACCATTGGCAAAAAGCCTCATATCTTGAATACCAGTAATATTATTTTATATCTTAATGTCTGAAAGAAAATGATTAGTTATAATTATTATTGTACATTGTAAATCTGGTTATATTTTACGACCAAGAAATGTCTCATATTCATTTATTCACCCATGTCGACAAATTATTCTAATCGGATTTATTCACCAATGAATAAAACTTTAATGTCAAACACGATATCCACGTTTTGTATAAGTCTAGATTAATAATTTTTGTTTCATAAGGTAATATTAACAATATTGGGTTATAGTCGCACATTCAGTTGTCGACACATGGAAGACTGGAAGACAGTCACATACAAGCCATCAATGTTTAATTTAAGTTTATTTAGTTATAGTGATCGTTGATTGTATTCATTTTTTTTTTTAATTATTATTTGAGTGAAATAAACACATTTGAAAACTTTCTTGGCAGTATTTATGATTGTGACATCAGCAAATAATTAGTACTTAAAAAGGGAACATACAAATTTGAACATGCATCTTTTTACTGTAGTGTCCATAGTAGTTTATCTTTTAATTTATAATCATATAGCTCATTATAGTGTAATCGCAAAATTCTATAAATATCTTATTAAAACAATATATGAAAAGAACGTGGGTACATACTTATATGTATCTGTTATGTATGTTCAAAAATACACTACGTTTACAAAATAACACGTAAAAAGGTATGTTAATATTATAGGTACATCTTTGGTTATATGTATATGAATGTGACCATAAGTTCACAAATTAAAAAGGTAATCTTACCTACTTTAGATAACAAAAATGAGGATATATGATTTTTTTTTTTTGTATTCTTTATCTTATTAATAGATACCCAATAGACCACAGCCAGTAATATACAGTGCGACAATTAAAATAGGCTGGCTTCATTGTACATGTAATTGGTATCTATATCATAAACAAAAATAAGACATTAATAACTACAACATATAGCTTGTACAAAAGTAAATTAAGCTTTTCTCATATGAATCCGACGATAGTCAGCAGTTTACGCAACTATTATTTTAACAACATTACTATTTACCACTATCATTCGTTGTGTGAACTTATATCATAATTTTCATTTTACCAATTTCTATTTACTAGTAAATTTCATGGAATCTTTCTCAGTTTGTATCAACAACTAATCAATATCATAAGAGTTTATGATTTTATCAAAAGGTCATAAACCAGGATTCCATAGCATAGCTTGACTTTGACTAAGTTCTTAATTTATAATTAATTTAATATTGCTTACATGATGTTTACATTGGTTGATATTTTAATGTTTTCATAGGTAAATACATGAACACAGGAAGGGTGTTGCAAGTTTATAGAAAACAAAGTAAGAAAACCAGTAATCTTAAATAACATTATCACTAATATAGAATAGGATCAAATTATATAATGGTAGATCAATATTGTCAAATTAAATTCAAACTAAATAATTGTCAAAATATTGTGACAATGTTTTGACAATTTGTCTAGTGATAGCTTTCGTACACTGTTTGAATTGGTAATCAAAAATGAAAAGTCAAAGCATCTTATAATTGATCCTATCTGTTGGGTGATCTGTACTTGTAATACAGTTGATTATTTAAGTCCTTACATTACTACCTAATTTCACTATATGAAATTGTATTGTAACGACATATTAATTCTAAGCCCATAAGTCTTTTCTGTTTTATTATTAATAACCTTAATTTACCTATGAATATTGATGCATCTCAACACAATCACTGCATTTCCTTAAAACGAATCATTATATCTGAAATGCTAATTATCGACGTTAAGTAGGTACATTAAACTTAAGAACATATCGAAACAATTACCGTCACTATGTTAATTCAAACATGGATTACATTTATGGAAGGGTTTCTCATTATCTACCTGTATTTCAAGTCGTAACTTTTACATTAGACGACCATTGGTTGAGTTGCATTATACATGATAAAATATAAAATATATCCAAAAACTTTTGTTGTGTAACGTTGAAATAACATCCTTACATGCAAATTGCAGTTGCTGTAAAAGTAGTAGTTTTACTATAAAATACCAAATACAATCTTTTATTATGTCTATACATACATTCATAATATTAAATTAATTATTATCAAATTACATTAACTTCGGTTTACTAAGTGAAGTGTCACAGTATTTCGTGTAGGAGCTTCAGTTACAGTCGTTTATATAGGAGCTTTTAAAACATTAAAATTAACAACAATTAATATTGCTTGTCAAGTTTAATTTAAGGTTAATTTTACAATACAAGATCAAATCGCTTTTATCATGGCATTTTCAAACATTATATTATTGTATCTAATGCTAATTGAGCCATAAAATGAAATACCTATATATCATCAGAAAAGAAAAAGGTAACTATTATGGCACTCAGTTTAAGTCTCAGTTCTACATTATGAAGGTTTGAAAAATAACACTATTTGTGTTGAATTTTGAGTATTTGTATAGTTTTCGAAAGGTTTACCCTAAAGTAAATCAAGGTAAAAATATTAGTCTGTACAAATTGTAAAAAGGTAACTGAACTGGTAATCAACATTCAACACATTATATCGGAAAATTTCATTGCATGACTCATTTTTAAAAAAGAAATCTTTTTAGAATGGATTGTTTTATTTATTTTTTTTTGTCAAGATCACTTAGGGTTGCCAGCCATACTATAATTGTGCCATAGTAAGTATTGCAGCATATGCGTCTGCTTACTATATACATTTTAACGAATTATATCTTCAAAAATATTATAATCATGAATAATAATAACTAAATAATATTTTACTATAAATGTTGGCAACCCTACCCATTAGGGTATATATTAATATTACTAGATCATCTTCTGATATGGTTGTATGCGTTCCAGTTCAAGGAGACCGTTCTAGCTTCTGTTCTGTGGGTCAAACAGCATTACATTTCTATACATATACATATCTATGGATACGTTTATACGTGATATACTTATGTAAAGGTAATTATTTGGACAAACAGTTACGAGAACGGCCATACCCTTGATATGGTACCAGTGACCTTCGAAGTGGCTCAGCATAGCTCTGTGCACACGATGTGGCGCAGCTACCCCTCACGGCGCGGCGCAGCTCCTCTCACGGCGCGGCGCAGCTCCTCTCACGGCGCGGCACAGCTCCTCTCACGGCGCAACGCAGCTCCTCTCACGGCGCGGCACAGCTCCTCCTCCTCTCACGGCGCGGCGCAGCTCCTCTCACGGCGCGACGCAGCTCCTCTCACGGCGCGGCACAGCTCCTCACACGGCGCGGCACAGCTCCTCTCACGGCGCGGCACAGCTCCTCTCACGGCGCGGCACAGCTCCTCTCACGGCGCGGCACAGCTCCTCTCACGGCGCGGCACAGCTCCTCTCACGGCGCGGCACAGCTCCTCAAACGACGCGACGCAGTGTCCTCTCACAGCGCGGTGCAGCTCCTCTCACGGCACAGCGCAGCTCCTCATACGACGCAGCGCAGCTCCTCTCACGGCGTGGCTCTGCTACTAGCACCGCGTAGCCCTGCACCCTGCACGGCGTAGCTCTGCACCATGCATGGCGTAGCTCTGCACCCTGCACGGCGGCGTGGCTCTGAACTTGCCGTTTTCGAGGTACCGCTGCAAAAGGTTTAAACGCCAGCACAATGAATGTTGCTAATACAAATTTCAAATATGATATGCCTAGACGTGTAAGAAACAAAGTGCGAGAGTATTGTATGTTAACACCTGAGTAGCTGATGCTGATAAGATAAATAATAGATGCTGTTGATATAAAAGCAAATGTATTCGAAAATACTTAAATGCTAATGAGTACACGAACGCGATGCGCGGTGATGATGTGCGAAGGTGAATCGTGAACTGATTGATAGATAGACAAAAATATGCATTCGTGTAATAATGCTTATTGGGCGATTTGTATGTGCGGTGAAACCGTACAAGTATATAATTTTCATTTGCAAAAGTCTAATCAAAAATGGTATGTTTCTAAAATGTAACTAACAATTTTACCCAAAAAGATAGGTAACCCTTTAGTGCACAAATAAACAACAGTAAATTAAAGAATCACAGACAAACATTTGATGTGCAAAGGTGCATAATCAGGTACTTAGTACATAATTAAAGCAACAAAGTAAGTACCTAACTATATTCATAAAGTATATTCATAAATTACATAGGTACTTATTTTATTTAAATAAAACAAGAAACTTCAAAAAATTTTTTATTTGTTATTTTATTACATAATGTTTGCCATTACTTGAATAAAATATAGTTAAATGCATACCTACATTACTCACTTACTTAAATGAATTTACATAGCTTACTAAACTTACTTATATGTAAAAGTATAAGTACCTACATATTTATGTACATTATATATACATACTTATGTAAGTATATATTTAAAAAAAAAAATAAGCGAGTTGTTTTTCTACATTTTCACTATTTTGTGATGTTTTTCAATACGTATAAAATATTTTCTCCAATCAAACTGCTTGAACAAAATTTTACCACTACAGATATATTTCTCTAGTAAAAACTATAAAATTACATATCGATCCCAATTCTGAATTTGTTGGATAACCGGTAACATTGTAAATAAAAGTATTAGGCGTGTTTTAAATGCTTTGCTTAGAAGTACAATATTCCCTTACTTCTCTGTATAGGAGAAACAAAACTAATAATCTAAATGATTGTTCAAGCAGAGATTAGTTATAAATTCGTGATAATTATTTGGAAGTTCTAAATACTTATATTTAATTAAATAATAACGCATACTTACATTAACAATGTTTATTTTCCATCACATCGCCATAAAAAACCAAAGACTAACGGACTGATCGCTAACCTTCTAAAATTGGCGGGCAGATTAACCAGCCAGTGTCAATGTGACAGCGCACAGATAATAAACCTTATGCGATCAGTCCGTAAATTGATGAATACAAATAATAATTCTAATCTACATATTTATATTTAAAAAGGTTTCTAACATTTGGTTCCGAAGTTTTTGCGTGATGCGCGTACAAACATAGAGACAGAAAGACAAAAATTTTACAAAAAATGTTTTTGGCTTCCAGGAGGGGTCTTCATGGGGCCACCATGAAGACCCCTCATAGTTTTTTCTTTCTTAAAAATCTATGTACAGACACAGACCAGTTACAGTTTTATTATATGTAGTGATGGTATATAACATATACATGTAACAATTTCGTATTGAGCTAAATATTGTTGCATAGTCATCTGACTTACATAGTGCAATAAGTGCCTACGCAATAGTTCTTGCCAGTGATGTTGGCCACTTTGAAGCAGGGCTTTTTGCGTATTCGTACTGGTACCAAATTCCCATATAAAGTACCGGAAAGTATTGGTACTTTTAGGGAGTTTATATGCAAAATTTGGTACCGGTAAAAATTTGGTACTGCCTTGAAGTTCTTTCATCGGGAGCCAATGAACAGGTTTGGTATAAAAATTATTAACACATTAAAATGTACTGAGCATTGGCTAAAAATATGTGGAGCATAACATTACTTAGTCGTGTTTTTATTTTTATTACTGAAAAACTTAAAGAGACCTTTTTATTGCAAGTTCAGAGTGTACAGAAATCATGAAACAAAAACAAAATCGCCATTATTTTAGCAATAAAAATTTAAATAAATATCAATCAAACTATTGCAAATAAATTCAAAATATTATTGGCGGACCCGCGCGGGCGACACGCATGACGTTGACAGATCTGTCACGTTGACATTGATAGATTTCATGACAGGTTATAATTTATTGGGGCTGTCAGTATCCACGGAAAATGTGTTAACTTGACTTGAAGTATAAAATCCAATCGTCTTACATGTCTGACAGAGCTTCATATCATAAAGTTCAAACATTCCACCAGATGGCAGCACCTAGGTACAAATAAAGACCATAGACTTATTATACAGGGTATTTGGGTCAACACCTGCAACCTCTCTAGGGGTGAAAGTACTCATGAATATGAGCACTTTTTTGTATGGTACCGACTCTAAAATCTCAAAAAAAAATCAGCTGTTCCATACATTTTGGGCGAGTAGGTATTGTAAAATGTATGGAACAGCTGATTTTTTTTTTTGATATTTCAAAGTCGGTCCCATACAAAAAGTGACACCCCTAGAAAGGTTGCCGGTGTTTACCCAAACACCCTGTATGCAGTAGCGGATTTAGGGTGGGGAACAGGGGCACGTGCCCCCCCCAGACTGATTTTTGTGTACCTACTGTGGAGAGAAAATTCCATAACAGTGCATATCAAATGAAGAAATAACAGATTTTTTTCTGCCCATCTGGTTTATATCTTGATTTTTTTGCAACTCTCTGCAGTGCGCAGTGGCGTAGTGAGAGCAAGTCTTTAACAGCATCAGGACATATGTCGATTTGTTGCACCCCCCCCCCCAACATGCAAAGTCCGCCATGGTCCTTGTGCCCCCCCAAAACAAAATCCTGGGTCCGCCGTTGCTGTATAGTGTACGCCAGTATATAATAAGTGTATGCTGAAGACAGGCATCTGTCAGATGGTGTGACAAATGACAGTATTGTACCATTGACATGACCATACTTAACAGTAGCGCCCACTAGTGAGCGTAAATACGATCACCCTCATTGATGGCCCAATAGGATGTAATCATCATAATGGATGTATAGACTAATCGTCTTAACTTGCAAATATCTCCGCAGGTGTCAAGGCCGGAATGCGGAAAGTTCATTGAGAGCTAACACAAATTACAAATAGTACAAACAGATTTACAACAAATACAGAGAGAACAGTTTATTAAATAGTAAAATCTATATCTATATATAATAACATATATATATATATATATATATATCTATATATATATATATATATATATATATATATATATATATATATATATATATATATATATAACTCAAAGGTGACTGAGTGAGTGACTGATTGACTGACTGACATAGTGATCTATCAACGCACAGCCCAAACCACTGGACGGATATCGGGCTGAAATTTGGCATGCAGGTAGATGTTATGACGTGGGCATCCGCTAAGAAAGGATTAACGCGAGCGAAGCCGCGGGCGCCAGCTAGTCAAAAATAAAAATGGACAAACGATGTTCCGACAACTCTGTACAAAAACGTATGGCACGCTTCAGGGAACAGATGACGACTGAAGGCACGGCTCATGGCACGTCTCATGGTATTCCGAGTCACGCACATACATCAAACTTCATGACTATAGGTACCATTATATACTTACAAGGTTTGGCAGAACGTCCTGCCTGGCGCCTAAAAACGAGGAGGGCTGACCCCAAATAAAGGGAACAGGAAATATTCTGATTTGACATACCGATCAATACGACCGTATTACGGTTGCTAATCCTCCTTCCGATCACTCTAGAGGTAGGGCTCAGGATATTCAAGAATATTCGCGATCCCATGACGCCCCCAGCAACGGCAGGCGCGGAAACGCCGCAGGGGGTTTTAGTGGGTAGTCTGGGCCGACTAGTGGCCCAGGAGTTCCACACTCAGTGCCTAAATGCATTACCCCCTGCGAAATCAAAAAAAAAAAAGAGCTCGGAATATTCCCAGTAGGAACCGCACTTGACGGAATCGAGTGCGAAATAGTAGGACCGCTTCAACGTTCACACAGTACCGCCCGGCACCAGGACGATTTCTCCTTGGACCCTTCAGGCAATTTGAGCAATATACCGCTCTGCCATTTTGTGAGTAATGTCCAAAGCAGAGTTTTGTTCCCACCTGGGAGCCCTTTGTGCTGTTACTGTTTCGGCTGCATAGTCCTCGAGGCTGTCGCCATATTTCCTCTGGTTTACTTTGGCTATTTGAGGAATAAGCAAAGTTTGACAAAATACTAATAAAGTTAACTTGATTTTAACAAAAAGTTAACTGTTAGCCAACTGGGTTTGGTTACACATTGCAAAAAGTTATGTAGTTACTTTTTTGTGTTATGGGTTGACAAAAGTTTGATTGTTTAAGTATTTGTTTCAGTGTAGTAAGGTCGACGTAGCGACCAACGGAAAGTAGGCTTCGATGTCATCATCATCATCATCCACAGCCTTCCGTGACCCACTGCTGGGTATAGGCCTCCTTCTGTCTACGCCAACCTTCTCGGTCCTGGGCCATCTTACTCCAGTTGTTGCCAGCAATATTCTTAACATCGTCGACCCACGTCGGCTTCGATGTAAAAAAAAATTGTCAAAGTGGCCTTTTGCAGACCCACTATTATATTGGTAACCAACACTAATTGATAATATTGGTGTATGGTAACCACCAACATATTGGTGTCACAATATAAAATTGGAAAGATGCAAACCACATTGTGAAAGTCAATTTCGAGATCAAACATAGGGCGTGTCTAACTGGTTTCTCCTAATTTCCGTTTATTTGTAATTTATGGTATTTTATCGTTACTTTATGGGTAAAACAGCGGTTTTTATTAACCTTTATACTAGTTAACTGGCTCTATTCTCTTTTATTCATAAATTTTTATGTGTAAAGTTGTTGTTTTATACCTAATGTTGTCTATAGGCTCCACTCTCTACGAAAATGAGACTACACGATCACATTGTAACTAAAGTTAACTTGTACCCATTGAATTGTTAGATTTTACTTTACTTTAGTTAGTACTGTATACTTCGAGCAGTATCAAATCTTATAAGTACTAATCCTACAAATGTTATAAAACCGGATGGTTAAGAAAAATAAAAACCATGGCCTGATTTCAACTAATACTATAAATGCGAAAGTGAGTTTGTTTGTTACCTCTTCACGCTTTATGCACTAAACCAATCTTCCTGAAATTTCTTTACCTTTTAAAGTACCCTACCTTTCATCCCGGGAAAAAACACTGGCTCGTGGCAAAAGCTAGAAGACTGTAAAATAAATGCCCCTTAGATGTCGAATGTTTGAATGTCAATCATCCCTTTCAGCTAGAAGCAAGGGTGGAATCTTTATAAAATTTGGTAAACTTGAATATCACAAATTGTACATACATATATATTATCACGCCTTTTTCCCGTGGGGGTAGGCAGAGACTAGCGATTTCCACTTGCTAATCTTTACAGATATCTCTTGCTTCAAAATTGTACGAGTATTTTTTATCCCAAATTAGAGAAAAACTCCGAGGATCAGCAAAAAAAGAACAACAACTAAATAAAAAAAAAAATATGAAGGAAATTTCGCAAAAATCACTAGATACGAGTACCTAACGAGTTTGATTGACTGACGCAAAAACACGTGAAATCAAGAAATCAATCATGTTCAATCGACGTAAGCTGATCACCCTTAACCTTTTCAACGTGTACGGATGGAAAATTACGGAATTATGCTGATGTACCGTTCGCAGAGACCTCAAAGTAACTTGATTTACGAATAACACCTGTCTCGATAACTGTGATGTAAACTCCAACATATAGAGTTATTCAACCTGCGGACGCGGCAATATTACGTAAACACCTAATTCAATTTGTATAACTTATATCATTATCATATCATTTTATAAGTTGCATAAGTATTTACTTATGTGTTTATAATTTTGCATAAATCTAAATTATTTAAATTAATCAGAGTTGGTAGCTCTTTTTGCACATTTGATTATATTACTATCGAAAGTAACGCAATATTTTATAGTCGTTATAAGTAAGTAATTGATGTAAGTAGGGATTCTTAAGGCTTTATTTAGTACTTTTGCACTAAAGTAGTCTGATTATGTTGGTATCATAAAATAAATACGCTAAATGTCTGACATATGTCAACTAAAAATATAAGCAAATACTTCGATGGCAGAGTAACCCAAAGGGAATCTTGGTCTCCGCTACTAAAGTTTTTTTTTTATCGGTCTATACTATTTCTCGCCAATCCCCTTTAGAGTCTTCTAAGTCTCTCATACCTTCGTCACTCAAATAAGCGAAACGTACACATTTTTTTTTCAAAAAGTGTTACAACTTGGCCACGGGGAATTGAAAAAATACCGACTATGTCAAGCGCGTCAGACGTAATCGGTATTTTTTTTTGTTCGACGCGACTGACGCGTCGACGTTCGCGCCGCGCAAATTTTCGCCACGGTGAATTCCCCGTGGCCAAGCTGACAGTTCTATACGTTTGTAGCTCTGCTTGATCTACATCGCGGCCGTAGGCGTCTGTGGGTCGACCCAAGGCAGCCCGCGTGCTTTACATAACTTAGCGCCTAACTTTATCTGGTCAGTCATAACTCTCAAATACTATTACTGTCCGTGAGTTAAAGAAATTTATTGTACGAGGGTTTCAATTCAAATGATTGAAACAACTATTTCAATGACACAAAACACTATTACATAAAGACAAACCTCAGGGTTTTTATATGTTACTAGCTTTTGCCCGCGGCTTCGCCCGCGTGAATTTCTCTTCCCACGGGAACAGTGCTTTTTCCCGGGATGAAAGGTACCCTATGTCCTTCTCCGTACTTCCAGCTATGTGTATGCGAATTTTCAGGAAGATTGGTTCAATAGATAAAGCGTGAAGAGGTAACAAACAAACAAACAAACAAACTCACTTTCGCATTTATAATATTAGTGAGGATTATTTAAGATTAAAATGAGTTTGTACTTTTTTTTATAAATATTTAAAAAAATGATTTCTTATAATTTGCTTTGATATTTTTGAGGTTTTTCTTCAACAAAGAGCTTTCTGAAATTCTTATTTGTTTAAAACTTTATTAAACCAAAATAATATAGTGGTATAAGAGGCGGACTTAATGCTAACAGCATTCTCTACCAGTCAACCTTCGGGATAAACAGAAATAAGTATGGCAGTCAATCTTCTTCTTCTTCTTCTTTTTGTTATTCTTGTAGTTTTTATTTTAGAATTCGCTTTGTCCTCTAATTTACAATTTTATAAATTTCGAAAGTGTCGTTAGTAAAATTAGGTGGTCCATAGGGGTCAATAAACCAAATGATTTTTACACGACTGACCAAAAAAGAAGTGTTATGTATGTATGTTTCTTTATTCCATAAGTAGTGAACGGCTGAACAAATTTTAATGTGAGAGGTCTTTTTAGATTCCCTGCATTTCTCCGAGTGACATAAACTATGTGAGTTGTCAGTCGTGTTTTTTTATTTTTCAATAATTAACTTGTTAGCATAGTATTAAATTAAAATGAGGTAAGTTCATTCACATCACGATTAGTACAATATAGCATGTTGGAATCAGCATAAAAACGATCAACACACAGACAGACCGGCTATTAATTTGTCTGTCTTATCGAGACAACTAAATGTTATTTATTGCATTGAGATGCTATCTCACTGACTAATTACAAAGTCGATTTGGCTTAAAAAATCCAACGACTTTTATGAAATTGAAATTCTAAGTGGCGCTTGGGTGATGATTTTTTAGCACCCATAACAAATTATATGTGCTGGCAGAATAGCTATGAATTTTTGACATTTTTCGATGTTTTCTATTTAAATATATAGCAACTTTTGATTTTATGTAAGACCAACTTAGATTTCGATTGAATACGTAATTTTTAATTCATAAGTATGTAAAAACCAAGCAAAAACAGAATAATAACTACTTCCTAGATCGATCATAATCGGTCAAGAAAGTCTGTTTTTGTATACTTATGACTTAAATTTAATTCAGAAATGAAAAAAAACCTTTTTTATTTATTTCGATAATACACGCAGTCAGTAACGGAAGAATTTGATATACATCTATTATTTTGATATACGATGTTGAAAGCTGATTAGTGTGTAATTTTTTCCTTTTTTTGAGACGTAAGTATAATTTTCAAAATTAATTATTTCTAATAAATTTTGATTGAAAACCCGAATGGAAATTGGAATTTGAATCACAAGTAATTTGTATGCAAATGTTGCTGATCGAGTATTTGCTAGAAAGTCTGTTCGTCTTAATATAAGCAAGTTCATAATCGATAGACGACTCGATAGCCTTTTAGGCATCGATTTCTTGAGATTATGACATACTTCATACATTCGATCTGTAACAAACTAAATTATAGCTAAAATTCAAATGATATTTCATTATAATGCAATCCGCGACAATGCAATCTCTTTGTATTTTCGCTACTAAAGTCTAATCTTTGTACTTTGTATATGCTAAAATTCATCAAAATGGGTATAGCCATTTTGCATAATTTTGGCAATCTTGAAGTCAGTTTATAGGTAATATTACTAGCATTTGCCCGCGCCTTCCCCCGCATGAACTTCCCACGGACAAGATACCCTATGTTCTTCTCCGTACTTCTACATACATACATATTATCACGCCTTTTTCCCGTGGCAGGCAGGGACTAGTAATTTTCACTTGCTACGATCCTTACAAATCTCTCTTGCTTCCTCTACACTCATCACTCTCTTCATCATCGTACTTCTAACTATGTGTATATATTTCAGGAAGATTGATTCAGTAGATAAAATGTGAAGAGGTAACTAACAAACAAATAAATAAACAAACAAACTCACTTTCGTATTTATAATGTTAGGATAGGATTAGGATATGACACTACGGGTATCAGCTAACACATTTCTCACTAACATTATTTTGCACACGCTCGTCATTTTGAATATAAAGTAGCGATTGCAGGCACATCTGTCATTTGTCAATTTAATTGGATGTCACTTTTTGTCGATCACGATTTAATTGACTGAGCAGTAGTTTCAATTAATCATATTATCTCTCTTTAGATCGACTTGCTGACTGCTGATAAAATTAGATTAATAAGTAAGGAAGCTGAAATTTGTAAAATTCTATATTTTTTTTACATATATTTTAGAATATACTATGTTGGATGAAAATGACAATTATTAATAAGCCCTCCTATACTGAAACAGTTCCTGTTGTTGTGTAGGTTTGTTAAAGAATATATTTCGTTTCAGAGTGCCTCTTTGCATAGACCTCCTCTAGCAACTTCCACTGTCTTCTATCGCCAGTTACACTTCTCCAGTTGCAACAAACGGTCCTCTATTTCTCTTTCCGTCTCTTGGATACCATTCTGTAACTGTTTTGCTCCACTTTTCATTTGATTCGCGCATCGTGTGTAACACGAGTTAGAATATGACAATAAAATGCTTCATATAAATCGGTCTGTGACTGTTCAGTAGACTGCTGGAAGTGCTGGACATAGGCCTCTCAATTTTGGTGCAATCCAACCTAAGTTGTCTTACAATCAATCTAACTAGATAAAAAAATCTAGACAAACAAGCTAATTATTAAAAAATACTAAAACATGACTGACAACTTACACAGCCTATGTCATTTAGGCTTATGCAAGAAATCTAACAATACCTCTCACATCAAAATCTGTTAAGCTGTTCAGTACTTATGGTGGAATAAAGAAATTACATACATACATATACATACATACATGAACCCTGAAAACATAACACTCCTTTTTTGGTCAGTCGTGTAAAAATGACAATTTATCTTTGCTATGTTTATATTTTAATGCCATCTTTTAGTTAGTTTTCAGTTTGACAAAAAATTACTTACTGGTCTTAAGATAAATGTATTTTTTTTACACATCAACAAACCTGTCACTTTTCGCCGTTCTAGTCCCACTATGTATTGTACAGGTTTGCGAATGATTGATTGTAGCACTGATTTTGCTGACCCTACGCAAAGAATCTCCCGTTACTTACATATGTAATGCCATGTACCGTTTGCTTTATTAAGAATCGGAACTTTAAAACTTTTTATTTATAAACTTTTGTCTGCAAATGGTCATTTAATGATAAATACAAGTAGGTACTTAAGCTGCTTAGCTTATTAAGCTCAGCTTGAGCAGCTTAAATATTAACCGTTACATACTCTTGTACAATACAACAGATATTTCTTGTCTATTAATGAAATGGATTAAAGTCTGAATCTCTTCAGGTTTGAGTAGAGTCAAAAATGTAATAAATATTTTAAAAAATAAAAAATAGAATACGATGGTTTAGTTACAATTAAAAAATTAACAAATTGAAGTATCCTCACATGAATGCATGAATTAACCCTGAAAACATAACACACCTTTTTTGGGCAATAGTGTAAAAAAATTATATATCCATACTAATATTATAAATGCGAATGTTTGGATGTGAGTTTGTGAGTTTGTGAATTTGTGAGTTTGTGAGTTTGTGAGGATGTTTGTTACTCAATCACGCAAAATCTACTGGACGGATTTCGATGAAATTTGGTATAGAGGTAGATAATGACCTGGAATAGCACATAGGCTACTTTTTATCCCGGGAAAAAGCACTGTTCCCGTGGGAAATTCACGCGGGCGAAGCCGCGGGCAAAAGCTAGTTTTTTATATATTTTGGAAAATTAACTTGGAAGCGGAACCCCAAATTCTAAAGTTATAGATTTAACTTTAAGCTTTATATTTAAAAAAAATATTTAAAAAAGTCCTTTAATTTTGTACTTTCTGTCCTAATTTTTTTCATTTCTCTACGTGTACAAAACCTGTTAAATAAACAAATACTCTAAATTACCTGAACCAGTAACGGCCAGTAAGTCTAAATCAAATGTAAATAACACAAAATAAACAGAAACTCATTCAAACAACATTAGTGCATAGTAATTTAACATTCAATCAGCTGGATAATAAATATTAACCTTCATATCGTGTCAGACAGAACTAGACCAAATCACGAACTAACTGCATAAATTAAAGAATGAACAGAAGTACATACAAAAGTTTTGTTACTGTTTTTTGTTACTGTTATTTTGTGCAAAAATATACTGTTAGATTTAGGTCAATTCTACTATCCTACTAATTTATAAACTAGCTTAATTTACTTATGTTTATATCTCTGGTTCTAAGCGACGTATCAAGATGAAACCTACGCCAGATTTTAAGAAAGACCTTTTACAAATCAACAGTGAAAACAGAATCAAATTTGATTCAGTAGTTTTTACGTGATGCGCCTACAAACATACAGACAGAAACACAGACAGACAGACCCTATGAAATGAAATGAAATGAAAATGAAATGAAATGAAAAAGTTTTTATTGACCCATTCTAAATTACATTCGCATTCAGGCGGAACCATCGCTCAACCAACTACCATCGAACTAGGAATTAACCTGTATCTCGAGTGGCAGAGGGCATCGCGAAGGACCCGCCGAAATGAGTACAATGGTAAATTATACCTAAATAGAAATGGTGGAAATGTATATAAAGTACATGAATTCCATAATTCCCAAACTAGAAAAATCTGCATTTTGGGAATTAAAGTAATAGGTAGTTACAATTTATACATGCGATGTTAACTAAAGTGCACTTACAACTATTACTACAAAAAGTAGCTCTCCGCCGCCTTATGACTACAAAATATTATATTTTACGTGCAATAAAATATAGCTAGAAAGATAAATAAATATATAATAGGTTATTTTATTATTATCAAGGAAGTTTGGTTATTATCTGTATTGGTGGTCATTATGTGTGAGTGAATGGATGATGTATGAACGAATAGGTTATAATATGATATTGACGATGACATGTAGAGTGTAGCGAAAGTTTGTTCAGAATACTATTTCATTTATTCATTATTAGGCAAGAGATTTTCTGTGTCCGAATAACTAAGAGATTGTAACCATTCTTTGATTTTATATTTGACGACTCGTTTTGTACATGGGTAAATGTTTAGTAGTTTATTTGCTTTGTTGTACATAATACAACTAATTATTTCAAAATGTCGAGCAAAATGAAGATCCCTCATAGTTTTTTTTTATATCTCCTACTAGCTTTTGCCCGCGGCTTCGCCCGCGTCAATTTCCCACGGGAACAGTGCTTTTTCCCGGGATAAAAAGTAGCCTATGTGCTATTCCAGGTCATTATCTACCTCTGTACCAAATTTCATCGAAATCCGTCCAGTAGATTTTGCGTGATTGAGTAACAAACATCCTCACAAACTCACAAATTCACAAACTCACAAACTCACATCCAAACATTCGCATTTATAATATTAGTATGGAAGTATGGATACACAGACCAGTTATAGTTTTATTATTTGTATTGATGCGAAAGTTTCAATGTGAGTTTGTGAGGATGTTTGTTACTCAATCACGCAAAATCTACTGGACGGATTTACACGGGTAGAAATATACCGGGAAGAGAACATAGATACTTTTTATTAAGCCCTGGGTCGCGGCTAGTAAATCCACACTAATATTTTAAATGCAAAAGTGAGTTTGTTTGTTGGTTTGTTTATTTGTTACCTCTTCACGCTTTATCTACTGAACCAATCTTCTTGAAATTTCGCATACACATAGCTGGAAGTACGGGGATGGACATAGGGTACCTTTCATCCCGAGAAAAGTCACTGTTCCCGTGGGAAATTCACGCAGGCGAAAGCTAGTTATAAATAAAATGCTTTAATAGTTATACAATATTATAGATTATAGAATATTATTATAGAAAAAATGGCCAAAAGTTAAAATTTCATAACTACAATTTTAATGTCATTTCTGTACACTCCATAACTTATTCCGACAGGTTGTAACAATAATGCTTACGCTTTTAAAAAACAATCAATGTTAATTGTTCGCATTCCGCCGTAACCTTGATATTTTATTGTAAAATCGTTCATTATTCAATCAATTATAGATATTAACTGTAAGTACAAAGCATTAACTAAGTATATATTTTTTTATTATATGATTTACTTCATAAAATCTTTTGGGAGTGAGTGACTTAGATTTTAGTATTAGGTACTTATTTTTTTAGAAATCTTTATATTCCTGTAAACTTACTTACTTCGATGGCTCGACGACCCAAAGAGGATCTTGGCCTCCGATACCAGAAGTGTCCAAGAGCAGAATGGCAGGAAGTGGCGCAGAATAGTCTGCGCCACTTCCTGCCATTCTGCTCTTTGAAGAGCTATATTCCTGTATAATCCTTATTTTTTTATGTTCAACTAGCCGTGCCCCGGTGCTTCACTCCCGTGGGACTTTTGGGATCTATATAGTACCCTATGTGCTATTCCTGGTATTTTTCTACCTGTTTATCAAATTTGTTTGTTTATTTGTAGCATGTTTATTGTACTAAGGATACACAGTGAACTTAACATAACTAAAAAGGTAAATATACAAAGGCGGACTTATCCCATGAAGGGATCTCTTCCAGTCAACCAGCGAAATTTCATCGAAATCCATCTAGTAGATTTTGTGTGATTGAGTTCAACATCTTCACAAACTCACATCCAAATTTTCGCATTTATAATTATTAGTAGGATAGTAGGAAAGAGTTTACAAACAAACAAACAATCCAGGATCACACCTAACAAGCCTTGTATGTTAATTATTTTCTGGAGTGCATTCCAAACGAACGATTCTTAATTCATACCATGCTTACACGAATATTCTCAGAACTGTTTGTTTACGCGTTAATATCTCGAAAACATGCCTTCTTGCTAAACGTTGAAAGCGTGGGAAGGACGACAGCCATTGTCTTTCTGCGTTTAATTCATCTGTGGACGATTGACATACAATTTGACATTAATCTGGGTAATTGTTTTGAGTATCTGTGGTTGCAATTACAATGTTGAGTTCTGATGAGCTTGTAGAATCTCTGATGTTTAAGATTATTATACATATATTTTATTGTAAATAAAGAAATTATCTGAACAGTTGTATGCAAGACTACCTACCCCTTGGGAGGTTCAGATAAAAAATGCTTTACAATTATTAGTTGGCTTATAAAGTGGATAAGCCTTTCAAACAATTTCTAAACTCATTTCATAATGTCATTTATATCTGTATCTGTTAAAAAAAAAAAACCTTTGTTCCTCTTACAAATAATTTTCACTATTGACATTGACAGATCCCGCCAAAAATCCAAGTTCTAATGACTTCACCGTAAAAAATAGTTCTGTTGTTTTATAAATCTTATTCGAAATAATAAGAAGTTGTTGATAATTTACCAAGGCAGTTTTATTTTAAAAACATATGAAAACATACAGTGTTGTTTAGTTCACACTCGCGACTACCAGTATCGGAGTGTAAATTTTGGTCCATTCGAGACGGACGAAGAAACCTTCTGTTGTTGTGTGATTTCGTTACCAGAAAATAAATAAATCTAGTACGAGCAGTAGGCTGCTGCTTGATTTTCATCAGTGTGCTGTGATTTCCTCCAAGAGTGAGGATATAGCAGACCTGAAGACGACATTGGGGACAAGGAACTAGTGTCGTCAGGCAGAGCAGAGACGACGCGGCGGCGACGGCGGGACGGAAGTGCCTACATGCTACATCCTACTTGTGTCAACAAGTGTTGTGGTAGTGAGTTGATTCAGGAAACCTGTGAGTACATTTTTAATAAATATTTCAAACAAGTTCTGAAACCAAACATTCTGTTCAAGAAAGAAGAAATTTCAAAGTGAAAGCTCTTCAAGCTGACTTTAGAACTGTACCTAGGTATACCTGCGGACTATTGAAACAATAAAATCTAAAATATCTAGGTACTTTCAAAATAAATTGTATGTTTATTGTGACATTTTATCATTAGTTCTATTTCGATAGGTACCTTAGACAATACTTACCCATTTGTTTGGAATTTGGTTACTTTTACTTACAGTTACTTTCTTCAATAATTTTACACTTAACATTTAAGATGGAAGGCTTGATAAACTACCAGCGTGACATTTTGAATAGAATTAATAAATTAGTTGTAAATTTTAAAAAGGCTCCAAAGGAGCGCATCACGGAATCATATGTTGAAACCAGACTCGAGAATGTTGAACAACTCTGGACAGAGTTCACCAATACGCATAAAAATTTAATAAAAGGTTTTAAATGGGAAGATATTGAGAAAAGTGTATACTCTCAAGAGCACATTTATGATAACACAGAGGAGATATACATAAACTACAAAAGTTTGTTGAAGGAACATTTAAAATCATTTAGTGATGCTAGTAATAATAATAAGAGTTTAAGTGTAAACAAGGGCGGCCCTGCTTCCTCTTCTCTGGTCAAGTTGCCAAAAATAACTATTCCTACATTTTCAGGGGATTACAATGAGTGGATGTCATTCAGGGATTTGTTTGTGTCTTTGATACATTCAAACAAAAATCTGGATGATGTCCAGAAGATGCACTACTTGCGAGGGCACTTGACTGGAGAAGCGGAGCTTCTTATAAGGCAAATTCCAGTCACTACAGCCAATTATAAGCAATGCTGGGAACAATTAGAAAATAGGTTCAATAATAAGAAATATATTTCTAATTGTATACTAAAAAAGTTGTTTAGCCAAAAAAGGCAGTAATATAGAGTCTTCATCAGTTTTAAAGGAGTTAATAAGTACAACTACTGATTGCTTGTATGGCTTAAAAAATCTTGGAATAAATATTACTTCTTGGGATGTGATAATAATTCATATAATAAATTATAAATTAGATCCTGAAACTAGAAAACAATGGGAGTTGAGTGTTTCTGCGGAAAATTCTAATGAATTCCCAACATTTGATAAGTTCAAAAAGTTTTTACAAGCTAGATTTCAGGCATTGGAGTGCATTGAATCTAAGCAGAAGCATTCAAATCCCAATGTTGGAAATAAACCAAAGTCAATGCATGTAGCAAATGTAATTTGTGAATTATGCTCGGAGAGTCACAAACTCTGTTTTTGCAAAAAGTTTGCACAGATGAACTACAACAGTAGGCACAGTTTTGTAACAAATAATCGTATGTGCTACAATTGTTTGGGTGGCAACCATACAGTAAAAACATGCCAAAGCTCTGTCACTTGTAGAGTATGTAAAAGAAAACATCATTCATTATTGCATCCAACTGGTTCATCTGATAGTTCAGGTTCTGGTGAATCCCATAATGTAGGCGCTGCAACATTTGTTACTTGTGAAGATGCTGAAACAAAACAGTGTGAAGATTCCGATGATTTAATAGAAAGTGAGCCAGTGGTAACTTGTTTCTCATCAAGTAATGTACCAGTTCACAATCAAATACTTCTTGCAACCGCTCTTGTGAATGCGGAGACACCTAAAGGCAATTGGCTTACATTCAGGGCGTTACTTGATCAAGGTTCACAGGCGTCATTTGTCACTGAGACAACAGCACAGTGCTTAGGTGTCAAAAAAATAGCAGTGAAAGGAGTTATTTCTGGTCTAGAAGGGAACAAAAATGTGACATCTAAATATATGGTTGAATTTAAAATCTGTTCTCGGGTCAAACCAGATGTTCAAATTACAGTTCAGGCATATGTATTAAAGACAATTACTACTTTACTTCCTAGTAAAAGGGTTCTTCCTTTGGAGTGGTTAGACACTAATCAAATACAGTTGGCTGACCCTCAATATCACACTCCCAATAAAATTGATGTTTTATTAGGAGCAGAAGTTTATGGACAAGTCCTAGAATCAGGAATTAAAAAAGGGCCAACTGGGACTCCAGTAGCCCAAGCTACATCTTTGGGGTGGATAATTTCAGGTGCGGTTGACAACTTATCTAGTATGAACAGGAACATTGTTGCTATGCATTTATGCACTAGTGAAAACGATCTTCTTAAAAAATTTTGGGAAATTGAAAATGATCCCAAACCAGCAAAAAAAATGTTAACGACAGAAGAATTATTATGTGAAAAATTATATCATGAAACTACTTACCGTGACGAAGTGGGGAGATATATAGTGAAACTTCCCTTTAAAAATGAGCAGCCTGCTTGTATTGAAGGAAATTCAAGAGAGATAGCTGTCAGAAGATTGAAAAGACTAGTAATAAAGTTAAACAGAAATGAAAACATGAAACAAAAATACACAGATGTTATAGAAGAATACTTACAACTAGATCACATGGAAAGGATACCTAAACATGAAATAGAAAATATAAGTTGCTACTTACCTCATCACGCTGTTGTCAGAGATGATAAAGATACTTCTAAAGTACGTGTCGTATTTGACGCCTCTGCAAAAAATAGTAATGGTATCTCATTAAATGATAGTTTAATGATAGGTCCAACGTTACAACCAGAGCTGCGACATTTAATAATGCGCTGGAGAATGTCAAAAATATGTTTAGCCGCTGATATTATTAAAATGTATCGCCAGGTCAAAGTAACGGAAAGGGATGCTAACTTTCAACGTTTGGTTTGGCTGGATGATTCCAACAGCGAAATGCATGATTATAGATTAAAAAGACTAACTTTTGGTACTGCATCTGCCCCCTACTTAGCAGTAAAAACTTTACAGCAAGTGGCACTAGACGAAGGAAATGACTTTCCAATAGCAGCTGAAATTGTTAAAAATGACTTCTACATGGATGATTTGCTGACATCTTGTGAGTCTGTAGAAGATGCAATCATCATATACAAAGAAATGAATGAGTTGTTAAAACGAGGAGGCTTTCATCTACAGAAATGGATGAGTAATAGCGAAGAATTTCTAAGTAGAATAAAGGAAGGGAAGGAAAAAGAACTAAATTTGAAGTTAGATACAGTAGTAAAATTATTAGGACTTACCTGGAATCGCGTCTTGGATGTATTCCGATACACAGTAGCTCTGCCTCAGGAAACTAAACCTGTAACAAAAAGAAAAATTGTTTCTGAAATTGCGAAACTATATGATCCGCTTGGCTGGGCAGCACCAAGTGTGATATTAGCAAAAGTATTTATTCAAAAGCTTTGGATATCAGGCGTAGATTGGGATGATGAGGTTCCAAGCAATTTAGCCAATGAATGGAATACTTACCGAAGAAACCTGCCTAAACTAGCTGATATATTTATACCTAGGTGGATTGGTATGAGTATAAAGGAATCTCAAGCAGAGTTGCATGGGTTTGCAGATGCTTCAAAAACTGCATTTGCAGCAGCAGTTTATGTACGATTGGTTGACAGAAATGGTAATGTCAGGGTCTCGTTGGTCACTGCCAAAACTAAAGTCGCACCAATTAAACAAATCTCTATACCAAGGTTGGAATTATGCGGTGCTGTGCTAGTGACTCGGCTTTTGGTAGAAGTGGCAGAAGTCTTGGGCATCTGTAAAAATAAATTGAGAGCGTGGACTGACTCAACAGTTGTACTAGCCTGGCTGAACAATCATCCCAGCAAATGGCAAACTTTTGTAGCGAACAGGGTGTCTGAGATTCTTTCAACATTAGAATCTAATCAATGGTCTCACGTACCATCAGCTCAGAATCCAGCCGACTGCGCATCACGCGGCGTGGATCCATCAGATTTGGTGAATAATCAAATGTGGTTTCATGGGCCTGAGTTCTTGAACAATTCTGTTCTTGAATGCAAAAAACCCAAAAACTTAGAAACACATTTAGAACAAATAAAAGTACACGTTTCAGTGGATATAGGAGAAGGTGCGATTTACGAGAGATATTCTTCATTATCCAAGTTAACACGAGTGGTTGCATATTGTAATCGTTTTTTAACACTTATAAAGGGTCATCCCAGACCTGCTACAGTTCACCTTTCACCCCAAGAGTTATCAAATGCATTGTCAACTTGTATAAGGCTTTGTCAAAGCATACATTTTGAAGAAGAAATCCGTCTCATTAAACTAACGCATAGCACATTAAAAGGACCATTAAAATCATTGAACCCTTTTTTTGATCATATGGGAATCTTAAGGGTTGGTGGACGTTTAGATAAATCACAACTTGATGAATGTGCGAAACATCCTATACTGTTACCCAAAGGTTCAAAATTAACAGAACTAATAATTGCTGATGCTCATTTAAAAACTCTTCACGGTGGCCCTCAGTTAATGTTAGCCTACCTTGGAACTAAATATTATATTTTAGGTAGCAAGTCTTTAGTAAAATCCTATGTCCGAAGGTGTATAAAATGCATTCGTTATTCAGCACCTACATCAACACCGTTAATGGGACAACTACCAGCAGCAAGAGCGTCACCGGGCAAACCTTTTCAGTGCAGTGGGGTAGATTATGCAGGTCCCATAAACGTAAGAACTACCAAGGGCCGTGGTCATCACTCTTCGAAAGGTTATATTTGTCTGTTCGTTTGTATGGCCACAAGAGCTGTCCACTTAGAAGTGGTAAGCGATCTCACTACCCAAGGTTTTTTAGCCTCATTTAGGAGATTTGTAGCACGTCGCGGAATTTGTACAGATATTTGGAGTGATAATGCTACAAATTTTGTAGGTGCCTCACATGAATTAAAGAAATTACTAGCTGCACAAAATTCTAATTTTTCTAAAGAGGTTGCTGAATGTCTAGCCAATAATGGAACAACATGGCATCTCATTCCTCCCCATTCTCCAAACTTTGGTGGACTCTGGGAATCGGGAATAAAGTCTACGATATTCCATTTAAAACGTGTAATTGGCGAATTGACGTTGACCTATGAAGAATTAGCAACCGTACTAGCTCAAATAGAAGCTTGCCTTAATTCTCGCCCATTATCTAGGATTGATTCAGATCAAGATTCAATAGAAGTATTAACTCCAGGTCATTTTCTTGTTGGTGGACCATTACTTGCTGTTCCGGATCACAATTTTGAAAGTTCAAATGTAACATGTCTCCAACGATGGCAATTAATACAACGGTTAACTCAAAACTTTTGGAGACGTTGGTCCCAAGAGTATTTAACACGTTTCCTTCACCGATACAAATGGTCCTACCACACTCCAGAACCTGAAATTGGTAGCATTGTTTTAATAGTGGAAAACGACTTACCCCCTTGTAGATGGCTGTTAGGACGTGTGGTTGCCAAACATCCAGGTTTTGATAATGTGACTCGCGTAGTTACCATACAAACTCAGAATTCTCAAGTGAAACGACCTACGTCCAAAGTATGTATACTTCCTATCAGCAACTGAAGATAAAGTTGCTAGATATGTGTTTTGATTTTCTATTTGATGACATATTACATAGTTTAGTTACTATTTATTAGCTGTATTAAGCCATAGCGGGCGGCTTTGAATTAAATAAATGTGTACTTACTGTTGGCAACTGAAAATAAAGTTGCTAAGTATTTGTTTTGTTTTTCTCTTTGTGAACATATTATATACCTAGTTTAGTTACTATTTTATTAGCTCTGTATTAAGTCATGGTGGGCGGCTTTGAATTAAATTTGTATACTCACTATTAGCAACTGAAGAAAAAGTTGCTAGGTATTTGTTTTGTTTTTCTCTTTGTTAACATATTGCATAATTTAGTTACTATTTTTATTAGCTGTATTAAGTCATGGTGGGCGGCTTTAAAATTAAATATGTATACTCACTATTAGCAACTAAGGATAAAGTTACTAGGTATTTAGTTTTTATTTAATTAGCTGTATCAAGTCATGCTTAATTAAAGGACAACATTGTGTCCTTTGGTGGGCGGAATGGATAAGCCTTTCAAACAATTTCTAAACTCATTTCATAATGTCATTTATATCTGTATCTGTTAAAAAAAAAAAAAAACCTTTGTTCCTCTTACAAATAATTTTCACTATTGACATTGACAGATCCCGCCAAAAATCCAAGTTCTAATGACTTCACCGTAAAAAATAGTTCTGTTGTTTTATAAATCTTATTCGAAATAATAAGAAGTTGTTGATAATTTACCAAGGCAGTTTTATTTTAAAAACATATGAAAACATACAGTGTTGTTTAGTTCACACTCGCGACTACCAGTATCGGAGTGTACATAAAGCATATTTTATATTCTCTAAATCCCGTGCTGGAACCTCTATATTATTTATGATTTTAGGCAAAATTTTCTTTTTAGTTTTGACAACATGTAATAACTAGCTTACATAAAGTTTTAATTAAGAAAGAAAAAAGACTGTGTTGACTGGCTGTTGCAATTCTTAAATTCTTATAATCGGGCCGAAACCTAAACTCCCGTATGACAGGTGTCATCAGGGTCAACCCCATGAAGTTTCGAATTTTTCAAATTTTAAATCTATGCGCGGTAATGTAGTACTTGAACTTCCGGCTTGCCCATTTAGGGAGTTCCATTGCATCCGTCTACAATAAATCGATAGTGAAAATGTAAAAAATCGCGATACATCGTTTAATTTATCGATTTATTTAACAAGGTAGGTATAAAAATTATTGCGTTTTAAGATTTAAAATATTTAACATTAAAGTAATACAAAAAAAAGAAAGAAAAAGGGACAAGAATTCACGCAATCGTATCGAATCGTGACATCAAGTAGGTAATATTATTCACAATGAATTTATTATCCATGTTATTGACGATGACAGCGACTCAGACTCAGGTTCAGACTTCTGATTAATAAAAATAATTATTTTATTTCGATTTGTTTTTTTACGTAACATCAAATAATCGCAGCGATTCGTGTTTAGGTACATCACTATTATTGTCAAAGTGACATACGTCATACGGGAGTTTAGGTTTCGGCCCGATTATAATTTTACATTACATTTGCATGCTACTGTTGGTAAAATATGTGATACTCATTTACGACTTTACTATTTTAAAACATCATTTGTGCCATATTTAATGCAAATAAACTATGCTATTCTAATAACAGTAAACCAAACAGAAAGGTCATTGTGTGTAGTGCGTAGCCTAAGTTAGCAATAAGTACACAGCTGGTCCCACATTTCATATTCTACATTCACTATATACTTATCGCAAACTTAGTCTACTCATTACACTAAATTATGACTGTGGGACCTAAGAATTGTAATTTTTACTTCCATAAAAAATTAGAGAAACAAAATTAATTTCTTAAATTTTGACCACATTACAAAAATTATCCTTCACAGTTCACAAATACCTTGGCATACATTTAGAAACACCTTATTTGCATGCGTAAGCGCATTAAATATCAAAGTAATGTTAAAGCAGGAAGCAAGTCACGGTTGTAAAGACTTATATGTAACTAGCGACCCGCCCCGGCTTCGCACGGGATATAAACCTTCCTCTTGAATCACTCTATCTATTAAAAAAAACCGCATCAAAATCCGTTGCGTAGTTTCAAAGATTTAAGCATACAAAGGGACATAGGGACAGAGAAAGCGACTTTGTTTTATACTATGTAGTGATTATTATGCCGATTGACATTGCTTATAGACTAGGAACTGTATAATTAAAGATACGGTTAATTTAACTTAATGGTAAGTCAAGTTCATGTGAAATCGTTTGTACAATCTACTACAAACCAATATTACAGCAGAAAAAATAGTTTTACATCAGTGACAGTCAAGTTTACTGTCTTTATATGTTTAATCTTTTGAGCTATAAATGGCAAATTATTATGTAGATTTTTTAGGGTTCCGTACCTGAAAAGGCAAAAACGGAACCCTTATAAGATCACTTTGTTGCCAGTCTGTCCGTCTGACTGTCAATATTTTTTTTTCTCAGGGACGCTTCGAGAATCAACTTGAAATTAATATCGAATACTCGGATCCATGGTCTTTTTCAGCTAAAAAATAACCAAAATTATACGTCAACGCGATCAAGAGATACTACAGTAAATGTTGTGAATTTTCGCATATTTTGCGATTTCAGGCAGCAATCAAAACCTATGGGGTACTTCCCGATGACCTAAAATTATAAATTTTGACAAAAAGCAAGGTTTAACAGTACTTATACAGGAATAAATCTGAAAGTTGTAAATCTGCTGTTGGAAGTTGAAAAAAGTGTTACAAACTTATTTTTGCGCTCGATGCAGTATGATATGAATCCTAGGGGTCTTTTAGTTAGAGCTTGTTTGTTTGTTTGTAGTATCTTTATTGTACTAAAGATACACTAAACATACAAAGGCTAAGAGCTATAATGTGAGATGCTTTGCGTATACGGAACTCTCGGTGCGCGAGTTTGACTCGCACTTGGCCAGTTTTTTTTTTTACTTTTGTGCACCTCAGATGCAGTTAGTACTAAAGTACTCTCATATTTGAGTTGATATCTGATTTATCGCATTTCAAGAAAAGAGTGAGAGAGTGAGCTCAGTTAGAAGAGCAAGGTTGTATAAAGACCTGGTCGCGGGTTCAAGTCCTGCTCGCATGGAATTTTTCACCATATCTAATTTCTATATGAGAATACCTTATGTAGCCTAATTAATAATTATAAAATCATTATCTCATCTTCTGCCAACCTTAAAACACCGTTTATAGACTATAAAGTCCCACTTATCCCGTTAATAAATGAACGCCACATACATAGATTAAAAATATCGGTTGCCCACTTAGAGACCGGAATGTACTGCTATGAATGAAGCACGGAACTCGACTTGTTCCTCGCAAGGCCGTCTGGCGCTACTTCGTGCCTAATGAAAGGAATGCTGTGGAGATCACTGATTTATTGATAACTGGCGTTTGCCCGCGGCTTCGCCCGCGTAAATTATACACCAGAACCTTAATTCATCTTTTTATGTTAACAAAGTTATATAACCCACTATTCAGCTAAGCGTGGCCTTCGAGTCGCACGACTCATGGCTCTGTCTACCCCGTAAGGGATAAAGACGTGATTCTATGTATGTATGTAAGTTATATATTTACACGCTTACATGACAGAATATGTATGATTTACATTTTACATGGGTTAATGCAATCATGTATGTCATCGTATCTACCCGTGTCCAAAATAAAGGTTTCTATTTCCTCATAACCCACCGATGATGATGATGAAATTCAACGATGAAAAAAGTTTTTTGAGTAAATTCTGTTTTTTTGCACATTTTGTGAATAGTATTAGGTATGTACCTACCTACTCACAGAATTTTCAATAAATAAAAAAAGATAAATTTAACCGTTAACTTCTACTTCTTCTTGGCGTGTCGATGCCTTTTCAAAGATCAAATTGTACCCGAAAAGTGTTCAACAAAACAGTTAACTTATCTGTTTTATAAATAATTTCTTCTGAACCTACTTATTGCACAGATTGACAGATCTACTATATATTATAATATGCCGTGAATTTCGAATATTTACTACTTCTGATTCAACGGCCCAAACCGAATCTTGGTCTTCAACCCGTTAGCGAATATTTTCTATAATTAATAATATTTTTTTCTTCCCAAAGGTCCAACATTTATCTACCACATACTGTACTTAATCCACAAGTAATGTGCTTTCTTATTCCAGTACCAGCAGTGTCAGATAATTAGCAGCAAGTACCTGTAACGGTCACCGCTTACCGTCAGGTGACCCGTATACCCAACGGGCCGCTATCTGCAAATTGCTCAATTCATTTCAATCTTTTTACTGCACATTATGATTCGCATTTTCATAAATAGTCGTCATTTGGCATAATCACGTCGGTAGATTCGTTCACGAGATTTTAAGTACCATAAGAGTTAAAGAACTCCAAATCACTAATAATAAAATACAAAATAAAATAATGGTTTATTTCTCTTCTCATAGGTAGGTATACAGTTTGGTACAAAAAGAGTTAAGAACGTAGGTACAACTAATATTAATTAACCTGTTATGTGTGAGAGAGTGATTTCTGAAATAGATTTCACTCACAGACACTCTCCGCCTCTATTATTATTATTAACCATATCTTTTAGTGTTCTAATTCCTCCTAAACAATGCTACGGTTTCGATGAGGTTTTTAATGTTGGATAGGAATTCTCTTGAGAAAGGTTACCTGTCACGCGTCCAAAGCCGGGCCGTGTCGCTACGCTATTTTTTTAATAGCCATCAATATCCCAGCACTGGGCAAAGGCCTCTCTCTTCTTCTTTCAAGACTCTCGATCTAAGGCTATATCGCGCCACCCTGTTCAATTCGTCGCACCAGCGCATCCGTGGTCGACCCGGCCGCCTCCTGCCATGAAGAGGAATCTAGTCTGTCACTCGTTTGGCCATTGGTCTGGAGACATTCTGATGATGATTGGCTAAGTTTTATTTACTTAGATCAATAAGTGCTAAGAAATAAACCTTCATCACTTAGGAAATACACACATCTTCAAAATCATAATTATCTGGAAAATGTCGACACATACAACCTGACTCTTGTTGAAATTCATGTAATCAATAGCTTCATATTGTATCAATGTCGACTTCGACTCGGTCAATAAAGTTGTACTCCGTTACCCATAGATGGCGCTGTTAGTTATTAAATCTCGATATGGTTTTGTTTTTGTCATACTACATAGTGTTTCACGAATATTGTTTCTACGGTCGCTTTCTTTGATACCACTGTGGTGGTAATATACGAGTGCTAGTGTGTGTGTGTTTTATTTGTGGCGCCCCCTAGTGACGTAGTTCGAAGATTGAACAAATTTGGTGCCGAAACCCGGGAATTTCAAAAGGACTCAAGGGACATTGTGAACTAAGTGGTAGTGGTGAGTGCTAAAATCAAGCGAATTTGGACCTTATTACTGTGAGTAAATGAACTTATAAAATTCACTGGTGTTTGGACTTGTAAAATTTTCAAGAATTAGTTTGGACTTGTAAAAAATTAAAGTAGTTTCATTAACTTAGAAAAATTCGCTAAAAAGTGTACAGACGGGGAACCTATGCCCAAAAATTTTACAAGTGTCAGTTTTTAAAACACTTAGAAAAATTTTGCCTTCATCGACATAGAAAAATTTCATCGGATACTCCATTGACTTGAAAAATTTTCAACTATCATCATGAGTGTGAATAAGAAATCATACATTATTCAAAGGGAAAGACTTGCGAAGATTATAAAAGCTGAAAGTAATTATAAAAAGACTCCAAAAGAGAGACTCACACAAGGATACATAGAGACAAGATTGGAAACGGTTGAAGAATTATGGAAGGAATTTAACGAAGAACATTACAGCATTCATGCTTCAGCAAGTGAAGAAGAAATTGCAAGTCAAGAATATTTTACGAAGGGGATATACGACATATTTGAAGACAAGTACATACAGTACAAGGGCTGTTTGAGGGAGATTCTTCGTGGAATGATTATACCTGAGAAAGCCCAATCTAGCTCGGAATCTCAGCCTGTTGTGAAAAAACCCCAGTCCAGTGAAGTCAAATTGCCAAAAATTGAGTTACCAAAATTCAGTGGTAAATATGAAGACTGGCAGCAATATTTTGATCTTTTTACTTCGCTAATCGACAAAAATACCAATCTATCTGCTGTGGAAAAGCTGCATTATCTAAAGAGTACGTTATCAGGCGAAGCTGAGGTTCTCGTTCGAAATTTGCCTACCACTGAATTAAATTATGACGCTGCTTGGAAAAAATTGAAAGCTCGATACAACAACAAGAGATACAACGTAAACATGATGCTCAAGAGGTTATTCAGTCAAAAACAAATAACTAGCGAATCTGCCCAAGCAATCAGAAGTCTGCTGGATACGACAACATCGTGCGTTACATCAATCACTAATTTGGGAATTGAGACAAAGCAATGGGACGTCATCCTAATTTTCTTAGTCGTCTCCAAACTAGACAACGAGTCACTACGCCAGTGGGAAATCAATATTAGTGGAATTTCTTCCGATGCCCTGCCCACTTGGTCTGATCTGGTTCTATTTCTGGAGTCACGTTTTAGGACACTGGAAATGATTGACAGCGGTAAACAAATCTACAATTCCAAGGCTCCTCAGTACAAACGCACAGAGAAGGTTAAATCATTCGCAGCTGTTCAGGACAACGCTACGAAATATCAGTGTATCATGTGTTCAGGAGATCATATTCTTTATCAATGCAAGAGTTTTGGACAACTAACGCCACGAGAGAGACAAGAATTCGCACATACCAAATCGCTATGTTATAACTGTCTAGCACCCACTCACTCAGTAAAGAACTGTCGTTATTCAACTATTTGTCGCAGATGTGGTAGACGACATCACACCTTGCTTCATCAGGAGAGAGAAATACAGCAGGGGCTCACAAGTAAACCTGAAAACAATCACGCACACACACAATCACAGCGATCCAATCAAGAAAATATTCAACATTCATCACCCAATCCTGGAGTGAACGTCGTTGCCAATTTTGCGAAAGAAGAAGCGGTCATCGGATCAGCTGACGTTCTTTTGGCAACGGCCATTGTCAAAGCATATTCATTCAGCGGGAAATTTTGTCTTCTGCGCGCCTTGATCGACCAAGGCTCACAAGCTTCCTTTGTTACGGAGGAAACTGTTCAAACTTTAGGCCTAATGCGCATACCAGTTAGCGGCTGTGTGTCAGGTGTAGGAGATGGTCGACTGCGTATAAAACATATGGTTTCGTTTCGCATCGAGTCGCGTAGGGACCCAAGTAAATATATTCAAATTTCCGCATACGTTTTAAAATCTCTTATGTCACGATTGCCCACTAACAAAACGTCATCACCTGATTGGTCAGATATTGAGAACTTATCACTGGCCGATCCAGGATACACATCACCTGGTAGAATTGATGTTTTACTGGGAGCCGAAGTTTACGGCGAAGTCTTATTGAGTGACATCATCAAACACCCACGGGGACACTTGTTAGCACAAAACACTATCTTTGGGTGGATTATTTCAGGAAAGGTTTCGAAAGGACCGACTGATGTCACAAAAATGGTAAGTTTAAACATTCAAGTCAAGGAAGACTTTTTATTGAAACAGTTTTGGGAGTTGGAGAACGAGCCAAATACAATTCAAAAGAAATTTAGCAAGATGGAAGAAAAATGCGAAGAATTTTTCGATTCAACAACTACAAGAAACAAAGAAGGTAGGTTTGTAGTCAGATTGCCTTTTAACAGCGAAGATCCAGAATGTCAATACGGAGGGTTAAAAGAGATAGCACAGAAAAGATTTTATCATTTGGAAAAGAAGTTTCAAAAGAACCCAAAGTTTAAGGAAGAATATAGCAAGGTAATGCAAGAGTATCTGGATTTAAATCATATGATAAAAATTAAGGACGAAATAATTCACCTAAAGGCAGTTTATTTTCCACATAACGCTGTGGTAAGGGAAGACAAGGAAACGACAAAACTGCGAGTCGTCTTCGACGCATCGTGTAAAGGCGTGAACGGCGTATCGTTGAATGACAATCTCCTTGTCGGTCCCAAACTACAGCAAGATTTAAGGCATATTTTGATGAGATGGCGAAGGTTTCCGGTATGTATCGTTGCAGACATCATTAAGATGTACCGGCAGGTACGTGTACATGATGAGGATACACGTTTTCCAAAGGATTTTATGGAGATTCAATCCAGACGAGCCTCTGGGTCAATACGAGTTGCTCACACTCACCTTTGGAACAGCATGTGCTCCCCATCTGGCCGTAAAATCACTGCAACGATTAGCAGTCGACGAGCACCTCAATTATCCAACCGCATCAGAAATCACTAAGCGGGATTTTTATGTAGACGATCTCATGACGTGCTGTCAAACTGAAGAGGAAGCCATCGAAATTTACACTGAAATGAATAAGCTGATGAACGCAGGAGGTTTTCAGCTTCAAAAATGGAGTAGCAATAGTAAGGCATTGCTACAGTTCATCGGTCAAGACAATCAGAAAGCAGCTTCATCAATTCCCATCAAGGCAGACAATATGGTAAAAGTTCTAGGCATTTGTTGGAATAGAGATTCAGACGAGTTTCAATACACAGTAGAATTACCTGAGGTTAATAAATCACCAACAAAGCGCCAAGTATTGTCTGATATTGCTCGGTTATATGATCCAATGGGTTGGATTGCTCCCGTTGTCTTAACTGCGAAAGTTTTTATTCAAAAATTGTGGAAGTCTGGCTTGTCTTGGGACGATGAACTGCCTGAAGATCTAGAACGCGAATGGCTGACATATAGATCAGAACTCGCTGAGCTGAAAACCATCTTCATTCCGAGATGGTTACATTTTACTCAGAAGTGCGAAGTTGAGTTGCACGCATTTGCTGACGCTTCTCAAACGGCTTATGCTGGAGTGGTGTACTTTCGGTCAATAACCGAGAAAGGTGAAGTTCACGTACATCTTCTAGCCTCAAAAACAAAGGTTGCGCCGATTGAGAAGCAGTTATCCATTCCACGATTGGAATTATGCGGTGCAGCTTTAGCTGCTAAACTGCTGTACGAAGTGGCCCAAGTCATGGATGTACCGAAGGACAGGCTATACGCATGGTCCGACTCGACAGTTGTCTTGGCCTGGCTGCGTGGACTACCTTCAAGATGGACCACCTTCGTCAGCAATAGAGTATCGGAAATTCTAAATATTTTGGAGAGTAACCAGTTTAATCATGTCGGCACAAAATTCAACCCCGCAGATTGCGCCTCCAGAGGACTACCACCGTCCGATCTTAAGCGAGAGAGTCTCTGGTGGGATGGGCCAACATTTCTCCATGAAAAAACCATTGATTTTCCAAATCTAGAATATACTACGCAAGAAGAAATAAGAGCTAGTAAAGTACAAGAAATCAAGACTTTAGTTGCAATAAGGAAACAGGATGAAAATCAGCACTTAATAGATGAAGAGAAGAGTTTCTTTTGGAGTAAATATTCATCGCTGAAGAAAATGTTAAGGATTGTGTCATATGTAAGAAGGATTTTGAATTTAAGATTGAAAGTTCACGAAAGAGAAAGGTATCCGGAATTCATCACAGCGAAAGAAATGAAAGATTCTCTATTAAGTTGTGTCAAGAAAGTACAGCATCTGAGATTCAAAGAAGAAATCACGCAACTAAAGTCTGGAGGTCATGTCCCTAAGAAAAACGCACTGCACGCTCTCAACCCCTTTTTAGATGAAATGGGGCTTTTGAGAGTAGGTGGTCGAATCGTCTTATCAAAGTTGAGCTATGACGAAAAACATCCCTTAATAATGCCTGAGATAAGTCATCTTACCCAAGTCATTATAGAAGACGCTCATAGCACAACGATGCATGGTGGACCTCAAGCTATGCTCAATTTCATTAGAGGTAAATTTTGGATAATACATGCTCGACAATTGGTTAAAAGATATTTTCGACGTTGCGTCACATGTATTAGGTATTCGCAACGGAAAGTGACTCCACTCATGGGTCAATTACCGGAAGTTCGTTTGCAACCTAGTAAGGTATTTAAATCGTCAGGAGTGGACTATGCGGGTCCCATTAATCTCCGATTTTCTCCTGGTAGGGAGCTAAATCGTACAAAGGCTACATTTGCTTATTCGTTTGTATGGTGACTCGCGCCATCCACATTGAGGCAGTATCTGATTTAACCTCAAAGGGCTTCATTGCCGCTTTTCGTAGGTTCGTTGGTCGTCGTGGTCGTTGCACCGACTTGCATTGTGACAATGGCACTAACTTTGTCGGCGCTGACAAAGTGCTTAGAGAAATCTTCGACTCAACGAAATCAAAGATACCTGAAGAGATTGCGGAAGTTTTGTCTATGGAAGGGACAAAATTTCACTACATTCCGCCCCTAAGCCCAAACTTTGGTGGAATTTGGGAAGCAGGTGTGCGCTCGGTTAAAACACATTTAAAGAAGGTTATAGGTGATCATACTCTGACCTATGAGGAAATGACCACGGTTTTAGTGCAAATCGAGGCTTGTCTCAATTCGCGGCCACTGAGTCAGTTAAGTGACCATGCGGTCGACCCTCTCCCCTTGACACCCGGCCATTTTCTTGTAGGCGAACCCCTTGTTAATGTTTGTGACGATTATTTCACGGATAAAACTGAAAATGTAAATTTGACAAGTAGATGGAAATTAGTTCAAAAAATGACAAATAACTTTTGGCATAAATGGTCCAAAGACTATTTATTAAATTTAGACAAAAGATATAAGTGGACCACACAGAACCCGATGTTGATGATGTTGTAATAGTTAGAGATGATAATTTGCCTCCGACAAAGTGGATCCTTGGTAGAATAACTCAAAAGCATCCAGGCAAGGATAATATTACTCGTGTAGTCACGATAAAATGCAAGGACAAATTGTTAAAACGTCCAATAAATAAACTTTGTTTCCTACCGAAGTAGCTTTTTTTTGTCGGAGGATTATAGTACCTTTTCTATGTATTTCTTTGTAAAATAACAAGTTCCTACTGAATCTATGTATAAGTAGAGTTTTTTTGTTATGTATTCCTTAGTTACCCCACCATACGTTACGGTGGGCGGTTTCAAATTGTTGTATTGTAGCATAATAATTTGTAGTATTTTAGTATTGTTTTTGCAGTCTATCACGGTGGGCGGTTTTATTGTTAATCTTTTGCAAAAAATTCTCATATTTTGATGTAAGTTGTTAGTTAGTAATTCCTGTCATAGACACCCGCACCCTTATTGTTTGTTGATCATTTAGTTAAAATTTATTCTAGAATTTAAAGGACAAGTCCTTGGTGGGCGGGATGTTGAAATTCATGTAATCAATAGCTTCATATTGTATCAATGTCGACTTCGACTCGGTCAATAAAGTTGTACTCCGTTACCCATAGATGGCGCTGTTAGTTATTAAATCTCGATATGGTTTTGTTTTTGTCATACTACATAGTGTTTCACGAATATTGTTTCTACGGTCGCTTTCTTTGATACCACTGTGGTGGTAATATACGAGTGCTAGTGTGTGTGTGTTTTATTTGTGGCGCCCCCTAGTGACGTAGTTCGAAGATTGAACAGTGTCTTCAAAAACCAGAGTGAATAGGCTGTTTCTGGCTAAGTTTTCGCTACATCGTAGACCTCATCTCTGTCCTGGGGCAAGATTGTGGTCAAGAGCAAACCCATCTTTTATATTTAAAAAAATGTCAAATTGTCCAGGTACTTATCTGTTCATTTAAAATTGCTAAAGTTATATCATTCGGACAAAGAACTGACCCGCAAGTGACCCGGTTTAAGAGTTGCATCAGCCAGTGATGCACTTTGCAATTACTTACTTTCTCATCTCTCTTATGGAGAGGTTTCTTACAATAACAAAACATACATACATAGAATCACGTCTTTATCCCTTACGAGGTAGACAGAGCCAAGAGTCGTGAGACTCAATGGCCACGCTTAGCTGAATAGTGGGCTCTCTGATGGAATGGAGATTCAGGTATAGTGACAGGTTGCTAGCCCATCGCCTATGAGTGGAGGAATCCCCAGTTTAAAACGTAACATCATCAAAATATGCATTGGCGTCTTGTGAAAGAAGATGTGTAAGTATTGTAAAAATAGGTAATGACTCCGAAAATTGATAGTGTAACGAATAGTTTTTATTCAGCTGTATACATTTAAGAGTATTTTTTTATCCGCCAAAGTAGACAAACTGGAGTTGGCAACCGATGGAAAAAATCAAAAATTCACTTGAATCTGTTTTCTGGAATATTTTTTGTGAGACAGCTCCTTTGTACAAATAAGAGCTCATATATCTACTGTTCTACTACATACGAAATTACATCAATAAATAAAACATACGAGTACAATTCGTTGTCAATAGGCACTTTTTCTCTACCTATCGTAAAAATCAGTGTTCCTAAATTGGCACATAGGTCTCTCGGGCGGTAAAAATCTCAGATTTCTATATGGACTTCTATAATTGCAACCTATAAGAGAGTGTATTGATTCCACGTTACATAATTACACCTGACAGTAACTGCGCAAGCGCTTATCTTCGAATGGAGGCTTAACCACAGCCACTCTGCATAACCTGGGGCATTGAATTGTAATGGTCTCAGATTCAAGTCAATGGGACAACCCGTTCAATGAAGTGCACTTTGAAGCACAATCTGATTCTGTGGTTTTACTTGCTGAGCTACTTTTACTAAGGAATTTGTACAGTCACCTGCATGTTTGGGTACCTTTATGTCCCTATATGGAGGCAATAGAGGCTAAATTTCCAAGGTGTATTCCTCTCGCCGATCAAAATGTTTTATACGAAAAACATACATATTGAATGATAACGCTTTTTTTGCAAATATTTTTTCGCTCTTTTATGATTTTGTCATATTTTGTTATTATTATATTATCTATGGCTCAGAAGCAAGTAATATTTCATCACACAAGCTGTCTTAACGATTATATAAGATTTAGTTACAAGTCGCCGACAGAACTTGATGATCCATCAATCAGTCAATTAGTTCAGTTTGTTTGTAATATCTTTATTGTACAAATAAAAAAATAAATATATATGCAAAATGGCAGATTTATGGCAACGGTTCTACCTAATGACGCGTTATTAAAATCATTTTCATTCATTCAATAACATTGTGAAACTGTCCATTTAGTACCTTCAAAAATATTTTTTTTTTGACCGAGCGAGCGAAGCGAGCGAGGGCTATAATTCAAGTTGGAGCGAAAAACACATTGTTTGTATGTATGTATGTATGTATGTATGTTTGTTCCGCGATAACTCTCGAACCGTTGTTCCGATTTTGATGAAAGTTGGAATATATGTAGGGATGGTTAATAGAATTTTCAAGTTCGTTGGGCATCAAAATCGGTCCAGCCGTTTTTGAGATATTTTTTTTTTTTTGTGAAAATAAATATTGTATTTTAATAGTCGCGAGGTCTACGTTCGCAGCGAACGACTAGTTATTATTAGATAATTGAAGATTCTACATGATTTTCAATGATGGTGCTTTGGTTGACCTGTACTGTACAAGTTACATAAAATAGACATGTAGTGTAGGTACGAACGAATACAGTATGCACAACTGCACATAAAATGTGTGAATTGATAGTTGACACCTGTGCGCGATTGTCGCGACAGTTGCGATGGTGATCTCGACCTACTTCAGTCCTAGCAAACATTACAAGATGTAATAAATTTGGTACAACATGCTTATTTTTACACACATTGAAATACAACAGGTAAAAATCAAGCTTTACATAACCTTTTTGCAGCAGTGGTAAACTAATTGCGCCATCTACCGGCACTTGTTGTATTCTCTCAAAGTATAACAAAGCACATAAGAAGCATCTATTCTTGAAACTTGAATTTGTACTTTTTAGTTCCGGTGTTCCTCAATAGATGGTATTTTTACAATATATTTTTTACCTAGTTATTTGTACCAATGCTGGGCAAAAGCCTCCCCTAATTCCCTCAACTCATCGTCTTTCGTCTTTTTCTTTCAGTTCTTCTCGTATCCCTTCAAACCATTAGACCATCTTGATCCTGGTCTCATCCTATATCTATGGGATGGAATCTATTGAGTTAGATTTTGAGACCATGTTTTTTTGGTTTGTTTTTTTACAAAAACACAAAATATAAAGACATTGAAAACTTGAATTAGCTATACAACCAGGGTTCTCTTCCACACCACACATTGGGATTAAAAATTAAATGACTCCATCTTATATTATGTAATCCTCTACCTGTTTACCCATTTTTATCAAAATTTGTTCTACTTGAAAACAAAGTATATAAAATAAAATAAAAAATCCTTTTTGTAAATTACAGAGCTACAAAGAAAAAGACGCGGGCAAGGTTGTGGTCTACACGACTACGATGGGCATCGTTCGCAGCACGTACCAGCGCTGTGTGCTGGTGAAGAAGATTCTGAGGAATCTGCTGGTGAAGTACGAGGAAAGGGACGTGTTCATGAGCACAGAGTATCAAGACGAGATCCGAGACCGCATGAGGAGTGATCAGATACTGGTGCCACAGCTGTTTATTGATGGACATCATGTAGGAGTAAGTTGATTTTTCACTTCAGCAGTTTCAGTTACGAGGCCACTTTTCTTTTCACTTTTTTACAGGCCCAGCAAACATTTTTGGGCGAAATTATTATAAAATTACCTATTTCTACCAAGAATAAGTAATTTTATGGTAATTTCGACCAAAAATGTTTACTATTTCTACCAAGAATAGGTATTTATAGTAATTTCGACCAAAAATGTTTACTATTTCTACCAAGAATAGGTAATTTTATGGTAATTTCGACTAAAAATGTTTACTATAGCAGTGCAACTCTACAGGTAAAGTTAGCTATTCATAAACCTGACCCTATCTCACCGAATCCTATCTCAGGTTCAGGTTTCTCTGCAGTTGACGGTACATAGTAGCTGTTGAGAATATCTCCGACTGAAACAGTACATTTCATTAAATGATATATGGGTTTTCTCAAACATTCAAGACGCGCTATAGCAATCATGAGGGTGCTATTTTGATTATCGACATCTAATAGGTGCCTATGTAAATAGGTGCCTACATAGAATCACGTCTTCATAGAATCCTCTTCATGGTAGACTGTTGAGAAACAAGAGCCGTGAGACTCGAATGATATAAGTACGGGTTTTCTCAAACATTCAAGACGCGCTATAGCAATCATGAGGGTGCTATTTTGATTATATTATCTACATCTAAATAGGTGCCCTTGATATGTAAATACATACATAGAATCATGTCTTTATCCCTTACGGGGTAGCCAGAGCCAAGAGCCGTGAGACTCGAAGGTCACGCCTAGCTATGTATACCCTTAAAATATACTAGCTGCGCCCCGGGGCTTGGCTCCGTGGGAATTTCGGGATAAAAAGTATCCTATGTGCTATTCCCAGTATTTTTCTACCGTTATACCAAATTTCATCAAAATCCGTCTAGTAGATTTCGCGTGATTGAGTAACAAACATCCTTACAAACTCACAGACTCAAAAACTCGCATCCAAACTCCTGCATTTATAATATTAGTAGGATATTTTCCAAATATGGTGATCGGTTAGTAATTAAGACGTTTAAACCTTGAAATTATCATATCGTTCTCAAACGATACCTTAATCAGATTACATTTTAAGCTTTCCTCCATCTCTCAAGGCTACCAAATCTTGGACAAATTCTGATAATAATATATCCGGTTTCAAGGCTATTGTAGCCGTAAGAGCTTAGACAATTTTCTAGTAATTGAGCCTTTAGCTCCTAAACTTAATGTTGCGTTATATAACTGTCTAAAATAACCAGCATATTTGCTAGGTAACCTCTAGTGTTAGAGAAGGTTAATCGAGTTTTCGTGTTTCTCATCCTTATATCTTCCTTTAGAAAAAGTATCATAAATACTTACATACATACATAAATTCATAGAATCACGTCTTTATCCCTTACGGGGTAGACAGAGCCAAGAGTCTTGTGACTCGAAGGCCACGCTTAGCTGAATAGTGGGCTCTCTGATGGAATGGAGATACAGGTTTAGTGACAGGTTGCTAGCCCATCGCCTATGAGTGGAGGAATCCCCAGTTTAAAGCCCTTTCCCTCGATTGACGTTTACAACTGCGCGGGAAGAGAAGCAGCTGGCACATTCTATGTTTTTTCTTTGCTCCCAGACCAGCATGGAAGCATAAATACTTACCTTTAAAATCTATAAATTATTCTAAAGAATAAATTGATACTTATTTTCAGTCAAAGTTGGCGGGATGACTTAGACACACACTCTGCAGAATGGATTTCAATAGCTCAGGATAGAGATATATGGAGGGAGGAGAGGGAGGCCTTTGCCCAGCAGTGGGATCTAAACAGCTGAATAATAATAATTCAGTCAAATCGCAGCTTTTTTATCCCAACTTATATTATAAAATGCGTAAATGAGTTTGTTTGTTACCTCTTCCTTTCCTCACTTTATCTACTGAACCAATCTTCCTGAAATTTCAGATACACATAGTTAGAAGTACTGAGAAGGACATAGGGTACCTTTCATCCCGGGAAAAAGCACTGTTCCCGCGAGAAATTCACGCTGGTGAAGACGCGTATAAAGCCAGTACTGAATAAACGTGAAATTCATAATTACCTTGCATTTACTTCAGGTTCTAATAAAGTAATACTAACCAAGTTTCCCCACACCAACCTGGAAACAACTTTGCCTTGCAATCTCATTAAGTTAGGGCTGGCACTTTGACGATTCTTTTTATTGCACAATTTATATGAAATTGATTCATAAACTTTTTTTTATTTTCCTGTAATCCTTATGCGCAAGTTGAGTTTGTGGGGATGTTTGTTTGTTATTAATCACGCAAAATCTACTGGATAAATTATGATGAAATTTTGTATACGGGTAGAAAAATACCGGAAATAACACATAGGTTACTTATTTTGGAAGCAATAATTAATAAATCGAAATTGAAAATTGAAATTATCCTAAAATTCCAACGGGAGCGAAGCCCCGGGGCGCGGCTAGTGTAAAATAAAATGAATTGACACTAATTGTTTGCCGTAAATTCCTTATTTAGCAGTATTAGAGTAGGCAGTGTCATTATGCTGACACACTCGATAAGAAAAAGAAAAATAATAGGTATAATTTTATGAAAACAATGTTAAAAAGAAATCCAAATCCTTTATTTTCCAAGACAATGAAAAGTTCGCAATGTTCGCCTGAAGTAAATTGATTGTACTCGGCGAATTCTTTGTGGGCGATGTAATTTTTAACAGTCGATTATTTGATTTGTTTTCAAAGAACAGACATGAAAAACTCACAGTATTAGCAAAGTTCCGATTAAGGTTTTTAGCTATTAGAAGAATAAGTAATAAAATAGAGCGGTGACCACTGATGCAAAAGAAAAATTTAATGATACTAGCTGGCCCCGGGATTCTGCTCTCTTGGGAATTTTGATATTAACCAAACTTGCTGTGCCATGTGGCTTCGTTCCTGTAGGAATTTCGGGTCACTAGATAGCCTTGCTTAAAAATGTGATATCATACACAGAAAAAGAAATGGACCAGCAGTTTTAAAGATTAGCGCATTCAAACATACAATACAAACTCTTCAGCTTTATTATACAGGGTGTTTTGTTTAAAATACCAGCAACCTCTCTAGGGATGAAAGTACTCATGAATATGAGTAACTTTTTATGGGACCGACTCTAAAATCTGAAAATAATAACACTGCGTTACAAGTTATTGAAAATTTTTAGTTTTCACTAACTTGTCCTGTAGGATATCAGCCTCCTCTAATGCACGCCAAACTTCACACTAAAGTTATGTGACTTTAGCGTGAAGTTTGGCGGGCATTAGAAGAGGCACTCTGCAGTTTGTATATTAATAGGAACCTTTTATTTTTCAATGCAGCTGACGTTTCGCAGTATAATGCTAGTAAGTTCAGTAAATACATCAAGATATGAGTTCAACGCAAGAATATAATAAACTACTAAAGTGGCAACCCTAGACTGTGATAGTTGCCAGACGCACAGACGCCATACAGCTGCCGACAAAGTCTCATTGTTGACTCCTCTGTATTGAAACTAGACTTAATTGGTATGGGTTATTATTATCCTAACTAATATTATAAATGCGAATGTGAGTTTGTTTGTTTATTTGTTACCTCTTCACGCTTTATCTACTGGATCAATAATAATAAAAAAAAAACAATTTCCTGAACTTTTGCATACACATTAAAATTTTGCGCAGTTAGAAGTACGAAGAAGGACATAGGGTACCTTCAATCCCGGGAAAAAGCACTGTTCCCATGTGAAATTCACGCGGGCGAAGCCGCGCGCAAAAGCTAGTTTAATTATACATTTACGATTTAAAAAAAATAGGTAGGTACATAAAAGAATTAGGGCGTCAGGGCTGTGTAATACATACATCTATGTACGTCTTTATCTCTTACGGAGTAGATAGAGCCAAGAGTCGAGAGACTTAGGCCACGCTTAGCTGAATAGTGGGTTCTCTGATGGAATGGAGACTCAGATAAATGTGTAATACTAATTTAATAACCTTGACGATCCAACATAATAAATATTGATGTCAATAAAATTTGGTGAAAACAATACAAAAACGCTGATAATATTTCAAAAATTTCAAAAATGATAATAAAGTCATACAAACTCTCTCTCTCTCTCTCAGCCTAAAGACGTCCACTGCTGGACAAAGGCCTCCCCCAAGGATTTTATACGATTTTATTTCATACAAACTCACGAGCTGTGAATATGGTTCGGACGCCTTTTACTCAAAAATGTTAAGTTTAGTTTTTTTTTATCGTCTTGCTAATATTACAAACGTGAAAGTGTGTGAAAATGTATGGATGTTTGTTACTCTTTGACGCAAAAGGTACTGGACGGATTTCGATGTAATTTGGTGAACAAAACTTGAAATAGCATAGCTTGAAGTAGCACGGTGGCATAAATCCGGTGCGCAGCTAATAAAAATGAAAATTAAATATATTTTTCCCAAAATTCCCACTGGAGCAGAGATCCGGGGGTAGCTAATACAATTGAAAATTAAATATTTATGACTTTTCACTGCCACGTGTAAGAGGAAAATAAGTATTTGCTCTCGATTTCGTTAAAACAAGATAATACAAGCATTTTCCTTCCTCTTCTGTAAATATTGCCTTTATATTTGTTTTTTGAGAACACATTTTGCCTATACAATTTCCAGAAAAATAAATACGTTGCCAAGTTGATTAATTTGTATATTTATTGAAATACATGCTTGAATCGACTAATCGACTATCTAAGTCGATAGTCGATTCAATTCGACCAAATTCTAAACGTAAAAGTTGTGTTGTAAGGTTGGTAAAAATGATCTTTTTCAGATTGGCCTGGGTCTTGGATGTTTATCTATATATGTATTTGTCATAAAATATAGTATCGTTAAGTTAGTATCCCATAACACAAGTCCCGAACTTACTTTGGGGCTAACTCAATCTGTGTGATTTGTCCGTATATATTTATTTATTTATGTATAAGGTACAAAAACATTTGACGTATTAAGTTACAATGAATTCCGTGAATCTTATACACATTTACAAGAAGAGGAAAAATTTAAGAATTTGATTTCAAAAACATTGTGAAAACGGTAATGGCTCGGTGACCTACTTTTTGTTTAACTTTAACAAACCATGATTCTGACATGTTACTTTGCCGTCGAAAAAAAAGCATAAACAGGATCACTGCTTGCTTAATGGTACCTGAAATAAATGAGATTTTTTTTAAGAATTTAGAAAAAAACTTCTTCCTTTGTTCAAGGAAAATACTTTAAAACAATGGCTAAAATATTAACGAGTAGATATTGGTGTTATATCAATGTTCTGCACGGCGCAATATTGTATGCATTTTCCCACCTGTGCACAATGCATCGCGATTCAAGTGTTAATTGTTGATTTATTAGTATAATATATTCTTTTAAAGAACGGTCATTTAAAATAAAGAATATATTATACCAATAAATTAAAAAAACACTTTTGCCGGAAATGAAAACGTTCATTTCCGGCAAAAGTGTTTACATTTTTATATGCTTTCATCTTCGCCATGTTGTTTTCCATTATGTGAATATTTAAAAAAACATGATTTACACATAAATGATTATAGGACATTACCATAGTCTGGTGTCTAGAAACTAAGGTCTTTAATTAACAAAGTTAATGGCCAAATTGTCTCACAAGTGGAACTATTAGCATTCAATTCCAACTTTGTCCTTCAATTCAGATAAACACTATTATAAAGCATAATAGTGTTGATCTGAATTGAAGGACAATAAAAACTATAGTCATAGAAGTAAAAAATACGTTATTATTTCGCGTTATTTTTTGGTATCGATAACTGTTGAAAGCTTGATTTGTAATTGAATTGTTTTGTGTTCTCTCAGCAATTATAAGATGGCATTCATTGTGTTATGAGACGAGTAGTAGGTTTTTACGATGGTATGTTTATAAGAGAATGATGAGTGTAGAGGAAGCAAGAGAGATCTGTAAGGATCGCAGCAAGAGGAAATCGCTAGTCACTGCCTACCCCTACGGGAAAAAGGCGTGATAATATGTATGTTTATTAGAGAATAAGAGATACAGGATGAAAACAGTTGGTAATTCTCGACATAGTGCAGCATGTGAGTGACCCGTTAAATTAATCAATATTTACGATCTCATTTTTTCCTCGGGAATCAAATGTGCCAATTTTTTCAAACTCTAGACATCTACAAAAATTATTCAGCTGTATATAAATAAGCATCAGAAAAAGTTACTTTTCCATTGGAAGAATTAATGCAGATAATGTATCAATATCTGGGGAAACGATGAAATCCTAAGTAATCCGGGATTTGATGTTACCCGTACAGCACACTGCGATGAAAGCAGCTTTGGATGTACACACAGCTACATGGATACAGGAAATTTATGATACGATATTATACATACATACAAATTATCACGCCTTTCCGTGGGGGTAGGCAGAGACTAGCGATTTCCACTTGCTACGATCCTTACAGATCTCTCTTGCTTCCTCTACACTCATCACTCTCTTCATACATGCTTTCCAGTTATGGGTGCTCCTAATATCTCCCCTTTTTAAGAAGGTCCGCAATCTGGTCAACGATCCACAGACCTAAAATGCCTCTCTTTAAAACAAAACTTACCTTCATGAAAACCTAAAATTTATATTGCAATAATTTCTTAACATTCATAGAAATGCCAGAAAATGAATTGATTTTATCGTTTTTTCAGGATGCTGATACCGTCGAGAAATTAAATGAGAGCGGTGATCTAAGAAAAATGCTGAAACCATATAAGGTAAAATTAAATACTATTTACCTATTTCATATTTGCATCAAGACATTGTCAATACTTTACGAGTACTTAAAACATGTTTTAAACAAGGACTTCCTCGCGAGGAACAAAAGAGTCTGTGTTGCTCAATGGTTAAACATAATCAGTATCAGTATTAGTTAACTTATTCATGGCTTTGTAGACTTTTGAGATGACAAATTCGCTTTTTATTTACTAACCTTTAAGTCATAAATCTTTTAATATCTATAAACCAGCTGTACAATTTTTAAATTAGCCCTATTACATGTATCTCGGGGACATAATTATATAATATTATATTTCCACGAACATCATTTGTACCGTGTATTTTTTTATAAAAATAAATGAAAAATATGCCTTGTAATGTTATTAGTCACAATATCACAAACGTGGAATATAACTAAAGGATTTTTGCCTTTGTAAGTTTTCTTCATAACATAAAAGGATTTTTACCTACAATGTCCATGTCAGAAAGCTCATTAGGCTTCTAACCGTTGCCCACGAAACTTTAAACACAATTGGCCGAACATTAAACAAATCTCTCCTTACACTAATGGACCCTTCCCTACATAGCGACAAGGTCCCATCCATCAACAGAATGACGCTAACATGTTTACACAGGGCTCGGCACATGCGACTGTGTTGTAATCAATTCCATTGCCTCGAAGGCCTGCCGTGGAAATGAAGAAATATTGGAGCCTAAAAGTAACACGATTGTGATTATTGTTATTTTTATTGTTGCGGAGAAATGCAGAGTTTCGAAGTAGGTAAATTTTGAACTCAGCAATTTTTTATAACCTATTTCGTCCCACTGCTGGGCAAAGGTCTCCCCATTTCCTTCCAAACCTGTCAATCCATTGCGATTCTATCCATTGCTCTTTAAAATATCTGAAGTCGTCGCTCCAACGCTTCCTAGGCCTACCACGGTTCCTCTTTCCATTATTTGGTATCCAGTGGGTAGCTGAAATGGCCCAACGATCCGGCTGCATGCGGCAAAAATGTTCCGCCCACTTCTATTTCAGCTTAGTAGATCTCAGCCATAAAAAGAAAATTTTATAAGGTTAGAAGTATATGCATTAGATGCCAAAACCATGACTGATTACTCATCATGAGGTTTTCATGACCCACTGCTGGTTAGAAGACTCCTTCTGTCTTCGCCAACCTTTTCTGTCTTGGACTACTGCTACCTAGTTCTTCTTACTAGCAATATTCATTAGATCATCGACCTATCTAGCAGCTGGATGTCATACGCTTCTCCTTCGCTACTACTCGATTGTAGCTTTAGATAGACAGATAGAACGTTTATGATCACATCAAAAGGCACACAGAATACAGTTTATGACAGAAACAACAAATACATATTAAAACATACCGGTTACAGTAATCATGTGCCGCAGTGATGAATGGGCAGTATCTCAGTGCACATTCTGCTCAGACAAAGGGCAGGGCACTGGTTTTCAGATACCACCTGAAGGTACTCGGGCTTGCGCCGATAACGACAACGATCGTGTTACAAAAATTAGGCATACCTATACATTATAAAAAGGAAGAAGAAGAAACGTACAATATAAAGGATCCAATTAAGATTACAAAATGAACGAGGTAATGAAAGTAAGGAAAATACAGAATACTTTACTTTACCTACCGTTCCCTCTAGCTAGTATTCACTTACAACCTTTTATATAGTTTCATCATTTTAAGGTTTTGACAAAGAATCTCGTCCTAGAATGACAATTTCAGTAAATTCTTGAACCAAAAATGTAATTTCATAAAGACTTTACTAAGATTTTATAAACTTAACGTTATTTGAATATACAAAATATTGTCAGATAACCATTAATATTTATTTTAAAAAATCATGTGCAAAAAAGCCTTAGTATTGAGTGTTTATCTCCAAAGATCACAAATATTGGGCAATGTGGGAGCAGCAGGTACGAGGTTATGCCAACGTTACGCAAGCGCAAATAATCGTGAGAATTTTCGTATTAAAATTACTTAACGCATCTTGCGATAGGCATTTTGGACATTTTCGGATTCCAATTAACGCAATACTTGCCTTAAAAAAACGTTTCGCTGTCATGCATATGTGTGATCGTGCAATGGCTGATAAAGGTTTGATTGGGATGACAGAACCTCATACTGGAGATTGGTTAAAAGATAAAGTACCGAGACTGGTTCTGCTACTTGAAACCTAATGCCGCCTACATGCCTAATGGTAGAAAAACGAAAATGAAGAAACTGAGAAAGTTACTAAGATGTAAACTCATACTTTATAAGAAGAAGTACTTGAGCATGTTAATCGCTAATCTTCACTAGTTGGAGAGGTACCTTTAGGAGAAGAAGAAACTCCTACTTTCACTCACCGTAAAAATGCGAGTTGAATTCGTGAGGAAAATAACGTTTAGAAAACAAAAATTTACAATCACAAACTCTGTACGAACAATAAAAATGTCATGTCAGTTAATAGTGGACATTGAATCGCATTGAATGAAGCTAACTACAGATATATCTTATAATCTGCAAGTAGATGACTAGGCGCTTCGCCTAGTCATCAACAAGAAATTTTCTCCGCCTACCTGTATCCCACTTCATATTATGAGGTCCCTTTCTTTGCCAGATTTTAACTGTACTATCGCCTTGTTATATGCGATATCATGCTAATCGCTTTTCTTTATTCATATCAAGCAAGTTTTATCATTAAGTTTTATTTCTCTTAATAATTATTTGTTAATTTGTATTCCAGAGTCCCGATGCATGTAATACGTGCCAGATGTGCGGCGGGTTCCGTCTCCTCCCCTGCAGGATCTGCAACGGCTCCAAGAAGAGTCTCCATAGGAACCACTTCACCGCTGAGTTCGTCGCGCTCAAGTGCATGAACTGTGATGAGGTCGGCTTAGTTCGGTGTGAGGCCTGCTCTTGAAGTTAAATTAACAATAAGAAGGTTCCCTGGAGGATTTTCAACTCCTAAAAGAGTTTTCACAGGAACCACTTCGCCGTTGAGTTCGTCGCGCTCCAATGCATTAACTGTGACGTCGGCTTGGTGCAGCGTGAGGCCTGCTCTTAAATATAAATTATTAATTACAAGGTTTCCTGCAGAATCTGCAAGTCCAATAAGAGTGTCCACAGGCACCATATCATCGCTGAGTGCATGAACTGCACGGCCAGATGTGAGGCCTGCTCTTTAAGATAAATAATTACGAGATCACTAGCAATTTTCAAAGTCGGATTTATAAAATTAAGGATACTTATAATCCACATCATCAGGTATAACTTTTGACAAAAAAGATGCTATGTCACCTCAAGTGCGAGCTAAAACAAGCAGCTTCCGAGAAATATATCGACCAATCGGATTTAGTTTCTATTTCCACCCTATTGGTTCCTTTTTCACTCTCACAGCTCTGGCTTATCATCAGAGATTTGTAAGCTAGATGCAAATATTCCAAATAATAACAGACTTGCTAGCAACAATTTACGGAATTTGATAAAATTACGCTCCTGGTGAACAACACTGTCCTGTTTGTTTAAAAAGATTAAAAGGTCAGTTGAGAATGGTTATTGAAAATAATAAAATTCTTGGTTTGATCAATTCTATGAAACGTCAAGCTAAGTAACTAAATCTTATTTTAATGTCCTAGATCTACGAGTATCTCTTGGATCTTGAAGCTTCAAAGCTCGATTTCAAAAAAGATCCTGTGTTTTAAATCACAAAAAGCGTGATAATTTTCTATTAGGTATATTATAGAGAAAAATCTATCTTCAATCTATCATCCTATCTAAAAAGGAATCTTGTAAATTTCATTTTATAGCAATGGAAGATAACTATGCATCGATAACTTCGTTATACAGAAGTTATGAAGTTCTGAGAATATTGAATGTTAAGCAAACCTACATAGATGTTAGGTAGAAAATCGAAGCTTGGATACTATGGATAGTATAAATATGGAATATCATCGTGTATAATGAAGTGTCAGTTTTTTTTTTTAATTCGTCACTAGGTACAATGGATATTGCAATATCGAACATTATTTCAATAATTAAAACTGCTAATAAAGCTACAGCAAGAATTGTTTTAATAAGAATTAACGAAACGAAAAAATCTGTATTATTTCTTACTGTTACTGGTAAGGGGGTAACACGAGAAATAAATAATGCATTAATATTTATCAAAACTAATAACTTTATTTGCTTACGTAATCTTTGTTTGCAAATAACAATAATAATAGATATGCTTGCATATCATTATATTTTTTCCATAATTATGAGGGCATTTTTATCTTTTATTTTTGATAAAGTAGGTATGTACTTTGTATTGTAGATAAATAATATGTACCTCGGTAAATGTTATATTTTTATCTGTGCCAATTTAATTATTGAAATTATTTCTATCAAAATGTTCTTAATACTTTTTTTATTGAAAAAAGTAAATGCGTCAATCAACACTGACATTTTTACCAACTTAAAATTACATCTTTTTTTCCTGGTTTTACAAAATATAAACCGAAAATTATTTATGTTACAATTTTACAATTTACATTATAACTATGGAAATCTAGCAATTTTTTTTATGAATGAAAAAGATGCAGTTTAATGGAGTAGCATTTTTTTAACAAAAACATCTCTTGCATGGAATGTACTAAAACAAATAAGATGTATGTACTGTTTTTATTATTAAGGAAATTAGTATGCCATAAAATTAGATGCAATAAAAACATTTTTTTTACAAATTGTCATTATAATATCGTTTTGTAGTTTTTATAAAAAATATTAATAAGTCGGTTAATAAATTAATGTTAATATCGATATAGAGTTATTTCATACTAGATCACAACCAATCACTAAATTTAAAGTTTATATACTTAATTACTTTATATAAGTTTTATACAAAAAGACTCTGATTATAGTACCTACTTAATTACATAGCCACTTGGCATCAAGTTGTGATAGCATTAATTTTATAGTAACATAGTACTTGCATGGTTGATATTAAAATATTTCTGAATCTTGCAATTGCCTCCTTAGCTGCTTATTTGCAGCGTATTTGTAAATAAATTTATTTTATATAAATAAATAATTGTATAAATATTTTTTTTTTTTTCTATTTGTGTTTATTCAAAAGTCAAATATACGACTAAAAAAATGATAAACTGCTACATATATGTATAAATAGTACCCACAAATTCTGTAATATTACTGCTTCCTATACATAAATAATTTAAACCACAAATACTGGAAAAAAACAACATTTTGACATACATGAGATTTTATGCAATTTATCTTGCTAAAATAAAATGTCAAAGTCAAAGTCAATCGTTTTTATTTAAATAAGCTTAAAATAGCACTTTTAAATTGTCATATTTTTGTTTTTTAGTTAGTTGACGTCATAAAATTACTTAAAGATAAGGTTACCACCGCCTCCAAAGCGCAAAAAATACAATGTTTCCATGAAACCAATATGTTCATCTGCACAAGCATATTTACAATATTAGTGCAATCACAACACCATAGGTAGCTATAATATGTATATTCCCGCCTGTTGCTCTGCTGAGAAATCAATGTCACTAACACAAACACAGCACTTGTTGCGCGACAGTGTCAACACGACACGCACACAGCGGCACCTCCGAGGAAATACTCGCCCGGTACGACACACGCCGATATTCACGCACACAGCGGCGAATCCGAGGAAATACCAACGACACACGCAGATTTTCAGGGTCTGGTTCACGCACACAACGGCTGATAATACAAGGACCGCTGCAGCTAGGTCGCGAATGACGTCATGGTGCGCAAGGTCAATATCACCTATCTGCACTCTTCTGATATACTGGAAAGATATCGCTGTCTCTGTCTGCCGCGTCCCGTCTGGGCCCGGGAGTGCAGACTTGCGTGTGTGTGTGTTTACTACTGTGGGCTTATAGGTAACGTTGTATTTTACAGAACATTTCCTGGCGAGTTTTAAAGCTTCCTTCAGGTAGTTTGAAAACGGGAAAAGATGATTTTATTTTAATGCTTTAAAATGAACGTGGAATTTTCTAAGGTGCTGAAAAGAGATTTTTGCGAGTGGCAAAAATTGTTCTGAAACATTTAAATAATATTGTCCCTTTGCAAAATATTTTCACACTGTGTTTCTAAGGAATTAATTAGGCTAGTAAAAGAGAAATTTTACTCACTGTACATGATATTTTGTAAAACAAACCTATATTGAAATTGATGAAAAAATTTAAAAAATGGATTCTTACTGTTTGGATCAAAGGAAAAATCGTTAAAAACTTATTCCATTTTTATGAGTAAGTATATTTTTTTGATTATTTATGTGATTATTTTGTGTGTGTGGGCAAGTATTTGAAATAACATCCTATGCCAAATGCTAAAGCCTTTATTAGTAAAGATGCCAAAGCTTTGATTGAATTGACTAAATTGGTAAAGAACTTAAAGAATAAAATACAATAACACGCAATTTGTTCCTTGAATATTTCTTCGGTAAACCAATATAAGATGAAAACAGAGTCCTTTTGGGGTCGTATCGTAGCCATTTACTCTATAATTAAGGTAAATGCGATTTTTAGGGACCTCCTTAATTTTTCAATTACTTAACTTGGCTAATTATTACGAACATCGTATTTATTAAAATCCTTTTAAAGAGCAAATATTAAACATTTTGAGACTGTTTACTTGAGTAAATATTATTTCATATAATTTAAATAAATAGTAAGAATTATCAATTTCTCAATTTTTTTATAAAAAAAATGGAGATACATTTTTTTTTCTTGTGATAGATTGTATTATATACTAGCTTTTGCCCGCGGCTTCGCACGCGTGAATTTCCCACGGGAACAGTGCTTTTTCCCGGGATGAAAGGTACCCTATGTCCTTCTCCGTACTTCCAGCTATGTGTATGCGAAATTTCAGGAAGATTGGTTCAGTAGATGAAGCGTGAAGAGGTAACAAACAAACAAACAAACCAACAAACAAACAAACTCACTTTCGCATTTATAATATTAGTTAGGATAGATAACCTTGTTGTCAGATTGTTCTCAACTCAACAACGTCTGAAGATCAAGTTTCAATGAAATATTTTTGACTTTCTTTCGAGAGCCGGTTTATCGAAAGCCATTCAAAGCCAGCGACAGTAACTTCTTCGAACATCTATTGGCACGTGATTGAACATGACAAATGCAAGTACTACAGACGTCGAAAGGGGTATTTATAGAAGGGTTGTTCGACTATGTACGGTCTGCCGGTCACGTGGCGTACCGCGAGGACAGACAGTCATTATAGTCAGAGATCTAATAATAATAATAATAATTTTATTTCGGAAAAGTCCATAGAAATGTTAGTTACAATGTCCTTAAAACTATGTTAGTACCTTATCTACGTGTAATTGGGTCCAATGTCTTAGTATGGGCCCATCTACCCTGCCAGCGATGACTTTGATCTATCTCTCTCTTTAGTCGTATTTCCTCATGACTGAGGGTCGTGGTCATTATATGGAATGAAACATACAACGACTCCCTTGGCAATTTTAATGGAGTAGTTTGTCATTGCCTTCTCCATTTCACACACTAGCTGATAATCATCAACCAGAGTGCAGGTTTCCTCACGATGTTTTTCTTCACCGGAAGCAAGTGGTGGTCGATGTAAACTAACATAGGTAGGTACAGGAGTCAGATTGGTATACAAACTCAAGTAGCTCGGGCAGGATTCGAACCTGGGACTTTTGCAGCCACAGGCGGACACCCTACCACTCGGCCATCACCGCTTCAATGTCAAATGTCAATTTAGGTCTTCATATAATTAAGTATGTACTGTTGGCCACATAGAAAAGTATACCACTTTTTATAGTGGATCGTATTTCAAGTGGTATAGATTTTTATGTGGCTCATTGTACATGGAATATCTTAAAATTAGTCTAATATCATCAAAGATCTAGAACCCCTCTAAAGAGCGACTGGCAAAGTGGCACAGAACAGGAAAAGTGGAAACTTCTGGTATCAGAGGGCAAGATCCTCTGGGTCGTTGGCATCGAGCTATCAATGTAAGTTTACGTTTATCAAATGGCACCTCTCCCGACTCTTGGCTCTGTCTATTCCGTAAGGGATAAAGACGTGATTATATGTATTCTATGTAAATGACACCTGACTTCATCCAGCAAAGATAAAAAATAAAATATGTATCCTAACTAATATTATAAATGCGAAAGTGAGTTTGTTTGTTTGTTACCTCTTCACGCTTTATCTACTGAACCAATCTTCTGAAATTTCGCATACACATAGCTGGAAGTACGGAGAAGGACATAGGGTACTTTTCATCCCGGGAAAAAAACACTGTTCCCGTGGGAAATTCACGCGGGCGAAGTCGAGGGCGAAAGCTAGTTGATTATAAAAATTGTTATTGGATTATTTTGCCAAATACAGTCAAAGAACACAACTAGGTATAAAGTACTCTTATTTAATATAGAAATTAGATATGTCGAAAAAATTCCATGCCAAAAAAGTACAACTAAGGATGCCGAATGGCATGGGAAGTGGAGAAGGAAAAGTAGGTAAGCGGACCCTGGGATACGACGCGTATGCTGAGGATGCATCCGGGAAAGCGCTCAGGTCAGAGGCAATTCTGGGGTCTGCGATATAATATCAATTTCGACATTTATCGAAAAAACATGGCGGATATCGATAAATATCGAAATTACGTATTCTCGTGATTTCAAATGTGACATTTATCCAGCTTCAAAGCTATTGAATAACATAATATTCGTACTTTACAAGACGCTTTGTATTTGCTATGGTTTAGTAAAATATGAATGCTGACGATTTTGTATTCAATTTTATTGGAAATCGTTGTTTATTTACATAAAATTATTTTATTGAAGCCTAATATAGAGGTTTGGATAGATACATACTTTGCTTTTTTCTGCCTCGAGAAACAATATCATACATAAGAATATAATTGATACTCCGATAACAAATATCACATAACCTCACACACACAATAAACAAATGCATTTTATAAATTTGCATTGGAGCTTATTAAGTTACATAAAATAAAGTATTATAACTATTTTTACATAAATTCACTATTAAAACATTGGTTTTATATAAAATATTTAATGAAACATAAATTTCTCGATTGTAGTTAAGTATAATCGAGAAAAAGGAACGTGTTTTCAATTAGAGAAGCCCTAGTTTTCGATATAATATCGAGTTTTATGTCGAATAGGTTCGAGAATACCATTTTGGAGGATTTTGTGATAATTTTGTTCTCAGAGGACCAAAGACAGGGACGCAGAAAATAACTGCATAAGGATATCAACTCTAATAATCCTACATACTACTAATATTATAACTGTGAAGTTTGAATGTGAGTTTGTCACAAACTCACAACAAACATCCACGGATGTTTGTTCATCATTGACGCAAAATCTACTAGACGGATTTCGATGAAATTTGGTACACGTGTAGAAAAATACCGCGAATAGCACATAGAGTTATTTTTAAGCGAAGCCCAAGGGAGCAGATAGTAAATTAAATTCAACTCTATTACTTAGATACATTTTATACATAAAGGTCCTTCTACATACGAGTTCGTAACATGTGCATTAGCCGGCTGTCCGTCCATCCTATCGATTGGTCCAAGCAATACAGCTTGTGTATGTAGCTCGCATACAGATTACACTATCGACATTCCAGTTCGCCATTTTGACTCAGTTTACTAGCTTACATAATTTTCTTTCTACATTTTTTATACTATAAATAATGTAGAAGTAGAATTAGTAAATTAAAAATATGACGCAGTAAAATATGATAAAAGTATGACGCAGTAATTTAAAAATCCGATAACAACAAAAAGGCAGCTTTCACTGAGAGTTCAAAAAGTAATAATAATAAACATATGCAAATTAGTTAGTCCATTATCACATCTATATTAAATACTTTTGTTATTTATAAAAAAAAAAAAAACATTATTTTATAAGCACATTGGGAATGAACTCAGGCTGGAAGAAAAGCTGGAAGCAAATGTAAGTACCTATTCAATGCATTCCACCAAAGAAAAATGCACAATATACACATATGTACCTACATTACATACATATCGCAATAAGTGTGCTATACTTTATTAAACAAAAAAGATCATCAAAATCAGTTCCAGAAAATATTCCAGTTTTTTTGGCTGGTGAAAATTATTATTAAAATCAACCTTAATGGCTGTAAACACTGCCATATACTTAACAGAACGTACCTAACTCTATGCTTAAAACAACTATAAGTATTTTAAAAATCCGATAACAACAAAAAGGCAGCCTTCACTGAGAGTTCAAAAAGTAATTTTACTGTGGAGTCCAATCCCACGCAAGTTCTAAAGAACTAATAGCTATTCCAACTTTCCCTAGGTAACCGTTGATACCATTAGAACTAAAACTATTTCGTTTGTTGGTAATAATAAGTACATTTTGTAGTTTCATGCTGGCTGGTAAGAAAATAAGAGTGTTTAATTTAAAAAAAAACCGGCCAAGTGCGAGTTGAAGTCGCGTGGAGAGAGTTCTGTACAATGCCAATTCTTATAGGTTTTCCTATAATCTATATACAAGTAATTAACTATATTTTGTATATTTTATTTAAATTTTAGGCTCAGTAGTTTCGGAGATCAGGGGAAATGGTAAATTTTCGTCTTCTTTCATGAATAAAATCAAAACTATTTACTTCACAACAATAACAAAAATATATTTGAGATATTCAAAACGAGCCCTTTCATTTCATATAAAAACTCAGTCTTAGTCAGTAGTAGTGAAATAAAGTTTATAGAAAAGATTCTATAAACTTTATTTCAGCAAGGTTTGCAAAACTTTTTTTAAACTCTTAATTTGTACCCCGAAATTGACCCTTGTTTAAAAATATATATTTATATACATTGCACATTTGTATTTGGGTCACAGGATTACGCCATCCTTTCATCTGATTTGGTCCAGTAGATTCAGAGTAAATTGGCTGTGACAGACGGACGGACAGACAGACAGGCACACGAGTGTCCTATAAGGGTTCCGTTCTTCAGTTTTGTACGGAACCCTAAAAGCTCATTTTATTAGTTCCATTGTTGACACTATTTGTAATTATTAAATTATGATGGAAAGGTTTAATTATAACGTAAAATATAAATGAAAATCTGGTGACTAATAATAATACCACAACAAAAAGGTTTAACAATTTCGGACACGTGTACAGGATTATTTTACACGTGTAGGTAAATAATTATTTCACCCTTTGGAACACTTTTTCTACGCAGCAGTCTCTATCAGAATCACGTTTTCGGCTATCTATGAGGATGGCCTTGTTAGGGACGATTAACAGGTGGCAAATTACCAAGGTGAGATGTCAGATGTTATACATCAAATGCGAGCACTATAAGTAGTTTTTTATTTTCCTTTCAATGTTTAGTCTAGTTCTTTATTAGGAATTTATATTACGTAGTAAAAGGTAACTTTTTATAGAAAATCGTACATGCCGACCACGGACTTACGTTTTTGGACATTAGGGGTACGGATGCGAGGCATGGACCCTCACTAAAAAAGAAAGGAAGAAGTTGGAAGCATTCGAGATGTGGTGAGATCAGAAATCAGAAATTATTTATTGAAACTCTCGGCTCTTTTTTACGTCGAAAACTAATGATTATAATCAAAGTGTATTATGTCTCAAAGCTACAAACTACTAGCATTTCGGAACGACCACTGCTGAGAAGAAATGCCGAAAGAAACTCATGAAACAGTCTTGGTCGCCTAACATGCCAGAGGGGCTATTTTTTACACGACTGACCAAAAAAGGAGTGTTATGTTTTCAGGGTTCATGTATGTATGTATGTATGTATGTATGTATGTATGTATGTATGTATGTATGTATGTATGTATGTATGTATGTATGTATGTAAGTTTCTTTATTCCACCATAAGTCCTGAACGGCTTAACAGATTTTGATGTGAGAGGTATTTTGAGATTCCTTGCATTCCTCCGAGTGACATAGGCTATATGACGTCATCATAAAAACAAAATGGCGGATTATATATGCGATAAATAGCAGACCAAAAAAATAAAATTTGATCAATCTTATCGAATGGGGTATCAAATTGAAGTGTTTTCATCCATAAAGTTACGTTATCTAAAAGCAGATTAAGTAACAAATTCTATCTAAGTACACAAGAAATTAACTTGTAAAGAAAATTATATCCTGAGTACTTATTTCTTTCATCTCAATTCCTTCAGTAAGGAGGTTCATAAATCTTAGCTACTATAGTATGGTCATGGAAGTATTTTAAAACAAATGATGACACTTTTGTTTGTATCTTTGATCACGTTTTGGCGAAACAAAAATTCACGCGAGCGAGGGCTCGCAAGAACTAGAAATAAAGGTATTTTTATCTTTCAAATAGTGTAATATTTGTTTGTGGAATGCAATGCATAATTTCAGAAACGCCTGCAACGGGTAGCGTGGCCGAGCGGTCTAAGGCGCTGGTTTAAGGCACCAGTCTCTTCGGAGGCGTGGGTTCGAATCCCACCGCTGCCAAGGTATTTTTGTGAACTTGTATTTGTTTTTTTTCTGTTATTTTTTTTCTTATTTATGCTGTATACATAGCTATAATAACACAAGTAACAAATTTAGAAAAGTTAGAATTTTTTTAACGATGCATCATGTGTAGTTGTATTATTTTATTGGTATTATACAGGTATTTATAGGTATTATTATAAATACCTATAGGTATTTAATTTTTGATTGGTAATTTTTTATTTTGCCCATAACTAGTAATTATTTTTAAATAGAGAAAATCAAAAATTAAATACCTATAGGTACTAACTAATAATAAGTAATAAAATAAATAAATAAATATAAATATATACCAACCAATAAAAAAATGAAAGTGTATTTTTTTCTTAGTCTTTGGGCAACACAAATATTTTTTTTTATCAATTATTTTCAGGACCAGTCCCATCTTAGTACCGCCCACAGCCACCACGACTCATTAACTTCTTAAAATAGACCAAAACCAAACATAACTAATATACATACACTTCGGCTCTTAAACCTATCAAAATAAAGTTCACTATCATATGAACCGGACGTACGTTGTCTCTCCATATTGCACGTGAACGTCACCCGATTGGAGATTGACCAACGTAACTTGATACTTGATGTCATATTCTTTTGAATTGATTTTAGGGTCTCTACAAATTGGTCAGTTGACCATAGACTTGCTACCCTTTTGAAGGGATGTTAATGACAATAATGTCAATGTCACGACGAAGGAAGTCAATGTCGCGCGTTGACAGCTGTCACGTGGTGCCGGAGTTCGTTTCCCGCCTTTTGAAATGGTGGAATTAAAAGAGGTTATTTTTGTTTTTATATTGTGTATTTTGTAAAGGTTTTCAACAAGTATAAAGTAGGTAAGTTCACAATGTTAATAAAGCGGCTGTCGGAAGATGATTACCTATTAATTTTTTGAATAAATAATTTTAATTTTTGTGTCTTCCCCTCTAATCTGGTACTAAATCACCTATGTATTACAAAAACTTTAGAACTCAATAAAACGCTACCTATAAGGGTTAAACCCGGTCAAGTTTATTTTGGGTCTAAGTCCAGATTTATTTAGGACCCTACTAATCCATCACTCAGATTGGAAATAATATTTGCCAAGCTCACCGAACTGATAATGGGATTGTCAACGTTATCAAATCGAAAAACCAATCAATGAGGAATTTTCCGAGACCCAAATTAAAAAAAACAAATAGTTCCAAATGACTTCATAGATGGCGCTTAAGTAAAGGCGAGAGAACAAGCTAATTATTTAAAAATAAAAAACACGACTGACATCTTACATAGCCTATGTCATTCGGGCTAATGCAAGGAATCTAACAATACCTCTCACATCAAAATCTGTTAAGCCGTTCAGGACTTATGGTGGAATAAAGAAATTACATACATACATACATGAACCCTGAATAACACTCCTTTTTTGGCCAGTCGTGTAAAAAGTTCCATACAATAAGCAAAAATTCACGGATTGTAAAAAAATCATATCAATATTGTGATTTGTGCAACTGTCAAACTGTTAGATGATTTTTTTTTTTCGCCTTTGGTTGACAAGAAAAAGCGCACCATATAGGTTCAGCCATTATTACGACTCGGCTTTCATAAAACGCTATCTGTTGAGACTTTTTAATACATTTTTTTTTCTTAATTAGCTGTTAGAAAAATCGCTCATTGAAAAACCAATAATAAATAAGTTAATGTTGGTTTGTTTCAATAGTTGTTAATAAATGGGATACATGGGAATGCATTCGAAATGAACACTAAAAGAAATGAATTTTGGAAATTCCACCTCTAAAGTGGTGACAGGGGTGAAAACGACTTCCACGCGGGCAAGGTCGCGGGCACAAGCTAAGCTTAAGTTAGCTATAAATCACTCGAAAAGAAAATAAAGTGCTAAACGGATTCTTTGATATCCTATTTATCGTAATTTAATCCCCTCGAATTCTGACACGGTTCATAAATTGGCATTCTCAGACGGGCTTATTAAATGATCCAGGATTTTCTAATGTTCGATCTACGAGAATCTATAAAAAGTTAAGTAACGTGTCACAATAGGGTAAAATGTCGACCTCTATAGCACATACAGTACATTGATTCCTAACCACACTTTCAGTCGGTAAATGGAAAAAACACGTTTGTTGATTCTGTTCACCGCTTGCCTCTGAACGAAAAGTATTTTGGCATTCATTATAGGTACCTATGGATATTTCAGTTAAATTTATAGTTAAAAAAACTACAAATTACCAATTAAAAATAAATAAATTGATTTAAAATTATTTTTATTTGCCAATTGAAATTTCCTAGAATACCTATCAGATTTATCAATTCCAAATATTTACTCAGATTTTTCAGATTAAGACTAGACGAGCTAAGTTGAACTATTGTTTGTCTAATCAATCAATACATGTTTGAACAGAAATTAGGAGCTTCTCGTCAATTTTGATATTGAATATTAATGATTTGTTCAAACTACTAACTACTTTCTAACAAAATGTACTTATAAAATGATTGGCGGATGGTTGGATGATGGTATTTTTATCAGGCGAAGAGAAAACATTTCACCAGCAATTAAAACAAGCAATAATTACACCAGGGAGTCGCGAAAAACTTTTTAAACCAACGCAAACAACCCCACCCTTATTTTTTCTTTTTTTCCAAAGGAATTTTCGTCGCCGAGTAAGATTTTAGCGCGAAAAGTTCAATGACTTTGTTTCTTTTTTATGTTTTAATCAAACCTTTAGATTAACCTGCCAGCACTCATTTTGTAGCTGAAACACAGAATTTGGAATAATTTCGCAAATAGAAGTTCGATCTGCTGCATTTTAAATTAAAATAACTGTCGCTCTGACTCTAAAAACCACGTGTGCCAATACGCAATAAAAACTTCATATTTGAACGGAAATTTGATTCGAGAGTGTGTTTGTAAACTCTGAAATGATTCAGAGTCTCGTCAAAATGACTACGTCCCACTTGGCAAACGTTTCATTTCGTAACCCTTTATAAATACCTAAACGACCCAATTAAATAAATTAATGTGTTTCGTCAACTTTTTAATCTAATATTCCATACATTTTTTTTAGTTTCTGGTACGCTACTATATTGTATGGAATAATAAATTTGCGAAACTCTTTTTTTGTTAAGGTATCTAATGATGGTTGTGAATTAATGAAAATGATTTTATTTAAATAGGGTAAAAAATAGCACTTTTAAATCGTCATATTCTTGTTTTTTAGTTAGTTGACGTCATAAAATTACTTTTAAAGCTATCGTTACGACATGAATCGTTTGCCAAATGGGAAACTCTGTGATCCGAATTGACTAGTAAATATAAACATTTGGGACCAAGGTTGTAATTTAATTATGCCAGTACTATGTTCCCGAAGGAAGGTCACAATATGATTATGATTGTGACGTCATGTATACGTTAACTATGTCCTTCGAGGTCTACTGTATCTGTGGGAGTTACGAAATAAAATTTGGTTTAGTAATTTTACATACATACCTAGAATCACGTCTTTATCCCTTACGGGGTAGGCAGAGCCAAGAGTCGTGAGACTCGAAGACCACGCTTAGCTGAATAGTGGGCTTTCTGATGGAACGGAGATTCAGATATAGTGACAGGTTGCTATCCCATCGCCTATGAGTAGAAGAATTTCCAGTTTAACTAATATTAAAGGCCTTTCCCTCGATTGACTTTTACAATCTGCGCGGGAAGAGAAGCAGCTGGCACATTCTATGTATTTTCTTCGCTCCCAGACCAGCATGGAAGCAGTAATCTTAAATAGCCTATATCCATAACTGTAACTGGTCTTTGTCTGCACAAAGAAGATATTTAAAAAAAAGTATTAGGGGTCCTTCTAGGTCTTCTGTTTAGTGTTTATGACAAAATGTTTTTTTTGGACTTTTGTCTGTCTGCATGTTTGCAAGTGTATCACGCAAAAAACATTGTACGTTTGATGACGTCTCCATAGTTGTATTGTCGAATGTCTTACTTAAAATATGGCGTAGATTACATCTTGATACGCCGCCTCTTAAGACCTGAGATATCCTAACTCCTAACTAATATTATAAATGCGAAAGTAAGTTTGTTTATTTATTTGATACCCCTTCGCGCTTTATCTACTGAACCAATCTTCCGGAAATTTCGCATACACACAGTTTGAATGGGTCTCTAATGATTCTCATAAAAATATTTGTAATAATATAGTTCGAAATAATGTTTTTTCACATAATCATAATTAATATAAATTAAAATTATAATAATTTTTTTTTAAATAATTTTTTTAACATAATTTTTTTGTAATAAATACAAATTGTCATAAACATAAATAATCATAATATAATTTAATCATAATAGTAATACTCATAATGTACAGAGAAAAGAGAACTCATAATGTACGGTTGCACTCAGAGAAAAGGTAAGATTTGTTAAGCTTTTGTTTTTTTGTTGTTTATGTTCGCGGCTTAGGGGTGGCCCAAGGGCCACCCCCGCCGCACCCTAACCTATACTAGTGTTTGAAGTATAATCAAATATCAAATTTTACATAATGTCTTCAAATGTCATCAACAAAATAAAAGATGAACAAAATAAAACATAAACTATGTTTATGACCATAACAATTATGACAAATCCATTATGATAAACCATTTTATAAAAAAAATCTGTATGACAATATATGATTATGACTAAACAAATATTATTACAATAAATATTATTTGAATAAAATATTATGATAAAAAAATTATGAGAAAGGCTTTATGACAAACCATATTATGATTATTAACCTTATGAGAAATGAAAGGATCCCAGTTTGAAGTACTGAAAAGGACAAAGGGTACCTTTCATCCCGGAAAAAGCACTGTTCCCGTGGGAAAATCACGCGGGCGAAACCGCGGGCAAAAGCTGTCAGGCACAAGCTAGTCTTAATCCTAACTAATATTATAAATGCGAAAGTGAGTTTGTTTTATTTATTTGTTTGTTTGTTACCTCTTCACGCTTTATCTACTGAACCAATCTTCCTGAAATTTCGCATACACATAGTTAGAATTACTGAAAAGGACATAGGCTACTTTTCATCTCGGGGAAAAGCACTGTTCCTGTGGGAAATTCACGTGGCCGAAGCCACGGGCAAAAGCTCATAAATAATAAATCTTAAAAACTGAGCGGACAGTAAACAAGATTTCTTTAGTTACGATGTTTTCCTTCACCGGCTGCAGGACATAATCGATGAATGTACAAGAACCCTCAATACATTTTACTACTTTTTCAGCAGTCGTGTAAAAATATTCACATTTGCAGAAGTTGCACGCCAATAGTTAATATCAGTCGGAAATACTTTTAATTTTGCGGGTTTAATTTAAACTTTAGTTAAATAACTTTAGCGTAATAACTATCTTTAATATCAAGGTTTTCAACCTTTGATTCATACGACATGATTGCATTATTTAAAAATATAATACTTATACTCTAGAAGACTTATTGGATTTAAATAAAAAAAACTTACCAAAATACAGATTTTTTATGACATTAAATCACAAGTTTTTTTCTTATTAGCTCAAAATACGTAAAATTACAATAAAATAAATAAATCCATGATCCTCGGATAACATCCAAAAGTTAAAAAGATAAGTAACCTATTTGAAAAATTTATTAGTTTATAGTAAGAATTTCACAATAAAAACATAGCTATCATCAATCAATACATAAAATAAAAATGTAACTGGTCTGTGTCTATCTTCTTCTCTCAGCCGAAAGACGTCCACTGCTGGACAAAGGCCTCCCCCAAGGATTTCCACAACGACCGGTCCTGCGCTGCCCGCATCCATGCGCGTCCCGCGACCTTCACCAGGTCGTCGGTCGACCGAGTGCGAGGCCTGCCAACACTACGTTTTCCGAATTCTCTACGTTTTCCGGCCAACACTACGTTTTCCGGTTTCTTCTGTGTAGAGATAATTAAGAAAAAAGTATCGGGGGTCTTTATTGAGCCAATAGATGCCAAAACGATTTTTTTTTTAGAATTTTTCTCTATCTGTTTTACGTGCATCACGAAAAACTAGTGGACGAAATTTGTTGTGGTCGTCATTGTTGTATTATAGAAGGTCTAACGTAAAATCTGACGTAGGTTTAATCTTGATACACAGCCACAGAATTAATATTAGTACTACGTACAGAAAGGAAACTCCCTGCCCCTCCCGCAATATGGCATCCCCCCGCTCCTTCCGCACTTCTCCCCCGTTCTTGTGTAGACGTGGGACGTTCGACTATGAAAACGCACACATTGACGTGTTACTGACGTGTTCACGGATATACAGTTGCATTTGTAGTAGTAGTAGGCATATTTGACGCGCCGCCGTTTCTATGAAGCGCCCGCCCTGTGATACAGCTTAGAACCGAAGAAATTAACAATAGGAAATTACGCGCGGACGAAGTTCGCGGGCACAAAAAAACAAAACATAGGCTTTAGAACGTCAGTAGTTATGTCATAGTAGATTTTACAACAAGTGCACAAAACGAATCATTTTTATCCGAGACTTTTAGCAGCCCGAGCCGAAGGCGAGGGCTGATAGTAATGTCGAGGATAAAAATCGTTTTGTGGACGAGTTATAAACTCTGCTTTTCACTTCGATTGCGAGGAAATAAATCAAATTAAAGAAATTAATAAACGCACTAAAATTCAAGAGCTGTTTCCCGCCGCTTTATTTTTTTAATCTTACGACATTGATAGGCTTGGGCTGCACACCATACAGCCTACTATAAAATTAATTTTGTAATAATATTTTTCTTAAATTAATTAAATAACATATGTACCGTACTTGAATTTAAATTTTAATATTTTTTATGTCTTAAAAACACATAAGGCAAATAAATTAAAAGTAAATATTATAAAATGACAAATTCTATCTATGAACTTTTTATCGTGTTTGGCTGTATGGTTCATTATCTGTGCCTTAATATAGATACATTTATGAGTAGATACGTTAATGCCCTTGTGCACAAAATTCGATTTTGTGCAGCCTATATCCTGCACAAATAAGCACTTTCAGAGCATGAGAAGTGAAAAAGTCATTTTTAAACTGAAACTTGGCCTTCGAAGAAGGCTCTATGATTACTTAACTACTGAACAAAACCTAACTTACGCAGATTAGATTTGATGTACAGAATTTTCATTCTAAGAAACTTTATCATTTTCTAGAACACATTATCTAGCAAACATTATTATACCATTTCATTAATTAAGAAAACAATCTTAGTTTAGTTTTTTTATTAGTAGAAATAAGGAACCAGATGCCTATAAAAGTGTGAGCGACGCAAACAGACAATTTCCTTGTGTGCGTGTTGCTTCAGTGTGCTCATCTTCTTAGTGTAAAGTAGCCTGTTGCTTATTTCCAGAAGGAGAAACCAATTTGAAACCTTATCTGGCTGTGTTTAAAGTTGGTTTTTATGTGTAAGGATTTCTAAGGTGAAAAGGGATGTCTGGAAAACTTCCGTCACGGTTTATTTACTTTGGAAAGGTAGTGAAGTAGTATTTTGTTGATTGTCGTCGAATTCTTTTTACACGACTGACCAAAAAAGGAGTGTTATGTTTTTTTTTTATAACATAAGGCGAACGAGCAAGCGGGTCTGATGGTAAATCTGACGGCAATCTGATGGTAAGCGATCACCGCTGCCCATGGACTACAGCAACACCAGGGGTATCACAAGTGTGTTGCCTTTCAAGAAGATGTTTTCAGGGTTTATGTATGTATGTAAATTTCTTTATTCCACCATAAGTCCTGAACGGCTTAATAGATTCTGATGTGAGAGGTATTTTTAGATTCCTTGCCAGCAATCAAGGAGGCTTCAACTGACATAGGCTATGTGAGTTGTCAGTAGTGTTTTTTTTTTTTATAATTAGCTTGTTGCGACTTTTTTTTAAATTCCCCATTTGATTTTCAACAGAAAATCATAGCTAAACAACGAACAGCCAAACAAAAAGAGATTCGATAATTATTTAATATTCGAGAGCGTACAATACAATAATACACGTCTAACGTAACAGAATCCATTACTCTAATGAACGATTATACTACCTCACAGTGATGGTATCACGTAGAGAGGATATAATTTTTTACGGCGTATTACGTGACCGAACATAGGGTTAATCAAGAATTGATGGAAACAAATAGAGGTGACATCGGCCAATAAAATATTGTGAAGTCTTTATGAAGGCAGGTGTGTGTAGTGGCGTTCAGCCTCCTTACTGACTTGACTATGGACTGACTCTATGACCTCTGACTGACAAGGGACAAGAGACGATCGACCGACGGGATAGGAAGAAAAGGGAGACTGACGAAGCATTATTATTATAAATAAGTGTTTTTATTGTATCTTGAACCAACTCAACTCTTCGACCATCAGGAGGTGTTTGAGGGAAAGTGTAGAAATCATAGACATAGAAAAAAAACCTTTACACTTTTCATTTATATTGTTGTAAAATCATAAAAAAAACATGATAAGATTGTTTACATAATAGGACAATCCATACTATCCATACTTCCATACTAATATTATAAATGCGAAAGTTTGGATGTGAGTTTGTGAGTTTGTGAGGATGTTTGTTACTCAATCACGCAAAATCTACTAGACGGATTTTGATGAAATTTGGTACAGAGGTAGATAATGACCTGGAATAGCACATAGGCTACTTTTTATCCCAGAAAAAATGGTTCCCGTGGGCATGGGATACCAATTATAGTAACGCCATCTATTATTTGACAAAATAGACGTCATGTCAAAATGACGTTACGTCAAAGTGACGTTATTTCAAAGTGACGTCACGACAGCCTCCCCACTACTTCCATGAATGGGCCGTTGCACCGGCCAGCAGTATGCACGGATGCGTCGAGGTGTGCTGACCGCTGCTGAGTGCATGGACTAATGGCACTCTGCTTCTATATATTCACAAGGGAACAATTTTTCGACTTTTTTTTGATGCCTTAGAGTTACTAGGTTTTTTTGATAGACCTAAATGTGTAGAATATAGGTCTAATTAAGAATTTCCCCATCAGCTCAGATTTCAGAAAAAAATTGTGTCAAAAATTTAAAATTCTGTATTTCGCTACTAGTTTGGGATAGTATTGTAATTAGTAGTTCTATAATTTTTGATATGGTTTGTAGCCCCCAAAAACTTTTTTGAAAGTAATGATAATTTCTCCATACAAGGACTATAATTGTAAAATGTATGAAGAAATTATCATAACTTTCAAAAAAGTTTTTAGGGGGAAAGAATAATTGTAATATTTAAAATTAAATTGCTGTGTAACATTGAACAATATTATAATATTTACAGCTACAAACCATGTCAAAAATTATAGAACTACTAATTACAATACTATCCCAAACTAGTAGCGAAACACAGAATTTTGAATTATTGACACAATTTTTTTCTGAAATCTGAGCTGATGGGGGAAATTCATAATTGGACCTATATTCCAGACATATAGGTCTATCAAAAAAACCAAGTAGCTTTTGAGCAACCAAAATACTGTTGCCTTGTGATGTGTGTGAAGGAACATCAGTGAGTTGGTTATGATGTACATTGCGTGCGGAGGCGGGGCGCGCAACATAGCCGTATGAGGTACACTACCTTTTTTCTATTACATCTAATTTGTCATTATATGGCGCTTTAATTAAATACTTGCCTTTAGTTCTCACGGACTGCCACTAATCACTTTATAGCGGACAAGTTCTTTCAATATTTTTTCGCGAAGAATGTTCTTTCGAGTAATATTTTTATAAATGTTTATGTATACCATATAGTGTAGCGAAAACAGTAGCGCCACAGAATAGAAATTAGTACTAACGTACATATCGGTCACTCACCGCCCCGCACTCATTTCAAATACCGCACCCCACCCCGCCCAGCACTTCGCTGTAGACATCACTGACACGGTTTAGGTGCGGTCCAATTCGCGGTTGGTCTAAAAATAAACAATGTTTCCGAAATTGTAATTGTTTGAGTGTTAAACTTTGTATATTGAGAAGCTAAGATCATACAGTAGTAGTTAGGTTTAGGTTATTTTTTTAAAGACGAAGTTAGGTTCAGGGTACTCTTTATGACCACCCGGAAAGACTTTGAGGGCGGAAAAGAAGTTAGGTTCAGGTTATTTTTTTTTTATTACCGCCCGGACAGACTTGAAGGCCGAAAATAAGTTAGGTTCAGGTTACTTTTTATGACCTGTTGGCACGTTTTTTTAATATTTTATATCTTTATCAATATATCTATCTATGCGCGGTCGGTAACGATGAAATGGCATGTTGCATAGCAGGCTATATCATGAGCAGTTCCCCAAAAATCAGAAATAATATCAAAAACCGATTAAGACCATCATATATTTGTTTTTTCGTGATCTTGTTATGGTACAAAAATACACTTAATATCACTTAATATCGCTTAATATCGTATAATGGCGATACTGACATGGCGCCCATACGTATGTTCAGAAATTATGATACAGAAAATCAGATACAATGCTCGATATTTTCATTATATTTTAAAAAAATCATGAAAGTAAATGTTCCTAACACATGTTACATGCAATATCACAAAAACATATGTGTATTTCACATAAATATATGAAAAATAAATAAAATAAACAATTCTTTCCCGCGGGCACGTATGTAATAAAAGTACATTTCTGAACGTACCGGAAATCGGAACTGTCATATGAAGCACGTCAACGTCAAATCATAATGGGTGTCGGCCATTTTGGCGGAACTCGCCTAACCTTCATTACGATTTTGTTAACTAAATATACCATAGAAAGGCTACGAATTTATCGGATTTACTTATAAGGCATTGATACTGACCCAAAAATGAAAAGTTCAAATAGGTGCTTATGATATAGCCGGCTCCCCATACATTTGTGCAACAACCCCTTTTCGCGCCCTTTTGATTGAAAATCACGACACGCAAGCAAGCAGCCATACTAAATTTCATGCACACATATATATGCGAGTGTATAAACGGTATTTGCCTATGAATTTGTAATTTTGCCTATTTGCTATTTTACCTATTTTTTAACTCGCTCCATCGTGAATAAAGTGCTAACTCGCGCTCAAGCAACAGTTTCACAGGGGGGGATAATGATTAATCCTTTTTGTAGCGGGCGAAGCCGCGAGTAACAGCTAGTTATGAATAAATGGACTTTACATACATACATGAACCCTGAAAACATAACACTCCTTTTTTTGGTCAGTCGTGTAAAAAGACGAAATGTCGGACATGAACCATAACATAACACTCCTTTTTTGGTCAGTCATGTAAAAAGACGAAGTGTCAGTTCTGTTCGTATGTACTCAGTGGTCGTATCAGTGAAGCCCATGCCCTGCCTTCCAGTCCCGCCAATCTTGAACCACGATGTAGACTCTGATTATGTGCCACAGGTATGTATATATTTCAGTGACGTAGCTATATTATCATAGGCCCTGGAGCAAAAAAATTCATGGGCCCAACCATCGAAATACAACTACTACGTAAGTATATAACATCTCGACCCAACTCAACTAGTTTGACGAAGCATGTAAAGGCTACTTCTGGAGTAATTCAGTGATTCGTCCCATGTACCTACGGCCCATTTGGGACGAAACGCAGAAAATCAAAATTATATAAAATTTCATTCTGCAATTCGTCCCATGTTTATAAATGGTACAATCAGTAAAAAAAGTGTTAGTGTAGAAATAATAAACATTGAATTTTTCATTAAGAAATGTAATAATCATAGAATAGTTGCATAGAGAAAAGGACTTAAAAGAAAACAGAAAACATAAAATCAAGAAGTATTTTTACTAGTAAACTAAATATGACATTAGGCCTTACTGTCCGTTTTAGTTTCTTATTTACGATGTATTATACTCGTCACAAAACAAGGAATTTTAAAAGAGTTTATATTACAGTCTTATAATTATTAATCACATTTAAAAACTATTTTACATACATAAAAAATAAAAAATCAACAGTAATAAATATAAAAGATGTTATTTATAATAATAAAGATAAAAATAATCAACAATTTGTAAAAGATTTATGGATATATTAGTTTTTAATTCTTTTTTAAAGTTTTTGATTCTTGTCTCACTGACTGTACCAAGCGTTGATAAGGTATAATACACATACAAAAAGAATGGGACGAATTACAGAATGAAATTTTGATTAATTTTGATTTTCTGCGTTTCGTCCCAAATGGGCCGTAGGTACATGGGACGAATTACTGAATTACTCTGCTACTGGGTAAGCTGGCTACACCGTTGACCTCATCTCTGTCCTCGGGCAAGATTGTGGTCAAAACCAAACCCATATATATTTTTTTAATGTTGCTGATAATTATATTTGTCAAGATTTGAGGACGAAGCGTGTTGCTAAGAATCTTATGTGTTTCTTTTTTGGTGAAGAAATAAATAAATGACTTATTTTATTTTTATTTTATTTTATAAAGGAATAACAAACAGTTACATAATGTATAATAACAAATTACATTGATTATTAAGTACTAGTACTAATTACGTAACCCACTACGTTATTCACAGGTTAATTTAAAAAGAGTTTTCCAAATTATTATTGCCACTAGTGGATGAACAACATAGACAAAATGCACAACAAGGTAGTAGAACAAAATTAAAATAGAAACAGAAAGCTTAACCAAAAACATAAAATTAAAAACGAGGAAGATAGAAAAGGTGAATCTCACAGTGTAAGTACTAAGTGTTAACATGTTCAGCTAGAATTAAGTTAACTGTCTTTTTGAACAGATAAGGTGTGCTAGCAAATATATCTGTTTTTGCCTGAAATAATTTATTGTATGACTCAGCCAAACGATGCATAGGAGAGCGATGTCCGGAATTAGTACGACAAATATTTAAAGCAAACAGGGGGGGTATAGTGCGAACACTGCGCTGAACAGCTCTTCTAGGGACAGTAAGTGAAATTTTATTGATTAGATGAGTACAGTCAGTTTTGCCGTGTATTAAATTATACAACATCATGGCATCAAGGTACTTACGCCTGGATTCCAAGGTCAACAAGTTATATGTGGAAAGTAGTTGAGAATATTCAAGTAGGCGACGACTGCACTTGAAATGCATCGTGCGTAAGAATTTCTTCTGGACTCTCTCTATCGCGTCACAATACTTTTTGTAGAACGGATTCCATACAGATACAGCATATTCCAATTGGGACCGAACTAAAGCTTTATATAAGTATAAGTACGTGGAAGATTTTTTAAAATCAACAGACGACCTCAGAACAAATCCGTACATCTTAAAAGCTTTGTTGGTGATTGTTTGTATGTGTTTGTCTAAACACATTTTATTGTCTAGGATGATACCAAGATTTTTTCAAGAAGATGATTACGAGCATATTAAACTAATTTGTACATTTTTACTGCTTTACTTTTTAAATTTTCATTATAATGAGATACGACTCGTTTATAGACAGATGTATTGACACAACTAATTGGCACGGAACCCTGATTGTTATCAGAAATCGCAGGTCTATGTAAACTGGTATCCGATCGCTCTGACTCCGATTTGATTGCGCAAAAATGGCGTCGTTTCGATCGTTCGCTTTTATTAACTCTAGTATGACGTCTATTATTGTTATTGGAAAATTCTGAGCACATATCTTCTTATAAATGCGCCTCTATATTAGTAGTATTATATATATTTAATAAATATAGTGAAGATTAGCGATTAACATGCTCAAATCCTTCTTGTCCTTAGCTCTGCGACCAGCTCAGCAGCATTCGCTATCCCGGTCCACTCTCGGATGTTTCGCAACCAGGACTTTTTCCGTCTTCCGACCTTTCTTTTTCCAGCGACTTCGCCCATCATTATCAGCTGCATAAATTTACTTAAAGCGAAGGTTACCACCGCCTCCAAAGCGCAAGTGGAGAAGCGGCGCAACAAACTCCACTGCTGCATTTTCTCCAAAGACGTCACTTTACAACATATGTCTTACAATGCAATGAAGCATGGTATAAAAATCTGTATTATATTACATAGACTATCTTAGCTTTTTATCCCGAATTTCTCACGGAAGCGGAAACCCTAGTAGAAGTACCTATATTTTGACTTAGACAAATTCAAAATGGACATAAAATCAACTCTATAGTATCAACGGAACGTGTAGTATAATATCCACTTTTCAAAGTCGGTTAAAAAACTCGTTATCTGTCACATAACAATGTAACCTATCAACTATCACAAACACTTTCCTGATAGCATCATGGGGAGAGTTAAACTTTCTATGAAATTGTTAAAGTAGATTATCACAACAATATTTGCAAACATTTTCTAATAGAAAAATGTTCTTATCCACTGGTAGATTTATTTATTTATAAACTTTAGTAAACCAAAAAACGTCTGAAACAAAAGGCGGACTTATCGCTAATAGAATTCTCTACCAGTCAACCTTCAGGATAAACATCTATCTTCATTTAGTTATAGTAATCCTTCTTTCTTATTATTATTTATCCTATGATTTATTTATGAAGTGTAAAAAAAGGTGTCACAAACTTATTTTTGCGCTCGATGCAGTATGAATTCTAGGGCTCGAACTGCAAAGTTAAGTTTGTTTTGAAACTAGTTGGTCTTTTAGATAGAGCTATAATGCTTGAGATGCTTTGCGTGTACGGAACCCTCGGTGCGCGAGTTTGACTCGCACTTGGCCGGTTTATTTTACATACATACATATTATCACGCCTTTTTCCCTACAGGGACAGACTAGCGTTTTCCACTTGCTACGATCTTTACAGATCTCTCTTGCTTCGTCTACACTCATCTCTCTCTTCATACGTGCTCGCCGGTTATGGGTGCTCCTAATTTGTTTGTTTGTAATATCTTTATTGTACTAAGGATACTCTCTCTCTCTCTCAGCCGAAAGACGTCCACTGCTGGACAAAGAGGCCTCCCCCAAGGATTTCCACAACGACCGGTCCTGCGCTGCCCGCATCCATGCGCAACCCGCGACCTTCACACCAGGTCGTCAGTCCACCGAGTGGGAGGCCTGCCAACACTACGTTTTCCGGTTCGTGGTCGCTCACTCGGAGAGCGCACTTTTCTGCCCCAACGGCTATCTGTTCTGCGAGCTATGTGCCCCGCCCACTGCCACTTAAGTTTGGCGATTCTGCGGGCTATATCGGTTACTTTAGTTCTCCTACGGATCTCTCTCATTTTCTGATTCGATCACGCAGAGAGGAAACTCCGAAGCATAGCGCGCTCCATCGCCCACTTTGGGTGACCTTGAGCCTTCTTATGAGGCCCATAGTAAGCGACCACGTCTCTGTTCCGTATGTCATCACTGGCAACACACACTGGTCAAAGACCTTAGTCTTGAGACACTGCGGTATTTTGGACGAGAAGATATCGCGAAGCTTCCCGAACGCTGCCCAGCCGAGTTGGATTCGACGGTTGACCTCTTTCTCGAAGTTGGACTTACCTAACTGAACTGTTTGTCCCAGGTATACGTAATTTTCAACAACTTCGAGTGTAGAGTCTCCAACCTTTAAGAGAGTGGGTGCGACACGGATATTAGACATGATTTTCGTCTTATCCATGTTCATTTTTAAGACCCACTTTTTTGTTGAGAGGCTCTTACAGAGGCCATCCCGAGCATTGTGCCTAGAGTCTTCCAAGGTCATCCCAGCCATGACTACGATATCGTCAGCGAATCGAAGGTGAGTGAGGGACTCGCCGTTGATATTGATACCGAGTCCGCTCCAGTCCAGAAGCTTGAAGACATCTTCCAGGGCGGCGGTGAACAGTTTCGGAGATATAACGTCTCCCTGTCTCACCCCTCGCTTCAACTGGATAGGTTTCTCGAGCCTTGATCCTGGAGACGGACCTGACATGGTGGCGTTTTCGTACAAACACTTCAGCGCTTCGATATATCGATAGTCAATTTGGCACCGTTGGAAGAGACTGTGTAGTACAGCCCAGGTCTCGATCGAATCGAAGAGCTTTCTCGTAGTCCACAAACGCCAGAAAAGCATAAGGGCTGATTATACTCCTCAGTCTTCTGTATAATCTGCCCGCAGCGTATGTAAGTGGTCTACGGTACTAAAGCCTTTTCGGAAACCGGCTTGTTCGGGAGGCTGGAAGTCGTCGAACTCTGCGAAGCAGAGACGATTCGTAATGACTCTCGAAAACAGTTTGTAGACATGGCTCAGAAGTGAGATAGGCCTATAATTCTTCAATAAGGTTTTGTCGCCTTTTTTAAAGAAAAAGTACCACCACCACACTTCTGTGTGCCATGCCGTAGGCGTTTGTCCCTCGAGTATGACGGAATCGAATAGCTTCTGAAAGAGCTTTTTAATACCGGTGTTCCACCTGCTTTCAGAAGCTCAGCCGTGATTACATCATCACCCGGTGCCTTATTGTTTTTTAACTGTTTGAGAGCCATTCTAATCTCGTATAGGCTGACGTCCGGGATATCTTCGGTGTAGTGTCGGGTCAATCTGGCTCTTGGATCTTTGGCCAGATTACTGACAGGTGCGCGTTCGCTGGTGTATAATTGTCCGTAGAACTTCTCAACCTCTTCCAACAGCTCTGGCTTCGACGAAATGATTCTGCCATCCTCAGTCTTCAGCTTGGTCAGTTGGCTTTGACCAACAGACAGATCCCTTACCAAACACTTTTGAGCCCTTATTTCGCTTAATCGCCTCTTCCAATACGGTCAGTATTGAATTGCCGGTAGAAATCGCGCGCGTTAGGGACTTGGGGAGATCTGTCTGTTTTAGACGTCGATACTGAGCAGCATCGTCAGAGGACTGCAGAACCAAGTTTCGTCTCTTCTTCCCTATGAGTTTGTTGGTGAGGTCCGAGATCTTTTTGGTTCCTTTTGAGCAGCGGGTTTTGAAGGCTTTAGACTCCAGCTGTTTGGACAATTTGCACGAACCACTGTCATTATAATCGTCCAGATTTTAGCATGATCTCCCAGGCATTCAAAGACGATTCTGCAACTCTCGAGCTGAAAGATCTCGGGGTTTTGGAGCTGGATGGGCGCTGGTCGGAGCGTAGACTTCATCCAGTCGACACCTTTTCAAGTTTCGTTCTCAGATTCAATGTGCACTCTTACCATTCGGTGATCGCTTCCCTGTTTTTACGGTACGGCATTGATCACAGAGACATCATTGAATATGTGCCCTCTTTGTCGATAAGATGAAGTCTATCTCATTTTTTATGACGCCATTAGGATGCAACCACGTCCACTTTTCGCTATTTTGGCTTTTTGAAGAAGGAGTTCATCATAAATAATAATAATAATAATAATAATAATTTATTTTCTGGCGACCAGGCCCATTTTGTTAGTAACATATTACTTAATAAAACTATGTTAGTAAGAGATTTCATTTGTATTTTTTGTAACTTTTACCAGAGGAGACCGTCAGCTATCTACCCTGTCTAACTAGCACTCCCATAAAGTGCTCCCATATGGGAGAATCGGTTTTTGTTTTTGCTAATGTTTTCAGAATGATGTTGGAGCTCCCACGAGTTCTGGTGAATTAAGGAGAAGGTTTTCTTCCTAATCATGGCATCAAAACCATCAACATGTGCAAGCGCGTTAACATGCCAGATGCACCATAGTATCGTGGGAGGCCCATCAGCATTCTGAAACCATTATTGTACTGCACGCGCAGGCGTTGTGTTCAAGTCAGTGCGTATAACTGGTCCACAGGCTAGCCGTGTAAAATGTTTGGCAATAAGCTTTAAACAAAGTAATTTTCGCTTCTTTTGCTACACCTAGCAAACCTGTGAACCAGCATAATGTGCATCTGGCCCGCTAACGCCCTACGCTCCCCGTTCGATATCCATCTGGTCTTTAAGGTCTCCTCCGTTACAAAATGCCCTAAGTATTTGAAGTGCTTTCAAACTCAGCAGCGGGATTCCATCTAACAGAAGCTTAGCATCGTAGGGCACTTCTTTTTTTCTGGGGGCCTGGGGCCTTAAATACCAGATATTCGCTTTCTTCTTGGTATTATACACAAGGCCATGTCTGGCAGTGTACTGTTCACATATCATTAGGAGCTCTCTGAATCTGGATCCCGCCATCCCGCTGTTGGGTGGGCCCAGCAGCACACATATCAACATCGGCATAAGCTAATGTTAGTAGTTAATATCAACATTATCAATATGGCAACCACTGGTTTGCTGCTGAGCTCAATAAGGAGATCATTGACATATAGGTTGAAGAGAGTTTTTGGTGAGGTCAATCCCCCCTGTCTCACCCGCACTCCAACGCCTATACGCATCAGAGAGCGTCCCTCCCCATCGCACTCTGTTCTCTTGGTGTGCGTACCAATGACTCAACGTCGGATGAGCTCCTCGGGTACCCCTGCCTTCCTCATCTTGCTCCATGGGAATTTCATAGACGACCAAAATCCAAATGCCGTGGAGAGATCAAGGAAGCAGGCGTACACAGGCGTATCTCTAGTGGTATAGTCACTGGGCAGTCTGCTTCAAAGTTAGTATGGCACTTTCAGTAGAGAGTCCAGCTCTAAAGCCAGAACTGCGTGTCATGCGGCACCATATACTCAGTTCTCTGTCAAAGCGAACTGTCAGGGACCTTGATATAATAGTAGCAAGAGATATGGGCCTATAGTTTTTAGGATCCGTTATGCTATCACCGGTCTTGTTTTTTACAATTGGTACCACCATAGTTTTGGCATTTCCGATGGCAAGTAGGAGTGGCTAATACATAAGGAGTAAAACATCGCCAGCACACGTGGCAAGTGAAACCTGCATATTTTAGATGTTCGATGCTTGAGACTGTCATGTCCAGGTGACTTACCTTTACTCATTCCTATTAATTATATCTCTCACCTGACTGGGCGAGAAATAGAGGGAGACTCTAATTGACTCGTCTCAGCATCGACCATTTCTTGTGAAGATTTCAGTACGGGAGTCACCCTGAATTGCTCTTTAAACAAGTTGGCAATATCCTCCTGCGCGTCTCTCCCTGCCACACACTGGCAGGCTCGGCTTAATATTCAGTCTGTTCGTAGCTTTCCAAAATTTACCAAAATTTTTAGATTTTTGATGAGAGGCTATGATGTCCATTTTTATCTGATCCTGGTTTGTTTGGCACCATCGTAGCTTGCTTCTGAATTTTTTTGAGGCCCTCCTTCTCCATAAAGCCGGCCAGCAGATGACCGCGTGCATTTCTCCTTCCATATCCAAAATTCCCCACTCTCAGCTCATTATCGCTTCGTTTGCCCAGTTTCGCGTTAAAGTCCCCCATCACAACGGTATAGTGGGTCTGGGGGCTATGTATGGCTTTAGATATATCCTCATACATAGTCTCCACCTCGTCGTCGGAGTGATTTGCGGTCGGTGCATACACTTGTATTACCTTCAACGAATACCGTTTGGTAATTCTGAGTACAAGGTACGCTACCCTCGCCGAAACACTCTCGACCTGGACCACGTTGTTGACGAGGGACCTGTGGACGATAAACCCGACACCACCCTGGGATAGTTGGTCGCCCTCCCGGAAATAGAGCAGGTTTCCGGATTTGAGGATCATGGTGTCCTCCCCCTCTCTTCGGACTTCACATAATCCTACAATATCCCATCGTAACCTGCTCAATTCTTCCTCCAGTTCAGCGAGCTTCTCGTCGGTCCGCAGTGTGCACGTGTTGTACGTTGCCAGGGCCAAGGGTCGTCGGGGTTGGTAGCCTGGCATCTGCCGGGGGTTCTTAGCACCCCCTGCCCCGCCGTTACCGTGACCGCTACCAGAGTCCGGGATAGCGGGGCCGCCGGGGACTAGGGGCCGTGTTGTGGGTGTATTAACCATAGGGGGGTTTTGCCGTAATCGCCACGCTTGGCAGGCGGGTTGGCGATCGCAGTGTGATGTCATAGTACGCGGAAAGATGCTGCTGCCCATCCTCCGGTGTTTTAGATCCCTTAGTCGCCTCTTACGACACCCACGGGAAGAGATGGGTTGGTGCTATTCTAGGGCCACACCACAGGCCAACTAAGGATACACAGTGAACTTAACATAACTAAAAAGGTAAATATACAAAGGCGGACTTATCCCATGAAGGGATCTCTTCCAGTCAACCAGCGATATTGAGAGGATATATCCCTCCCTTTTTATGGAGGTCAATTTTTTAAGCTTGAAAATAGTAAAAATAATAGTAACGTCCATACCGCACGAACGTTTACTCAGTAATCGAATGGACGGCTGTACACGTGCCATCGATTAGTTAAACTGTGCTGTGCAAATGGGTCCTAACGCTACGCTCCCGCGGGTGCTACGAGGCTACGAGTGCTACGAGTTGCTACGATTTCTGCCACGACGAACGACCGACGACCACGCAATGATTTGATTTCGAATTTTAGAATGAAAAAATTGTCCTTTGGAGACAATGCTTATTTTTCATTTTTGAAACTTGCTACGCTCCCGTGGGTATTCCTGGTATTTTTCTTTCCGTGTACCAAATTTCATCTAAATCCGTCCAGTAGATTTTGCGTGATTGAATAATACTTCGGACGGAGCATCTCCTATAATTATGATAGAACTCCACTTCAGGCATCGAGATATTATGTACACTTCAGGTAAGTTTGTTTAATCCACAGAGCTAGCAAAAAAAAAAATTATTATTTAAAGAATGATTTTTTTCCTATGTCAATGGTTTATTCACTAAATATACTCACAAACTTCACATCCAAATTTCGCATTTGCAATATTACTTAGTAGGATTACCGATCATAAGTAAACTGATTCATATATAATTTTCAATTTATTAAGATACTTTACCTTTAAAATTTAAATCTACTTAGTTACAGAAAGTGCTTTCTAATAATAGGTACATTTTTAGACAATTTTTTCCCTCTAATTTGTGAACCTGTACGATCCCGTGGGGTTTATCAATTAACATAATATTTTTTCGAATTTTCGGTAATTATTTAAACAACCATATTTAAATAAATGGTTTCATTTTTCACTTCTACAGGATGTCACTCCAAATTTATAATTTTTTTGCCAACTCAAGAATATATGCAAAAGTTTCACATAACTCCTGTAATTCGTCCTTGGGAAGGTTACCGACCTCCAATATACCAACGAGTCAATTACGTAATATGGCGTGTAATTTTGTGTAATTTTCGCGGTAACGAAATTTCGGTGGTTGTTGATTGATGAGTCTTTGAGAGATAATTTAAGTGTCGAATAATATTTTTATTAGCACTCAGTTGCCACTAATCTACCTTAGTAACCACTTCCTTTTTCGGGAATAATCCTATTGTCAGATTCTTAGAGCTTAAAAATAAAGCTGAATGTTTTTTTCTATAAAAGCAACCAACAATTGTTCTAAAAGGTTGTTCACACTCTGCTTTTTTAAAACCAATGCAAAGTGAACGAGTGGGATCCGTAAAGTGTTAAGCTACTTACACAAACGCTCTTTTTTACTTGCTCCTAATTTCTTCCACGATTGCCTTTGTAAAAATCCTTCATTTTGTGGAAAAATAAAACACCCTTCCATCAAAATAACAATATTACAGAATGGTAATATAATCAACACATTATATATACTCGTACCAATGTACGAGTATATATAATGTGTTGATTAGATAAGATTCAACAACTGATTATGATGTTGACGGTATTTATCGATATAAATACCGTCAACATCATAATCAGTTGTTGAATCTTATCTTATCTTACAGCGAGTCTTGCACCCTTTTGTACTTACCCCCAAGCCTTACTCACACACAGCGGGATTCCTGAAGAAGGACTGCATAAGCTTTAGGATATCACCGGCTGCGAAGTGCCTGTAGTCCTCCAGTTTCGGAAACGCAGTTCCAGTCGCTTGTTAGCCTACGCGAGTCACAGTCACACATTCTGTGCTCCATAGTCTCCTCTACTTCTGCACACACCCGACCCGGCTTGCTTGAATAGATAAAAAAAAAAAAAATATTAGAAATTTGAGCGACTTTGATCTCAATCTTGCCTGATGGGAAGCAAAGATGAGGTCTACGGTAGTACACGCAAACTCAAAAATATGCCTATTCATTGCCTTGAAAACCCCTAAATTATATTTGTCGGGAAACAAGAAATCGGTAGCATACGAACCACTTCTGTACATGAAATAATCTATGCTCCTACCCTCCGTCTCTGCCGTCCCGTTTCACCTGACCCCAGCGTCATTCGCGCCCCGTCCGCCGTCGAATATGGGCGTCTCGCGGCTCAGTAGCACCCCGCCAGCCGAGGTTGCGCTCGAGCGAGCCAGGCGGCCCCACCTGTTGATCGTCGACGACTCGAGGGAGACGCGCTCCAACGAAGGTTAGTCCTCTTGAAATTCGAATCCTTTTTTGTGTGTGAAAATTAATAAATAAATAAAAGAAATACTGGCTATTTTTATCCTTCAAGAACGTAGGCAAAGAAAAAATACACTACGTAGGTTAGTCCTTTTGAAATTCGAATCCTTTTTGTGATACTGGCCATTTCATGCTTCAAGAACGTAGTTAGTCCTTTTGAAATTCGAATCCTTTTTTTGTGATTCTGGCCAGTATTCATCAAGAAATAACAGATGCAGAAAAATAAATCTGGGATTTGTGCGACTTTATCAAAAAATCGATTGGGGCTCTGTGTACTGCATTTGTTTTTTTTTTAAGACTAATAAAGTTTAGAGAAGTTTTACCGCAAGCTTTCGTAAACTTCACGCTTTTTCGTAAAATTTGATTTAAAAACCTATTTAAATATTTATTATCATCTTACCACAAGATACCCATTTAGTTACATATACGTAATTTTATTTTAAATACTAGCTGTTGCCCGCGACTTCGTCCGCGTAACTCATGCCTTGACTTCATTCAAATGACGATAACTTTTTTTAATGAACCGATTTTGATGAAACAAACTGTAAATGTTTTGCTGAGTTAAAACAAAGCAATTAGTGACAGTTTTTTAGTAAATCGGTTTAGTACTTTCGGGGATTAGCGTGATCATACATACAGACAGACAGACAGACAAAAAATTCAAATTTTTTTTTTTGCTTTTGATTATTCTTTACAAGTGTCCCTCTATCCATTTCAGTCAAAAATACTAAATGTACAGACAAAATAATTTTACTGTTTTATTATAGGTATGTACTTATATGTATAGATAAGTTTATACATACTTATATAAAATATTTCGGCTGCAATAATATAGGTACAGACAACAATTTTCGACGTGTGTATTTTTATTTCCAGAACTTTAAAAAAAAAAAATATTAGTTTTCTATGAATAAATATTTGCCCTGAAACAATAATATTAAACAATCTAATGCCGTTTTGTTGGGACACCTCTGAGACTTTACTGAATTCGATTTTTTAAGGTAAATTACCCACATACCAATTTTAAAAGGGTAGTTTACCATTAAAAAATATTGCCACGAAGGTTGCGCCGAGAATACTTTTTGAAAACTTACCTTTATGGGTAAACTATAAAAAAATTTCGCCACGAAACTTACGCGGTGAATAATTTTTGAAATGTATGTAAAACATAGAGATAAATAAATTCAATGAATTATGTAAAACAACGTAACTCAAATTTTAATTAGAATTTCGTAAAATTATACAAGAAACACACGAAACAACTTCAAAATCAATTTGTTTTGTTAAATAAGAGAACCTTTACTACTAAGAACATTCCAAATAGCCCTCCAAAGCTGATAAGGCCCAATTTCTGATCAAATAAACAATCTTCAGCTGAATAAACTTCAGAAGTAATGAATTATGTAACGGTATCAATATTCGCCTACTGGGTACCTTGGAGAATTTGAGGAAAATAATTAAGTTACATCGAACATTTTCCCATTAGACTTATTGGTATTGACCCCAGAATTGAAGGTTATTGATTAGTTAAACCTGTTCTCAAATGACATTTTATCAGTAGTAGTTTTAGTTCTTACATTACCAACTTAATATAACAAGCTTTTGCCCGCGGCTTCACCCATGTGATTTCCCACGGGAACAGTGCTTTTTCCCGGGATGAAAAGTAGCCTATGACCTTTTCAGTACTTCTATCTGTGTGTGAAATTTCAGGAAGATTGGTTCAGTAGATAAAGCGTGAAGAGGTCACAAATAAAAAAAAAATAAACAAAGAAAACAAACTCACTTTCGCATTTATAATATTAGTTAGGATGTTAGGTTATAGATGAGTTACGTTTTATACTAGTGGTTAGTACTAAAGTTAGGATTTATATGGTTACTTAACTTAACTTACTTCTAAAAATGAGGTTTAATTAAAACCATATAAAGCTATTTTGTATACCCACATAACCTATTATATATTTTTTTTATTTCCAACCTGCTGAAAACAGTGAAATATTTAGAAGATACAAGGAAAGGTCAGCCTCGCCTCTTGATGTGAGCCAACAATTAATTTTCTGTTGTGACTCGTCAACTGTCCACGTGATCTAAGGACTAGGATCAAAGCAGTGGAGTAAAATGGAGAAAATTAATTATACGGTGCTCAGAAATTTGCAGAACAGCTTTATCAGTTCATTGTGAAATTATATTGTCTTTTTGACAACTGAAATAATTAACAAAGACTTATATTTTTGATGCGTTCTCAGAAATGAAATCACAAAGAGATTTATGTAACTTTCTCGATTGTGAATTATTATTTTGATTGAATGATGAATTATTTTCTAAAATGTTTTATTCATTAGCTGTTTGATGAGCTTTTTTACACATTAAAAGACATGGAAAAACTTAATGATAATGAATTTTTCTTAGACAGCAGTCGTAGTATTCTTTCATCTTAGGATTGTTGATTTTTATCAATCAGCAAAAGATATTAATCAAATAGTTAATTTTTTTTCTTCCAATTTTACAATTCATTGATCACGTCGGGGTCACTAATGTTATGTTGGTTAGTTACGAGTGCGTGTTGGGTGACGTAGAATGATACTCGTTATACGTTAGTAAAAAGAATCAATTTATTTAAAACTAGCTGGCGTCCGCGGCTTCGCTCGCGTTAATCCTTTTTTAGCGGATGCCTACGTCATAACATCTACCTGCATGCCAAATTTCAGCCCGATCCGTCCGGTTTGGGCTGTGCGTTGATAGATCACTATGTCAGTCAGTCAGTCACCTTTGAGTTATATATATATAGAAGATAGATGAACCAGATTTTATACCTAAAATAACATGAGTCAGACGTTCGCATGACGCACGTGATTAACATTCCCCTACATACGTATAACATTTACATAAATATTATTTTATTTAAAGAGGCTATCATGTTTCACTTAGTATAACGTCAAATTTACTTAATATTTGCATTGATGTAGAGGTTTGATGTTTAAATCTCTGGCCAGTTCGGCATACAATTAATAGTGTTTTAAAATATTTATGAAGAAGTTTGAAAGATGAAGAGTTGAAGGGATTCGGTCTTGAACCACGAATCGAAACATCAATTCGGGAATACTATTTGTTTTTATATTAATCTAAATAAATATCTAAGGTACCTGAATTCGATTTATTAAATGACAAAAGCCCCAATCGTCACAGAATACTACCAAGAGACACCTTACTCCATACCAGAGCTTAATTTTAATTTAAGTTTAAAAGTAAAATTCTTATCGAGTTTCAATTCAAATTTGAATTTTCAATGACATATTGCTGACATTGATGTATAGAGTAACCCTAAGATATAAAATTCTGTGGAATAGCCATGGAAGTAGTAAGTACTTAGTACTTACTACTTCCATGGGAATAGCTTTGTTATCGGGGTTGCACCGTCTTACTTTGACAGTTACGCCAATTAGGCAAAATTAATTAACACCAGTTGTCAAATAGTATGACATGAGTCAACATAACTTTGACCTTTGAACTTTGACTAATTCATAGACATAGAAAAAAATTGACGACCTCTGTGGCCGGTCACGACAACAGTCATCACGCCGGAGTCCCAGGTTCGCTCCCCGGTTGGCTCAAGATGGAAAATAATCTTTTCCAGATTAACCTCGGTTTAGGATGTTTATCTATATATGTATTTGTTATAAAATATAGTATCTTTGAGTTAGTATCCCATAACACAAGTATCGAACTTACTATGGGGCTAACTCAATCTGAGTATATTGTCCGAATATATTTTTTATTAATTAATTTCATTCTTAAAAATTTTTAATTCCAACTTTATGGATAACTTAATAACCTTAACGAAAACCTCAATAGCGGTGCAAAGTAAAGGCGACAGACAATCTCTTATTAAAAGATGTCATTTCTATTTCGGCGTATATCCTAATCAAGGATTCAAATCGCAAACATTGCTTCATACACCCGGATCGTCACTGTTTCAGCCGTTTTCCTTCTCATTTCTTACAACCAGCGACTGCCAATTTACGTACCAAATTATGGAAATACATACGAATGGGTTGTACGATCGAAAAATTACAATTTGTCCCAAACATTTTAGAGGTGCGTCAGGAATTGAGGTTAGGGTTGCCATCTTTTTAGTCGTATTTCCTCATGACTGAGGGTCGTGGTCATTATATGGAATGAAACATACACAACGACTCTCTTGGCAATTTTAATGGAGTGGTTTGCCATTGCCTTCTCCATTTCACACACTAGATATTGATCAACTAGAGTGCAGGTTTCCTCACGATGTTTTCCTTCACCGGAAGCAGTGGTGGTCGATAAAAACTAACATAGGTACATGAGTCAGATTGGTATACAAACACATGTAGCACGCGCGGGCAGGATTCGAACCTGGGGCCCTGATTTTAAAAGTGTGACATACCGCCGAAATCGAATAGACTATTATGTCGCACTCGTCCTTCTATGTCACTAAAAACATAAAAGCTGTATTTTTGAAATTACTCGTCTAGCAATGTTACCAGTGATATGCCAGTGATGTGAAAATAATGCAAGAAACAATTTCTGCTCCATTCTACGCAACAAAAACCGAATCGGTAACGAATCGTTAAAAAAATGTTCGTAAATTTTCAATCAAAGAGAACGTATGCGTTAATCGAAACGCAAAAATTAAAATTCTAATAGACTCCATCTATGTCATTCAAGATTTTGACGTAAAAATCGTTCGACTACCAAATCATAAGAAAACGAGTGGTCTAGACCACTCGTTGCGAATTATTCGACGTAGACAATTCAAAAATACGGAATAATTGATATCGAATGAGAAATCATTCGGCTCACGCTTTTTTGGTGAGCCACACTTTCAAAAATAGGGCCTCTGGCCTTTTGCAGCCACAGGTGGGCGCTAACACTCGGCCACCACCGCTAGGGTCGCTTGTCATAACCAACACGGGACTTTTTTCTCCGTCTCCTATATAAATGCTTATCAAAGACGGACGGGAAAAAAAGTCCTCACCGCTTGAAAATAAACGCACTTCGAAGAATATGTACCGGCAACGCATCAGTGACCTTTTTTAGGGTCATTGTTATCGATGGACTGCGGTGATTGCTTACCATCAAGCAACCCGTATGCTCGTTTGCCTACTATTCTATAAAAATAACCTCATTTTCAGCACGAGTACTTGATCTTAGTATATAGTGATATTATCCCATATATCTTCCCGGACGTTGCTACATCCCATTACTCATCGCACACCTGCCTTTCTAAACGTATACGGTTTAAAGATCGATTTGGAGTGCTTTTACAATAATAGACTTCTACGAGAATAAAGGCCAAGTGTGAGTCATACTCGCTCACCGAGGGTTCCGTACACATATTTACAGTCTTAAGATTTATTCTCGTACAAGTATTTTTTGGCCTTGCTTTTTGCTGAATTTCATGATTCTAGGTCATCGGAAAGTACCCAATACCTAAGTTTTGACTTCCTTCTGAAATTGTAAAATTTGCAAGAATTCCCAACATTTACAGTCATTTATAGTCATAGCTTCTGAAAGCAGGTGGAACGCCGGTATTAAGAGCTCTTCAGAAGCTATTTGATTCCGTCATACTCGAGGGACAAACGCCTACGGCATGGCACAGAAGTGTGGTGGTACTTTTCTTCAAAAAAGGTGACAAAACCCTATTGAAGAATTATAGGCCTATCTCACTTCTGAGCCATGTCTACAAACTGTTTTCGAGAGTCATTACGAATCATCTCGCTCGCAGGTTTGACGACTTCCAGCCTCCCGAACAAGCCGGTTTCCGAAAAGGCTTTAGTACCGTAGACCACATACATACGCTGCGGCAGATTATACAGAAGACTGAGGAGTATAATCAGCCATTATGCTTGGCGTTTGTGGACTACGAGAAAGCCTTCGATTCGATCGAGACCTGGGCTGTGCTACAGTCTCTCCAACGGTGCCAAATTGACTATCGATATATCGAAGCGCTGAAGTGTTTGTACGAAAACGCCACCATGTCGGTCCGTCTCCAGGATCAAGGCTCCAAACCTATCCAGTTGCAGCGAGGGGTGAGACATGGAGACGTGATATCTCCGAAACTGTTCACCGCCGCCCTGGAAGATGTTTTCAAGCTTCTGGACTGGAGCGGACTCGGCATCAATATCAACGGCGAGTACCTCACTCACCTTCGATTCGCTGACGATATCGTAGTCATGGCTGAGACCTTGGAAGACCTAGGCACAATGCTCGATGGCCTCTGTAGAGCCTCTCAACAAGTGGGTCTAAAAATGAACATGGACAAGACGAAAATTATGTTTAATATCCGTGTCGCACCCACTCCTCTGAAGGTTGGAGACTCTACACTCGAAGTTGTTGACAATTATCTATACTTGGGACAAACAGTTCAGTTAGGTAAGTCCAACTTCGAGAAAGAGGTCAACCGTCGAATCCAACTCGGCTGGGCAGCGTTCGGGAAGCTTCGCGATATCTTCTCGTCCAAAATACCGCAGTGTCTCAAGACTAAGGTCTTTGACCAGTGTGTGTTGCCAGTAATGACATACGGAACAGAGACGTGGTCGCTTACTATGGGCCTCATAAGAAGGCTCAAGGTCACCCAAAGGGCGATGGAGCGCGCTATGCTCGGAGTTTCTCTGCGTGATCGAATCAGAAATGAGGAGATCCGTAGGAGAACTAAAGTAACCGACATAGCCCGCAGAATCGCGAAACTTAAGTGGCAGTGGGCGGGGCACATAGCTCGTAGAACAGATAGCCGTTGGGGCAGAAAAGTTCTCGAGTGGCGACCACGAACCGGAAAACGTAGTGTTGGCAGGCCTCCCACTCGGTGGACCGACGACCTGGTGAAGGTCGCGGGATGCCGCATGGATGCGGGCAGCGCAGGACCGGTCGTTATGGAAATCCTTGGGGGAGGCCTTTGTCCAGCAGTGGACGTCTTTCGGCTGAGAGAGAGAGAGACAGTCATATTTTGCAGTAGAAATAGTCCTTAGACCCAAATATTTAATATGAATTTTAACTTAATAACTACCTATAACGTTCCTGAGAAAAGAATGAGTGTTTGACAGGCAGACAGACAACAAAGTACATATGTTGTAGAGTGACGTCTTGAGAAAATGCAGCAATTTAAATAGGAATCATTCCGGCCACTTGTTGAACGCCGCCGTTTAGTACAAAGGCTAGGCTGTTAATTGAACGGATAGTTGTATGTAAGTTGGCTGCGAATGTACATATAAAACTTTGAATTTCCATATTTCTCCTACAAAAACGGAAACTGAAAGCGTGCGTAAACTTGACTTTACATTTTAACAAAATCATTCCAAACATCAGGAGCTAGATAGATTGACGATGTTAAAAATATTGCTGGCCTCAACTAGAGTAGGATGGCCCAGGACCGAGGTTGGTGTAGACAGAAGGAGGCCTATACCCAGCAGTGGGTCACGGAAGCTGTGGATGATGATGAACAATAAATGTGAAGTATTTACTTAGTAGACGTTATTAGAAGGATTTACAACGTCTGCGAATGAGGATCAAACTAGACTAGCTAGGAATTCGAGTCTAGTCTGAGAGCTTAGGGTGAAAAATGTGCAATGTAGCGTGAACTGAACTTGTTATTATTTTTGTTATGATGAAATCAATAAAACGAAGCTAAAATTATCATTCGCAAAAGAAAATGGGATTTCTTCACGTGTAAAGAATTCAATAGTCAATCTGCATTTAGGTATATTAGTTTTATTTTCTATACACCTACTTATGTAGGAAATTTAATAAGTTGTGGTCCTTAAACCGTCTTCATTGAAAGGCATATGAAATACTACTCGTGCCGTGTTAGTTTGTTGAATATCTTGTTAGATCGTCTCAATTTTACCATTTTTTTTCTCATAACTTAATCAAATTCTAAGCAGAAAATGGATAGACAAACTTGTCTATCCATTTTCTGCTTAGAATTTGATTAAGTTTGGGAGAAAAAGCCTCCCCGGCCTTTTCCCAGAAGCGGACGACACAGGTTTAAAAAACTTAATCAAATGTTAACGAAAGTTTTGGCTCCAACGTCTTCGCCTAAACAGCGGGATCGTTTACAAGGGAGTATTGTTTGCCTATTACGGGTCGGCGCGCCGGCAATGGACCATTAGGTCGATCCGACACTACGCTACGGGGAACTATTAGAAATCGGTACGGTTATTACTAAAACTACTTACTTGTTTTTGATATAATTTTTAATGGGCCTTGATGTGTGTTTTTGTCTATCCTTCAAATTGAATAATACAGTATTTTCTGATTATCCTAACCCTGACTAATATTATAAATGCGAAAATGAGTTTGTTTGTTTATTTTTTTGTTTGTTACCTCTTCACGCTTTATCTACTGAACTAAACTTCCTGAAATGTTGCATAGTTAGAAGTACAGAGAAGGACATAGGGTACCTTTAGTCCCGGGAAATAGCACTGTTCCCGTGGGAAATTCACGCGGGCAAAGCCGCGGGCAAATACTAGTAGGTATATACAGACCTAATATCTAACCTATATCGTAAGTGCCATATAAAGAAATGCCGTGAAAGTAATTAATTTTACCAATAGAAAAGTGTATTGCAAATATCTCATTTTTCATCATATCACCAATTATGTCCATATTTGGTTCACAGAAATACATATGCGTAGGTAGCACATCTTAACTTAATTGGACCCGTTCTTTATCCTGTTATTTTAGAGCAAATTGCCTAGGACAGACGGACAGACATATGATCCTAAAAGGGTTCTGGCTTTTTGTAAGAAAATTCGGTCCCTAGAAATAATAGTTAAATATTACATTACAGAAAAGTAGTTACTGGTCCTTTAATGTTTTTCTAACCTAAGTCACCTTGACAATTTTATGGTAAGCAATAAAATATTAAGTACCTATTGCTTAAACGAAAAATCTAGGGAACAGATACTGATGAAATAGTAAAAACCTAACACTATATTTAAAGTACTCTCATATAGAAATTAGATATGGTGAAAAAATTCCATGCGAGCAGGACGTGAACCCGCGACCAGGTCTTTATACGACCTTGCTCTTCCAACTGAGCTATCGCATTTCAATCCTGCGCATCGAAAATCTTCACCATATCCGATTTCTATTGAAACGCATTAGGCATGCGTCACCTAACACATATACTCACTATACGAGCAAGGTAAAAGGGTTTTTTCACCATATCTAATTTCTATATGAGAGTACTTTAGTACTAATTGCATCTGCGATGCTCAAAAATCCAAAAAATAAATATTAACACTACATTTTGCTAAAATTTTCCAAGAGAGAAAACTTATTTGTTCTCATCGATTCAATCAACTGCGTCTTGCAAAACAAAACGTCTAACTTTCTACGCGTTATGAATTAAAGATATCCTGATATTCCTTGCGTCCCTGAGATGGGCTCCTTGTATCCGTATATACCTATACTGATTGACTTTGAACTGCTTATATTGTTTTGTTCTTAGTCGATTGAAGGTTCCGTTACTTTATTATGTCTTCATGATAAAAACAAACGATATCAATCGTTAAAGCAATCCTAAATAAATAACCTATGTATTTGTTGTGTACAAAAAATAATCAAAAAATACATAAACATCTAACTGTTCTGCCGACAGCGTAGGACGCTTGAAGCAATGTTCATTTCAGGATGATTGATTCAGTAGATAAAGCGTGAAGGGGTAACACAGACTTACTTTCGCATTTATAATAATAGTTGGAATTGGATGGGATTTGATAGTAGTTACTATTACCATCATTTGTATGGCGTCCATTGGATACAGTCTATGTCGTATGAACGTTATATAATAATAATATATATAATAATAATAATAATAATTCTTTATTAATTTCCAACAACAAATGCCTTACTTCTCTAAATTAACTTAATATTTTACTTAGGTATAATACCTGTATGACCACCACCAGAAGTATTGTCACTGACACCTAAACTAGGCCTATCGACCGATATATATATATATATCGGTCAATTAAGTAATAATTTAGATTCATCCTACTAATGTTATAAATTTGAAAAAACGTAAAATCTACTGGACGGATTTTATTTATTTAAAAACTTTATTACACAAATTAAAAAAAACATGTGTACAAATGGTGGACTTAACGCCATATGGTATATTTTGATGAAATTCGGTACACGGGTAGAAAAATACCGGGAATAGCACATAGGGTAATTTTTATCCTGAAATCCCATGGGAGCGAAGCCCCGGGGCGCGGCTAGTTTTTTATAAAAGCAGTCCCCATTCTGTATAAATGGATATCCTTATACCGGACCGGTTATCCGGACAAGGACGGCAGACACCCGGATCTTTATTGGAGGCAGAGATGGATGGAATGTCGCCAGGGTCATTAGATTTGCATTAAATTCTTATTGGCATATTAAAATTGTTATGACGATGTCCTTCAACAAAGGGGACTTTTTCAAACAGTTTTGGACACTCTGGAATTCCTTGAAGATATAAAGAAAATATTTACTTGAAGGGAAATATTCCTTTAGTAAGAGAAACAAATTTCATACACATTCAAAGATTTTTAAGAAATTTGTTTTTTTTTACTAAAGGAATATTTTCTTCCTTTTTCGAGTAAAGTTTCTTCTTATTTTATTAGTATTATATTTAGGGTACTTTCTCTAAGGTAATTTAAAGGAACCTGGAAATATACGGTGCCATTGTAATTCTCTTTCTTTGGTCGTGGTCATTATATGGAATGAAACACACACAACGACTATCTTGGCAATTTTAATTAAGTGGTTTGCCATTGCCTTCTCTTCAACAACACAAGCTGATATTCATCAACCAGAGTGTAGGTTTCCTCACAATGTTTTCCTTCACCGGAAGCAAGTGGTGGCCGATGAAAACTAACATAGTTACATGAGTCAGATTGGTATGCAAATTCAAGTATGGCCAGGATTCGAACCTGAGACCTTGGTAGCCACAGGCGGGCGCCCTACCACTCGTCCACCACGGGCAATTGTAATTAAGTACACATTATTATACAAGTTAAGAGCTTCCAAATACCTTTAACCTTGATATCCCCTCATACATTCGTCCTTGTGCCAATTTTCGTTCCTTTTCTGGAAAATCAGACGCCTTATAACAAAAATAAGGGTGTAACAAAGCTTACAGGGCCTTCTGATAAGAAGCTCGACCTTCCAGGTAATGGGATTCCACAATGAACTTTTATCGAATCGACGGCTACTTCATCCATCTTTCTTCTATTTTCATATATTTTCTAACAATGTTTTTTTGGTACAAACTATTATAAAAATAAAAAAGATTTACGTCTATAGATAACTGTAGTCGCGATTTTTTGGAAATTAGAATAGAATAGAAATCATTTATTCCTTAGAATATGGTAATATAAGTAGCTGTTATTACTGTTTCATGAGTTTCTTTCGGCATTTCTTCTCAGCAGTGGTCGTTTCGAAATGCTAGTAGTTTGTAGCTTTGAGACATAAGATATTATGATTAAATAATTAGTTATCGACGTGAAAAAGAGCCTTCTTCGAAGGCCAAGTTTCAATAAAAAAAATTGACTTTGACTTTAACAAATGGAAGTGCAACATATTCTCAATTTCGTTATAAGCACTTTCGAATCGTCAAATCTATTTTTTATTTTTATTTTGCAAAGCCAAAAATTTCTAACTACTAGTATTTTGGAAGGATAAATAAATAGGATCTCAATCTGATGATACAAGTCATATAATACCAACAAGGCAAAATTGTATTCACATTGATTTATGATGCAGAGTTGATAAATTATTTGGTCAAGGAAATTGACAGTGAAATATAGCTCATGAGGTAATATTGTTGTTATATAGTGGGGTAGTAAGATGGCTCTCTGATGGTCAGAAGTGGTCCTGAAAGGCACTTTGATTTTTATTAATTACTAGCTGTTACCCGCGGCTTCGCTCGCGTGAATTTCCCACGTGAAAATTGCTTTTTCCCGGGATGAAAGGTACCCTATGTCCTTCTCCGTACTTCCAGCTATGTGTTTGCGAAATTTCAGGAAGATTGGTTCAGTAGATAAAGCGTGAAGAGGTAACAAATATACAAACAAATATACAAACAAACAAACTCACTTTCGCATTTATAATATTAGTTAGGACTTGAGTGGTACTTTTTTGGATTTTGTTTACCTTAGATGCAGTAAGTACTAAAGTACTCTTATATAGGAATTAGATGTAATTTTTTCACCAAATCTAATTTCTATATGAGAGTACTTTATTTTGAGTGGTGTTTAGGACCACGTATAAAAAACCGGCCAAGTGCGAGTCAAGCTCGTGCACCGAGGGTTCCGTACACGCAAAAGCGGAAAGAGACTGTGGATGTATTCGATATCAATTTAAACTTGATACCTTTAAGCGTTCCTGAGAAAAAAAGTTTGACAGATAGACGGACAACAAAGTGATCTTATAATGGTTCTGTTTTTGGGGTTTAAGATACGGAACCCTAAAAAGAAGCATTTAATTAAAAGTACAATTGGGAAATTTTATAATCCTGTGTAATAATTGTTCTTAGGTTGAAAAAATTAAGTTATAAGAGAAATTAATACTATTCATTTATTTTTAACGAGCTTTTGAACACTGCTTCCCTTGTAATTAATGATGTTTCCGGGATTACTTTTATCCTTTTAAGGGTTACGGAACCCTAAGATTTACTTTGTTGTCCGTCTGTCTGTCAAGACCCTTTTTCTCAGCAACGCTTGGATTTATCAAGTTAAAATTTATATCATACTAGCTTATTCTCGCGGCTTGGCCGGATGTTATACTTCTGTTACCTATAAAAGTTGGCACGCCCGGTAGATGAAAAACAAATGAGCATCGTGGCACGACATATCATACCATTTTCCGTCACGGCATTCGAGTCGATTTCACTGCCAAGCCGCGCCAATAGATTCTGATGTTTTACATCAAAAATATGATGTCATGGTCGTATACTTTTTTACGACAAGAGTGATGCAATTGATCAAACTTATAGTCCCTGAGCCCGTCCATGAATTACCTACGTGACATGACACCATGATTAAATGCATGGCAACAGATCAGAAAAGTTCCGGTGACCAAGGCTGCAAAAAAAAATTCACGAAAATTGGCCGGATGACTGAGAAAATCCTCCACTTCCGGTCAAAATTTTAAGGGTATATTTACCTCATATGACACCACTACGAGACACGTGGCAACATGTAGCCCTTCAACCATAGAGGAGGGCTACCTAAGTCTGCCAGTTCTGAAATGGCCGGAAGTGCTTGCCAGCAGGTGCCAAGGTTGGCCTCTGAAAACATTTTCCTACGTCATATGACACCTCGACAAAAATGACTTCTAACGCTTAGAAATAATAGTGTTCTTATGAATAAATAAGTCTGCCAAGCCAATTTTGACCGGAAGACCTTCAAAAATGGTTTTTTAACTGCTTGGTATAAGTGAACGAAACAAGCTAAATGCGCATAATTTGACAAATTATGATCGTTTAACAAGGATTATCGACCCAGTAGTCGTGGTAGGTATATATAGAACTAACTTGTGCCCGCGAATTCGTCCGCGTGGACTTTAAATAAGACTGAAAATGGTCTTTACGGTGATGTAACATTTAGTTGTCAATTTTTATATGGTTATATGTGGGTAACGGAATAAAATCAGTCTTGGTCTAACATGCCTTTCATTCACAACATGGTGGCAGCGGTGGGATAAAATCTGTGGTGGGAATCTTTTAATGGGAAAATAGTATTCTACTTTAGGTATATATAAAAACAGTGAAGTAATTTTTATTCCAAAACATTTGAACCCACTTCAATAATGGTAAATATCAAAATAATCAATTTAATTCAAGTGAGAACAATGTGTTTATGTTAAAGTGCTTGAGTTAAAGTGGGTGCCAAGCTTAAACAAAATTACTAAAGTTAATATCCTATATCTATGTACAAAATGCCTAACTTAAAAATACATAATCTTCAAGGCACCGACTTCAAATCGAGACCGTGTAATTTTTAGGGTTCCGTACCTCAAAAGGCAAAAACGGGACCCTTATAAGATCACTTTGTTGTCCGTATGTCTGTCAAACTTTTTTCTCAGGAACGCTTAAAGGTATCAAGTTGAAATTAATATCGAATACACCGGTCCAGAGTCTCTTTCAGCAAAAAAAAAAAAAACAAAATTATACGTTCTATAATATAGATAATAAATAACGCAATCAAGAGATTTTACCGTAAATGTTGCGAATTTTTGCACATCTTGCGATTAGCCCTTCAACCATAGAGGAGAGCTAGCTAAGTCTGCCAGTTCTGAAATGGCCGGAAGTGCTTAGCAGCAGGCGCCAAAGTTGGCCCCTGGAAACGTTTTCCTACGTCATATGACACCTCGACAAAAATGACTTCAAACGCTTAGAAATAATAGTGTATGATTTTTCTACTAAGTGGGTAAGACCCATCGGACCGCTATCAAGGCAAAAACTATTGGTTAATCCACCACCACGTCTTATATTTACGTTTCGATCATAGTTAGGTATGCTCTTCATTTCTCTGATGCTTTTTAGTTCCTGCCTCAATTCTTCTAGTTGAGTATGAGTGATATATGTTTCTTGAACATTTTTAAGTCCCTTTTGTAGTACAAGAATGTCTTTCAACAGCCTTGTGGCATCGATGTGATCAAAGGTGACTGGTGGTAACTTTTGAAGGTCATGGGCACAGAAGATAGGAACTAATTCAGGGTCAATCTCTTTAAACAGTGCAATCACATCAAATAGGTCTCTTGTCGTCTTACCGTCTCCCCGTCTTCGAATTCTTTGTGTCGTCGTCCGGACGGATTCAAACAGTAACTGTTTTGCTTTTTCAATCTCTTCTTCAGAGAACGATTCTTTACAGATTCGCACTAAACACTCTTCATTCATCACATCCTTTTTATTCTGAATAAAGGCTAACACTTCACAAATTACTATATTGCATGAATTACATTTTACAACGGACGAAGCCATTTTCAATACACTCACTTTGACAGCGCGAGCGAGACTGAATATTATAAATGCGAAAGTTTGGATGTAAGTTTTTTTTGTTTTATGATAGATGTAATTTTATTTTCAACACAGTTGTATTGTTCAGAAATAAATGAATATGATTATGAAATTTGTGAGTTTTTGAGGATGTTTGTCACTCAATCACGCAAAATCTATTGGATGGATTTCGATGAGATTTGGTATACGGGTAGCAAAATAACGAGAATAACACATAGGGTACTTTTTATCCCAAAATTCGCTCCCCGGCGCCGCTAGTTTGTACATATTTTATGAAATTTTGTGTAATAAAGTTTTAAATTAAAAAGAAAAATCTTCGAAATCCTCTTTGGTGTTTTCCTAACATTTAATCGTGATACTGGATGATAGTTTCGGTCTTTTCGAAATTGTAAAATAGGTATTCGAAATGGATAAAACAATCTAACATCACATTATTTCAATACGATTTACAGTCCGATTACAATCTTATTATCCGATTACGATTCTTAGCAATAACACTCCGGTCTCGTTGAGAAATGTACGGTGTGCAGAAAAAAATTGTTACAAATAACATTATCATTTTTAATTTATCTTTAACAAACCAACCAATCAAGTGAAAACCTAATTTATTTTTTTTTCAAATTACTTAACCTTGACCGCGCTGAAATTGAAATATATGAATAGAAATATTGATTTTTTAAATAAATGTTTCTTCATATACAATTTTTTTTTCTACTAAATTAATGAAAATTCAAATTAAATGTACGTACTTAATTTTACTAAAGAATTGATTCAAGAATTGATTCCACTAACCAACGTACCAGCGCCGTCAAGGTTAAGTAATTTGGAATTTTTTATATAAAAAATAAGTACCTAAAATTAAAAGTTACAGCTCAAACATTTTGCCACCATGTTTTAACATACTTCAACAAAAAATATTAAGCCTTTGTTGCTTCAATGTGGCAACAAGCAACAGAGAAAGACTGTGTGGGTGATATGCGGCCAACAGATTATGGTCGGGTCGTTTCCAGGGGCCAACTTTGGTGCCTGCTGCCAAGCACTTCCGGCCATTTCAGAACTGGCAAACTTAGCTAGCTCTACTCTATGGTTGAAGTTCTAATCGCAAAATATGCCAAAAATTCGCAACATTTACGGTAATATCTCTTGATTGCGTTATTTATTATCTATATTATAGAACGTATAATATTGTTTTTTTGCTGAAAGAGACTGTGGACCGGTGTATTCTTGATATTGATATTAACTTGATACCTTTAAGCGTTCCTGAGAAAAAAGTTTGACAGACATACGGACAACAAAGTGATCTTATAAGGGTTCCGTTTTTGCCTTTTGAGGTACGGAATCCTAAAAATTACACGGACTCGATTTAAACACATTGTTCTCACTTGAATTAAATCTGATTAGTTTGATATTCACGATTAATGAAGTGGTTTAAAATTTTTTTGAATAAAAATTACATCACTTTTTTTATATATACCTAAATAAAATAGGATACTATTTTCTCATTTAAAGATTCCGTAAAAACCATTTTCAGTCTTATTTAAAGTCCACGCGGACGAATTCGCGGGCACAAGTTAGTTCTATCTATACCTACCACGACTACTGGGTCGATAATCCTTGTTAAACGATCATAATTTGTCAAATTATGCGCATTTAGCTTGTTTCGGTCACTTATACCAAGCAGTTAAAAAACCATTTTTGAAGGACTTCCGGCCAAAATTGGCTTGGCAGACTTATTTATTCATAAGAACACTATTATTTCTAAGCGTTTGAAGTCATTTTTGTCGAGGCGTCATATGACGTAGGAAAACGTTTCCAGGGGCCAACTTTGGCGCCTGCTGCCAAGCACTTCCGGCCATTTCAGAACTGGCAGACTTAGGTAGCCCTCCTCTATGGTTGAAGAGCTACATGTTGCCACGTGTCTCGTAGTGGTGTCATATGAGGTAAATATACCCTTAAAATTTTGACCGGAAGTGGAGGATTTTCTCAGTCATCCGGCCAATTTTCGTGAAATTTTTTTTTGCAGCCTTGGTCACCGGAACTTTTCTGATCTGTTGCCATGCATTTCATCATGGTGTCATGTCACGTAGGTAATTCATGGACGGGCTCAGGGACTATTATGGGAGTTGGTCTCGACACTTTGAAAACAAAATTATTTTATGTCAAAATGCGGAAACAGGCTGAAAATCGCAGAAATATGAATATTAATGCAATAACACTGCACTATATTTAGCCAGACGTACGTGGGTGGCGTAAACAAGAAACATCGAATATAACTGGAGAACACGGCAGACACTCCTACGTAATACTACTTAACATTTACACTAGTAAATACTACATATATTTGTAAAATCTGTTCTAGTTAACTATAACTGTAACTGTTGTCTAACAGTGTGAGTAGAAAGCTGCGAAACGCGATGCCCGAGGGTCAAAACTAATGGGCGTAGGAAGCTGAAATTTCGTATGATGTAGGTTTCTTAGCGAGTGTAGGGGAGCAATTACTAATTAACTTGTAACATCTTTTATTGTACCTATGTTTAACAAATAAACTATTGATTGATTGATTGATTGATTGATTGCAATAAGAGAGGATTTCCCGAAATTCCCACATGAACAAAGTCTCGAGCTAGTCCTAACTAATATTATAAAAGTGAAAGTGAGTTTGTTTGTTACCTCTTCTCGTTTTATCTACTGAACCAATCTTTCTGAAATTTGGCATTCACATAGTTAAAAGTACGGAGAAGGACATAGGACCTTTTATCCCGGGAAAAGGCACGGTTCCCGTGGGAAATTCACGCGGGCGAAGCCGCGGGCGAAAGCTAGTTGTGCATAAAATTTTGGTGCGCAAAAAAAAAATAAACAAATAAATGATAAGTGCGTGTTTCCTTATTTCCGGATTTGGAAAGAAATTGAGTGTATAATTGATGACTGAGTGGTAGAGCGCCCGCCTGTGGATGCAAAATCCCAGGTTCAAATCCTGCCCGGGCTACATGAGTTTGTATACCAATCAGACTCATGTTAGTTTTCATCGACCACCACTTGCTTCCGGTGAAGGAAAACATCGTGAGGAAACCTGCACTCTGGTTGATGATTATCAGCTAGTGTGTGAACTCCACTAAACCCACCACTCCATTAAAATTATCAAGAGAGTCGTGTGTATTTCATTCCATATAATGACCAACCCTCAGTCATGATGAAAAACGACTAAAGAGAGATTATTGATGGGAACCCTTCTTTTCGCATAATATACTTTCACATACCTATGTTGGCATAATATTTTTTCGCATAATAATACTTAGGCATAATTGTATTTTGGCATAACTTTATGTTGTTATTGATCTAACTTTAGTTATCACCTATACAAATTCAGGGCCTAAAACGATCCATATTTTTTTCCATTCAAAATTTCGATTCATAGTTAGACCTTACTTACCTGCCTACCTAAAAGGTATACAAATTGAATGAAATCTATTTCAGTCCATTCAGGGGACGCCAGTGCGCGCGCAGCCCAACTTCCGGATGATCTTGACCCGGATGTGGGTCAGGATCGAGTCCCACGCAGCCTCCGACCTTGTTTCAGTGTTGGTTCATGTTGCGCGGGACTGTGAATGGGTACCTTATCTGAAGGACACTGGTTGGATTTAGAATTCATAATTTTATTGGCCATTTAAATTATCGTACTTTTTTTATTTAAAGCTGGCTGGAAATTATTTTCAGAAAAAGAATGCGTTTTCTTTTGTTCAGTATTTTGAAAGTAGGTTGCGAAAAGAATAAATGTAACGAATATAATCTTACTATTTATAATACACCTTTAAAGTATCTATCAGACAAATCTTAATTTCTCAATCCAACCTAATGTTATAAATGCGAAAGTGAGTCTGTTTGTTACCTCTTCACGCTTTATCTACTGAACCAATCTTCCTGAAATTTCGCATACACATAGTCAGAAGTACTGAGAAGGACATAGGGTACTTTTCATCCCGAGAAATAACACTGTTCCCGTGGGAAGTTCGCGCGGGCGAAGCCGCGTGCAAAAGCTAGTATGATATAAAATTATATCACTAGTTGACGTCAATAATATAATTGTTACTAAGTTAGCCAACGCTTCCATGGCGCAAGTGGATTATAAGTACGTAATTTATGTAGCTTATTACTTCTGGGTATTAAGCGCCTTTTCTATCACTCCTACACAATTTCATAAACATTTTGCACAAGGCAGAAGCTCCATAATTGTTTATTATAAAATTAAACGTATTACGAAGACAACCTTGACATTAGCGAAGCGAGCTCATAATAAATGATGTATTCCCAAGTACAAACATATTATCTTATCGTACATATTATTAATTCACATTACATTTCATCCATTGTTCCACTTCAGTGACGTGATCACAGAATTTTAAATATTAAATCAAATAGAAGCGCTTTTATTTGAAAGTATCTGGCGCTCAGCATATCTAGGTTTCTTTTGAACAAAAATTCGATTCGAAAGACTTTTTTTTTATAACATAGGCGGCAAACGAGCAAGCGGAAGCGGGTCACCTGATGGTAAGTAATCACCGCTGGCCATGGACTACCACAACACCAGGGGTATCGCAGGAGTGTTGTCGCCCTTTTAAAAAGACGTAGGCTCGTTTTTGAAGGTTCCAATGTGGTCAGTTCGGGAACACCGCCTGACTGTGTGAGTAAGCTAAGAAGCAAGTCCTATGTCAGACGACGACTTAATTAAGTTTCTAATTTCTATGCTACTTCTATTTAGCTTATGTTATTCCAAATCCTTTAAATGTAATAGCGAATATGTTATTACAAATAGAAGGCGGAGTATTAGATCATCGCAATACAACTACTACGAGTACATAATATCTAGATGCATTAGATTTAGATTTCTTTATTATAAATGTGAAAGTAAGTTTGTTTGTTTATTTGTTTGTTTTTTATTTGTTTGTTTGTTACCGCTTGACGCTTTATCTACTGAACCAATCTTCCTGAAATTTCGCATACACATAGTTAGAAGTACGGAGATGGACATAGGATACCTTTCATCCCGGGAAAAGGCACGGTTCCCGTGGGAAATTCACGCGGGCGAAGCCGCGGGTGAAAGCTAGAATCGAACAAAATTGTGTGAGGCTTTAATTTTTCCTTATGTGTACGATAATATTAATAAAACGCAATTAGCCATGAGTCTGGAATTTCCCATTAACAAATAATTAATGTCGATGCTCGCGAATACAAATTTGAGGCGTAGTTATTTTAATTAAAATTGCTCTTTGTTTTAATTTTATTGCAATCATTGTTTTATTACAAACTGATTTCTACGCTCGTTAAAAAACTACTTTACATTTAAATTCGCAGTACTTATGTATGCTGCCTCTGATTCCCATGTAAATTAAAAAACCGGTTACTCTATTTTTATTTTAACTACCACCATTGCTCCGTTAGTTATGCCCCAGACCCTGAATGAATGAATGAAATATTTATTGACAAGAAACAGAGACTCAAATTTGTTAGTAAAATGTGTTAGTAACTTATATAACTAGCTTTTGCCCGCGGCTTCGCCCGCGTGAATTTCCCACGGAAACAGTGCTTTTTCCCGGGATAAAAAGTAGCCTATGTGCTATTCCAGGTCATTATCTACCTCTGTACCAAATTTCATCGAAATCCGTCCAGTAGATTTTGCGTGATTGAGTAACAAACATCCTCACAAACTCACAAATTCACAAACTCACATCCAAACTTTCGCATTTATAATATTATTAGTATATTAGTATTAGTATTAGTATATATTAGTATATTAGTATTAGTATATTAGTATATTAGTATATTAGTATTAGTATATTAGTATAGATTTAAAGTGGTCATTCCTGCACCATTCTCCCCGAAATGGCACAAGAACGTCTTATATACTGTCAGTCTAATCAAGCGGTAATGATGGTAGCGGTAGTGGTCAAGCGGTAATGACACCCGCCTGAGGTTGGGTCGGACCCGGGTTCTATTCCTTCCTGTGTCACATGAGATTGTAGACCAATCTGACACAAGTATGGTAGTTTTCTCGTAGACTACCACCTGCTTCCGGTGAAGGAAAACATCGTGAGGAAACCTGCACATTGGCTGACTGTTTAGTTAACTAGTGTGTATACGGCTACTGCCACTAGATGGCGGTAGTCGTAAAAGTCATATCAGATGCCTTTAGGCGACTTGAAAAAAATTTGATACCAGTGTTAGTAATAACACACTCGATAAGAAAGAAGAAGTCTAATCTGCCAGCGATCATGTTGAGGATGCTGTTGCCGCTCGCCCGCACCCTGCGCACCAGGGACGCGCACCATTTACGCATAGTAGTAGTTCTATAAGACGTTTGCTATATGAACCCGAAGATCCTAGATTCCAATCCCACGGAGTCACACTTTTAAAACCATCTGATTTGTTAAAGATGCCCAACACAGCACAATAAAACAGTAAGAGTGGGGTATGTCAGATGGTACAATATTGTCAATTGAATTTGACAACTGATGTCAGTATTGTACTATCTGACAGACCTAACTCGCCAGTAGCGACATCTAGTGAGCAGAAAAATGTTAAACCTCATTGCTCCCAGGCGCCATCTGGTGGTCGTAAACTACATATATACATAGAATCACGTCTTTATCCCTTACGGGGAGACAGAGCCAGGAGTCGTGAAACTAGAAGGCCTCACAAAGGCCTAAAAGTATTTGAAAAACTGAAAAAAACATGAGGATTATTTATGCTCAAATTATTTTCTTCACTATCAAAAGATGATTGATACGCGGGCTCCAAACGACTTTAGTAAGACATATTGCATATTTAAAGGATTATTAATGGCAGTTCAGTTTTCACAGTTTAGGCGTGAAGTGCCTTAGAATACCGTAAGATTAATGGAATAAATTATGGTAAAAGTTGAACTGTTTATTGCGTAGTTCTATGGTCCGTGTCATTTAATTGAACTAAGCGTGATTACTTACTTATTTACTTAGATTGGGGTCTTGACTGGACACTTGGAAAATCGCTGTCACCTCTACAAATTGAAACTTGTTAACAGCCCTCTGTACAGGGCTTGTGCGGAAGCAGAGGAGTCTATGAAGCACATTTTTGTGTTATTGTTATACCGTGTAAACGACTTTGGCGGGCTATATCTCGCAAATGGTAAAGCTGATAAAAAAGTGTTGTATGGAAACCCTACCTTATTTTCATAGTCCTTTTCAACGATATCCCACACAAGGGGATACACTCAAAAAAATAATTCACCCCCCTTTACATGTTTGGGAAGGTACCCTTAAAAAGGGTAATTTTAATTTTTTGTATTTAAAAAAATGAGATCTATATGTGAAGTATCCTCGAACCAAGTTACATGCAAATCAGTCCATAAACGTAGAAGATATTCTGCTGTGACAGACTAGGACGGACGGACTGAACGATCTTATAAGGAGTTTCTTGTCGGACTACGGAACCCTAAAAATGTAGAAATTTGTAATTGATTTGCAAAAATCTCACTGAGAACTGTATATGTACTCCACGGACTTTAATTTTTCTTTGAGCTTAAGAAAGCTGTAAGTTCTTTGTTCCACTTTCATTTCTCCTTTGTCTGGTACCGTCATGATATTCCCGGGACTAATACATCATATTTTTTACGTTTACACACTTATCCATCACTTGCTAATTGTTTAAAAATGATATATTTTTGTACTTTTTTGGCTAAACTATGTTGAAAGAAATTTATACTTTTCAAAGTCATTTTTTGTTTTCGATAGTGCCAATTTTTTCACATTACAATGTTTCAGAAAATAGACATTTTTGAGAAGATAAGTAAATGAAAAGAAGTAAATTTGCTATTAAATCCATCATATATTGGTACATAAAATACTTAAAAGATAATTCCAATAATTACTTTTGATTTTGTTAATTACCTATTCTGTCTATAAAATCACAGGATTTAACAGGCTTCATTTCCAGAAAACCTTTGTATTCGCGTTTAAATTGCATCATGTTATTATCGACGTAAAAGTTTATTATTATTTTACGATTACGATAACAGCCAATCCAGTTTCAAATCGGTATAAATTTTTATCTATTGCACTAAACATGTTATGCCAAAAACGGTATGGTTTTGCAAAAAACAGATTATGTCTAATACGATAAAACAATTCAAAAATACAATACAAAGTACTTTATTGCAAACAAGTAAGTACATGGTGAAGCGGTGGTGGCCGAGTGGTAGGGCGTCCACCTGTGGATACAAAATCCCAGGTTCGAATCCTGCTTGGGCTACATGAGTTTGTATACAAATCTGACTCATATAAGAAAATGCAGCAGTGGAGTTTGTTGCGCCGCCTCTTCTCCACTTGCGCTTTGGAGGCGGTGGTAAACTTAGCTTTAAGTAATTTTATGACGTCAACTAACTAAAAAATAAGAAAGTGACGATTTATAAGTGCTATTTTTAAGCCAATATAAATAAAAATATTTGACTTTGACTTTGACTTTGACTATATTAGTTTTCATCGACCGCTTTCGGTGAAGGAAAACATTGTGAGGAAACCTGCATTCTGGTTGATGATTATCAGCTAGTGTGTGAAATGGAAAAGGCAATGGCAAACCACTCCATTAAAAATGCCATGAGAGTCGTTGTGTGTGTTTCATTCCATATAATGATCACGACCCTCAGTCATGAGGAAATACGATTAAAGAGAGAGAAGTACATGGTAGGTATATGGTAAAACGTATGTCATCATCACATATTTAAGAACTATGTTCTTGTCGGTGGAGCATCCTCTATTTGCATCTATCTTCCGCCATCGATTTAACCTCCCTATACGACACAACCCTTGCCTTCTCTTTTATTTGGTATAAATGCGCTTCTTGGCTTTCCTTTTCCTCTCCTAGCTTCGACTTTTCCTTCAATCAGGTATTTCATAAAGCTGTCGTGTCGTATAAGGTGGCCGAACATTTTTCTTCGCCTTGTCTCTAAAAACGTATGTACTATTTATGAAATGAAACATAGAATTCTCCGATGGCTACTTATCCAGCGACAATAATAAAAGTTGGTCTAAGTTTTTTTATATGCAAGATGGGTTTGCTCTTGACCACAATCTTGCTTGAGGACAAAAACGAGGTCTACGGTGTAGCGAGCTTACCCAAAAGCGGTCTATTCAATTCACTTGGTTTTAAAGAGGTTGTATGTGCTCGGAAACACAGACGCAGGCAGGGAGTTCCACTCCTTCGCTGTGCGCAGTATGAATGTTGACGAAAGCGCTTGGTGCTTGTATGGGGAATAGCAACCAAGAAGGGATCGCAGTGCGTCTGGAAGTACGATGGAAAATAAGGCAGGCGGTATGAGCCCATGCAGCTCGTGTGCACACTCCCCAAAGTACAGTGGGCCACATGGAAAAGTATACCACTTTTTTATAGTGGATCGTTATTAGGCGGGGTGGTCATTTTAATTTTTTTACCGACAAATTCCTACAACCATGATTCTTATACTTAACATTATTTTGATGTTTTTAGACATCCTTATATAAAAAAAAAAGAATTTTGATGATCCGATATGAAATGGGAGGGGTAAATAAACTATACTGAATTGCTCGTAAACAAAAAAGTTTACAATAGAGATTACTGTTCACAATTAATTAATAAGACTTCATTTACCTGTAAATAAAAGTTGGCCGGTTTATAATAAGGCTTTCTAGTCATAAAATGTATTTTTAACGTTATAATGTCAATATGGTTTTTATTTAATTACAGGAAATCGGGTTCATAAACATGAGTCGTTTATTAAAATTAAGATTGAATAATTCACATTACGTACGAATATACAATTTTCTCGACTGTAGAATTAAAAAATAAAATTAAAAGTTAATAAAAAAAACTGTTGTAGTCACCCTTATAACAATTGAGGATATGGTTCATTACAATAGTATACGAATAATATATAAAAGTCACCATTGCTGGATTTTTTGTTTTTGTACAGGATGTTTTTAAAGTATAAAAATTACAACTCATTAAAAAATCCATTTCGGATTGTTATTTATTGGTGATTTTTTAAATCAAGCTTTATTCGTAAGGAAACATGTAACAAAAAATCACCCTGGTAGGTTTTTTTGTTTGAGAGTTATAACAATATGAGTCTTATAATAGCGTTTAAAAAAAACGGCGGTGGTGATTTTTTTTTACACTTAAATTTGCAGTTGTAATATCATAATCTATGTAGTTTACAAAAATCACCATCGTAGGATTTAATGTGACCACCTCCATACAACTGAATATTCACAGCCCCGACTATATTCAGATGTTGTACTTTTCTTTGTGGCCCATTGTATAAACTGTAAAAAACTGACAGACATGCAGCTTTTCGACGATAAGCTAGGCTGCGAAGCCAACGCGATGGGCTAATAACCTGTTACTGCATCAAAACGTCTTCAAGCTCATAGGATGCTAAATGTGAGCTCTATGTCTAGCAACACGAGGGTTCGTTTACCCCACAAGGGTATCTCTCGTAAGGGGTACCTGAAAATATATATAATATGTATGTATAAAAGTTGGATTGTACAGCATTAACTTATGAAACCTCACTCGTCAGTATAATTTTTTTTTAACTCTGAATAATGAAAATCTCTCCGGTTTGTATTAAACTCCAAACGTGCTTACGTTAACATGTAATATAAAACCAACGATTATAAAACACTGTGCTAGTAATAGAACTCAGTAAATTGATATCTTCCTTAATTACTATGAGAATAAATAAACTACAGCTCGTTAAAAGATGATTAAACACAGTTTTTGATCGCTCAACGAGAAGCAAGATGCGTCAGGCCCGGGTCAAGTGCACACCCGGCTAAGAACTGGGTCATGACCAACGTCCGGGTAAGTTACCCGAGAACCGGCGCGCGCACCTTCCTAGAATCTTCTCTTGTCGTGGCATTGAACATGCGATTCCTTTGAAGCCTTTTATTTTGAAACTCTTTGACGCATCTTTCTAAAATTGAAAATTCTTGTCGCCTGAAAATATGGGCGTCAAATCCGGTAGTTGTGATTTTTGCAGACTTGTTTCGATGTTGGCCCAATGAATAAATCCTCAAGCGCCAAACGCAACTTCGTCACAAATCCCGAATTCGATTATAACCCTAAACGACTAGTTTTTGGTAGTACCTTCTCAGGACTTTTTTATCTAATAAAAAGCATAATTTATTGACTTGTTCTTTCTGGTTGCGAACGCAGCCCAATGGGTTAAGAATCTAGATATTAGATTATACCTACTAGTTAAATATTACGAAAAGCGACTCTGTACACATGCATGCCATACGACTAAATAAATAAACGTTTTTTTTATAGAATAGTAGGCAAACGAGCATGCGGGTTGCCTGATGGTAAGCAATCACCGCAGCCCATAGACACCAACGACCCTAAAAAGGTCACTGATGCGATGCCGACTAAATTAATTATTTATTCTGATTTATTTTTTACTTTTTAAAGTAGACTAAATTTGCTTTTTTTCTTACGAGGTAACTTGAGTCTAATACGTAGGTATCTAATTTCTTTATTTTTCACAACAATTACATCAATGAAAACTAAAAACTAAAACTAATTAAAAATAAACTAAAACTAACTAAAAAGAAAAATAAATCCTAATAAATTAAAACTATAAGTAGAAAATGTCGCGCAAGTCATTGCCACGCGGCAGCGTGCCCAGAAGGCTGGCAGCATTGCCAATTTGCTACAATATGAGACTAGAAACGTTTCTGCAGATCCAATAGTTCCCGATATTAAGCCTTTCAAAGTTTGCGAATTCGAACAAATGATAACCTTTGAAACTATTTCATCTGATGAAATAAACGCGAAGTTTCAAAATATTTCTATGATTGCTCATCATGTTCCATAAAGTCCCAATTCACGGAATCAACTGTCCCTGGGCATATCGACTGGGGCATGTGATGTCTTCAAATACGTGACGGAAATGTCAAATCTACTGAGTGAAAGACGTGTATTGGAAAATTCAGTATTCCTTCCAATACTGAATTTTTCAATACACGTTCTTGCACTAACCGGCTTTTGGGACCTCAGCTGGCGAAAGCAAAACTATTCCGGCTTCTTACTGCCGTCATAAGAAGAAAAGACGAATCTGACGGATGATTATGTCTCTTTAGTCGTATTTCCTCATGACTGAGGGTCGTTGTCACACAACGACTCTCTTGGCAATGTTAATGGAGTGGTTTGCCATTGCCTTCTCCATTTCACACACTAGCTGATAATCATCAACCAGAGTGCAGGATTCCTCACGATGTTTTCCTTCACCGGAAGCAAGTGGTGGTCGATGAAAACTAACATGGGTACATGAGTCAGATTGGTATAAAAACTCACGTAGCACGGGCAGGATTCGAACCTGGGACCTTTGCAGCCACAGGCGGGCGCCTTAACCACTCAGCCACCACCGCTTCAATGATGATTATGTAAATGACAAAAATGTGTGGCCCGAGCCTGGTACAGTGACCCCCTAAGACTGTCATATTACTCGCTAGGTACATTGTGTACTTTTACTTTTTCAGTGACATTTTAATAATTTATAATTTTATTAATTAATAAATCTGACATTTCATATAAAAATTCAATGTATATTCGTCCACATAGACAGTCATTTAATTGTAAGACATATGTTGTTAAGTGACATCTTTAGAGAAAATGCAGCAGTGGAGTTTGTTCCGCCGCCTCTTCTCCACTTGCGCTTTGGAGGCGGTGGTAACCTTAGCTTTAAGTAATTTTATGACGTCAATTAATTATGAAACAAGAATATGACGATTTAGAAGTGCTATTTTTAAGCCTATTTAAATAAAAACAATGAGCGATTTTTCTGACAGCTAATTTTAAAAAAAAATCTGTGTAAAAAAATCTCAACAGATGGAGTTTTATTGAAAGCTATTACTGTGCGCTTTTTATTGTCAGCCAGAGGCAGAAAAACATCACATAACAGTTTGACAGTTGCACAAATCACAATATTGATACTTTTTAGATGTTTTTTATTAGGTTTTTTTTTTTTTAATGTTAATCCCGTGCATTTTTGCTTTTTGAAGGGCCTTTTAGTAAGCGGCCACCTATGAATTCATCTGGAACTATTTATTTTTTATTAGGGTCTCGGAAAATCCCTCATTCACCATGATATTTTTTTAAATTGAGTTACAACATTTTCGGGATCAGCAAACAAGATACAATTCTGAATATGTGTAACTTATGGCGGCACATATGTCAGGATTAAGGGGTGGGTCCAGAAATATTATTCTCTCATCATTCCCTGTTTAGAACTTGTTTAGCCGACTTATATGCCTCCCTTTGTTTTTCTTTGTTGTCAGTTGTCACTGTCAACTGAGATGTCTATGACATCTAAAACGTCAGTCATGGCTCCTAACCTCAAAAAACACCGGGTCGTTCGAGACCGGTCTCTCAACAAATCAAATCCATTTTCATCAAAACATCTGGGAGAAGCTGGGATTTGTAGCCAACAATTAATTTTGCCTTTTGATTAAATCGTCTTATTTTATTTTCCGACTTTCACATTGACTTTCTCCGACTTGAACATTTTATGACTTTGACATTGAAAGACGATTCGTATTTCTCGCTCGCTCTTAATATAGGCTTGTTAAGTATTAAAACAAAAATTCTCAAATTCTTTTTAATCCTTATCAGCGATAAAAACTTGTCAATGAATATGAATTATGGCCCTCTGAGAAATAAATCAAAAACAAAAAAAAATAGTTTTTCTCATAAAAAATCTACAATAAGTATATTGGTTTGAAAGTCTTCAAAGGGAGTAATGCACAAAGCACCAAAATGACTGTAACTGACATCTTTTGTTTATGAAAATCTTGCGTGTCAGCCATGCAAGATTTAATAAATATTCTACGCCGCTCTTACAAGGCCACGTTGTCGGTTCAATCACTTGGTGACGACGTCCTCAATTATATACCTTATTTTGTATAGTACATGGTTGAAATTATGTTGAAATCTTGGTAATATCATTTATGAAATTACGAATTATTGGAAAAGTCCACTGATATGGAAAATGGGATTGGCAATAAACTGTATTTTGTTGACTTCTGGAGTAGTATGTGTATTAAATATTTAATAAGTCTCAAAATTGAATAGAAATTATATCGTTTATTGACTAGACCATCACCGACACTTTTTATTGTTACCTAGCTTTTGCCCGTGGCTTCGCCCGCGTGAATTTCCCACGGGAACAGTGCTTTTTCCGGGATGAAAGGTGCTATATCCTTCTCGGTACTTCTAACTATGTGTACGCGAAATTCCAGGAAGATTTCAAGAAACAAAAAGAAAAAAAAAATTTCAAGAAAACAAACTCACTTTCGCATTTATAATATTAGTTAGGATTAGAATAGGATTTAAATTTACTAGGATATTTCCAAAATTCCTTAGGGGTGGAATTTCCATAATTCCCTTTTTCCGATGCCAATGTTGTAAACCTGCCCCAACTGCCCTTCCTCCTGTACTTTGGAGGAAGCCAACGATAGCGGTGGAAGTGGCCAAATACTGGTCGAAAAAAATCTAACTTTTGCCATTTCGACTCGAGATGATGATGATGATGTTGTAAACTTAAAACAAAGAACCTCAATTCAAAATCTCAAATTTCTAATAGCGAAAGCCAATAAGTTTGATGCGGTTTCATAGTTGTCTTATGAACCATAGATATTAAGAATAGTAAATTACGCATGGATTAATAAAGAGAAATTAATGGCGATCGAATTCCCTTAGGAAATCCCTTAAATATGGTTACTTAATAAATATCGATAGAGTTTTTCTATCACTTCTTAAAAGAGGCATTTGAAGTATCTACTTTCCTTGTATTTACACACTCTACTGCTTTCTATCTTATGATATAAAGCTTTTATCTTGTTCTGAGTTGATTAAAGACTCAAATGAAAATATCTTCATTTAACTTCTTGGAAAAGTAAATGGTAAAGATATGTACTAATATTTTCATTTCATCATCAAAGTACAGAGAAATTAATGGAAAGATGGAACGAATGATATTTAAGCGGCGCAGTAAAGAACTTAACATTATTAGGTAGTAAATTAAGTCACCTCTAGAGCTTCTCCGAGGTTACTTAAATTAATTTAAGGCCACTTTACGTCTTGCTACGAACATTCGTAGCGGCCTCTACGAGCTACGAGCTCTCGTAGCGGTCTCTACAAGCTACGAGCTCTCGTAGCACAATCTACGACAGCAAAACAATAATATAGTCTAAGGGAAGTAAGTTGACGTTGGTTTTTTGACGAAGAAACGATGTGTCATATAGAGGCTTGCCTAATTTCGAATAAAAGATGAATAATGGCTTAAGTTTATAGTAAGACATAAAGAGAAAAATATTATTAAAAAATATTTTGTAACATTTAAATTTAGGACATGTTCCGACTATATTTCTACCTATATCATAAAGTTCCAAAAAAAAATTTCTTAAAAAATATTTCGTTAAATTTAGGACAGTTTCGAACCCGTGGGATAACTAATCTATTCCATTCCATAATTAATATTACCATACCTGAGTTAACAAACCCACATATTTCATCCTTCCCTTTCGCAGTTATTATTATTACCTTGCCTAAATTATTATTACTTAATATTGATATGCCTTACTTGAAATCGAAATAACTTCATTTTGGATGTGTTTTGAATATCACTGGTGGTGGCTGGTTTTTTTATAGTTACAATAACTGTCAATAACTGGCGAGCGATATAACTAAAGGGGAGGCTTTTGTCCAGCAGTGGGACCTAGTAGCTAAATTTTAAAAAAAGTATAAGAGACCAAAATGTAAGTTAAAAATTTTTATTTCTTTAAAATTAGGAACTCACTGCACAGTTGCCCAAGGCGTGCAATGAGCTAAAGATACATTAATAAATTGATAAATAATGTATACAAACATCATTCATAAATAATGTAACAAATCGTCTTAAATTAGGTTTTGGTAGGTTAGAAAAAAATTGTTTGCTTTCTATTATTCTTTTTATTAAGTGTCCCTCTATTCATTTCAGTCAAAAATACTAAATGTACAGACAAAATATTTTTACTGTTTTATTATATGTATAGATAATAAAAAAAAAACAAAAAAATACAGCCAACCTGAGAACCTCCTCTTTTTGGTTTTTTGAAAAATACTACTCTACTCGCCCAAAATGTATGGAACAGCAGATTTTTATTGAGTCGGTCTCATACAAAAAGTTGCTCATATTCATGAGTTTGTGGCAACACTAATATCTTGTCTTGTCTGTGGACGTGACAGTTGCTGTCGCGGTGACAGCAGATGAGAATCATCTCCCGCGTTTGGGTACATTTTGCCTGGCAATTTTCCAAGGCTATTTTATTATCTTGGCCTACGGTTAAATAAAAGATCCTGATTATGAACATACACATATGTATCCGTATATGGGATTAAGTAAATTACATAAGTTAAGTGGTCAGTGTAACGAAGTTGTGAACACGACAAATAAAGCAGCATTGTACCTACATACTCAACCGGCCTTTACTTCATCTCATCACACTACTAAATATCCCCAAAAGTTCACCAGAAAAAAGGATGCCAATGTTTTTGAATACACCCTGTATAAGGCCTAGTATGAAGTATTTTTGTGTGTGAAATATAAAAGGCAAATGACAAAACCACTCCATTATCATTACATCCACGTAATGGAACCGACAAGAGCATTCTTAAAAGATGTAGAAGAAAAAAATTCTTTGTATTTTTTATAGAAATTTTAGTCTCATTTTCGGAGATAATAGGGAAAAGGATGACTCTTTGTTTTGATTCTAAAAAATATTAACGTTCGTATTTCGTCATGGAAATTGGAATAAAAATGATTGACTCCGCTACTGAATGTCTAAGTACGAAATGTCTATGTACGTTAGTTCTAAAGTATCCAATGTCGAATTATGCGAGTACGATGTACGTTGGTTCTAAAGTATCCTAGTACTACGTATTCCAGTGCTAAAGTTTATGAGAGCGAAGTATGAAATGCCAATGTATGGTAGTGGGAGGTGATGTCAAATTTTACTCTACAAGGTATAAAAACTCCTTTACAATCCTTCTAGTAGTTTCCTTGAAGGAATATGCTAGCAAACTTTCGCATTACAAACTACCAGGATAATAAAATAAGATGTTGTGTTTAAAAACTGTTGAGAAGATGATGACACGTGATTAAAAGGCCGGAAAATCACATAACCAGAAAAGTCCTCAACATAGACGCCAGTAGAAAAAAACCAGGTCAACCCCTTCAAACCTGGATGTCCGTCATAAACAATGACCTTGAAAAAACTCGAGACATGTTCGTCATAAACAATTAAAAAAAAAAAAAAACTCGAGCCGACACAGCGACGACCCAAAACCTTACCACCAGGGGGAGAATGACGAAGAGCCGACCCCAAATGAAACAGGAGAAGGCTTAGCAAAGAGAGTTTTTTTTAATTAAAAATTGGATTTGCTTTTGACCACAATCTTGCCCGAGGACATAGATGAGGTCTACGGTTTAGCGAGCTTACAGAGCAGCCTATTCACTCTGGTTTTGAAGAGAGTCAGGTTGTACATGCTCGGGAACACAGACGCAGGCAGGGAGTTCCAATGCTTCGCTGTGCGCATTAGGAATGATGATGAAAAGCGCTTGGTGCAGAGTGTTTAAAAACTGTTGTGTAATTTATTGTTCTGTATTCTGAGGTAATTTACTAAAGTACGCATAGAAGTGACCCTCATTTATTAGGTCGCAGACGCGTAACTTTCAATTAAATCGGTCTAGTAATTTAGAGTTAATTGGCTGTGAAAGCTGACACATGGATAGACAATTGATACGTTATTTTTCCAATACATAATTGTTTGTAATAAAAATTGTTGATGCTTGTGAACTCTGTGCACTGTCGCATGGTGGCGGCGCCGTGTATGGCTGGCTTTACGTGTGGCCGTTGCGTTTGCCTCCTGGCAACATTGCGCGGACGGTTTCCGCCCGTCGACATTCAGTCGTCCTCTGAACGCGCGCGCACGAGGCCGTGTCGCATGAAATCTCGCGGTGATATAGCCACCATCTTGGGTTGTTCGTTTGTAGCCGCGTGGCGTGGCGTTTTAATTTTATTTGATTGTAATCATAGTTTGAATTGTAATTGTGTATCTCATCGTTGTTAAATAACTAATAAGCTCGCGATAATTTGTGTTGTGCGAAAGAAATGTATTTGGACTGTTTGTTGTGAACGACGTGCCCTGTGGCTGCCTGGAGACGCCGAATCCTGTTGCCGAGTGAACCTTCTAGAAGAAAGACAGGTATTTTTTCTGGGGATTGAGATCTCATGGGGTAGGTTGGGTGATTTAGGGAACAACCCCCTCCTCTTCCGAAGACACTCGAAGTTGGATCCGAAGATTAAGAAGATTCAGTTTGGTAAGTGGTTTGAATTGTAGTTATTAAGTTAGGTTAGTATATAGGGCCCCGTAGCTCCCTATATAAGCTACGGTGGTAGCAGTCTGCGTATAGCTTAAGTTAGATTCTAGTCGGACAAGCGTGGTGCCGCGTGGAGATTTTTTCCCGGTACTTATTTTTACCGGTGGGTTTTTTCCCGGTAAAGTTCCGGTACAGAATTCTTCCCGCCACTTCGTTTGTCCGGATTCTCTGCGCACATTTTCTGGTAGCAGAGCGTAGTTTATCTACCCTCTATTTGTTCGTTTGTAAAAAATAATTAATTGATTGTAAAAATTATTAGATTTTTCTTAGTTTGTTTGTATAAGAATATTTGTAACCTTTTTGTATTTGTTTGCGGTTTGTACCGTGCGTTCCGGGTTTGTGCCATTCTCATACCTACCGCGGTTTTTCGTGTTGTTGCTTGATTTTGTTCTTTATTTACCTCTTTTATCTTTTCTTATTTGTTTGTTTGTTTGTGACTTGACGCGATGGCGAAGGTCTCCAATGCTAAGGCGACACTCGCCAACGAACTGAGATGGTTTGTGACGGCCGGAGGACTCCTGTCCCGGAAGGACAGGGAGGGCGCCACACTGCTAAGAGCGGATCACCTCCACTCACGATTGAGTAGCGCGGAAGCGGCCATGGCGGTGCTTACCGAAGCCGAACTTGCCCCGGAGGTCTACGCAGGTCACATGGCGGACATGGACCAGATCCTGAGTCTGCACGATGATATCGCGGAGGCGGCGACCGCAATAAGGGCGAGACAGGCTGGCGGACCAGCCCCTCGCACACCTGTTAGACAGGAAGGACCAGCGGTTACTGGTCGGCTCCCCACCCTTCAGCTGTCCCACTTTGGGGGTAGGATGGAGGAGTGGGTAGCATATAAAAATATGTTTGAGTCCCTGGTCGTAGCACGACAGGATTTGTCGAAGGCCCAGAAGATGGCCTACCTCCTCTCCACTCTTGAGGATGAAGCGCGGTCGCTCATCCAGCACCTCCGGGTGGAGGACGACCAGTACGATACGGCTTGGGAGTTATTGAACTCCCGCTACCAAAACTTACGTTTGTTAGCGGATGCGCACGCCGCACAGTTGATGGCCCTGCCCAAGGTGGCCAACAGGGCACAGTTGCGCCTGCAGTTGCTCACGCCCGTTACAGTGGCCTGTAACGCGCTCCGCACACTGGGGCTGCCGGTGGACCAATGGTCTTTTTTGTTGGTGCACATTGTATTGGGCAAATTGCCCAATGACATCCGCTCGCGGTTTGAGCGCGAACATGCGGAGCGGGATAGCACCACCCTACCAACATTCACTGACTTGGTGAAGTTTTTGGAGTTTGAGGCACGGGCGGCTGAGAATACCATGACGGACTCAGCGCCATCCAGAGCGCCTGAACGTAGGCCCTTGGAACCCTCATGGAGAGGTAAGCCCCAACAGGGACGGCAACCGCCACCGCGTGGAGCTGGTGTGCGGGTTGCACACACGGCAGCAGTCGCGGGGGACGCGGACTGCCTGCAATGTGGCCGGATGGGCCACAGCCTGCTGCAATGCAGGGACTGGCAGAGACTGCCAGTACAAGATCGGCGCCGCATGGCAAGGCGGCATGAACTTTGCTTCTACTGTTTGGGCAGTCACTATGCACGTGACTGTCCCAGGGCCATACCATGCAGTGCATGCCGTGGGCTGCACCACGTGATGCTCTGCATGAACCGGAACGGGGATGGCCCCCGGTTGTTGAGGCAGGGGTCCCCTATGGGCGGGGGCGCTCCTGCGCGAAGCCCTCCACCATCGGACGGAGGACGCGGCTTCGCTCGTCGCACCCCCCTCGGGAGGGGGTCGCGTACCTGCGCGGGTCTTGGCGGACCGGGACCACGCGCCCCAAGGTCGTGGCCAGTATGTGGCTGGCCAGGCCCCGGATAGGGCCCCATGGGCGGGGGCCCTAGATCGGACGTGAGAGTGGGGACACCCCCTCCACGCGGGTTACCAATGCCCAACACATGCAGCCGCAGCGGTTTTCTCCGCCGCTGCACGAGTACCCACGGCTGGAGTACCACCCGCCGTACCATATGTATGGCCGGGCCGCGGGTTATGCCCCCTCAGATGGGGATGTGCACTCGCCCGCCATATTATCCGGGTCAGTGGCGCGCCCCTGGTTTGGAGAGAGTGGGGAGCCCGTAACTAGCTTGCTCCCTTGCTGGGACAGAGCCGCGGACGGTTCTGCTCCCTACCGCGGTGGTCCGCGTATGGGGTCGTGGGGAAGCCATGAATTTGAGAGCTCTGTTGGACTCAGGGGCTCAAAGCAGTTTGGTTACCACTCGAGTGGCACACCAGTTAGGTTTAGTCGTGGAAGACTCGCCTGTGCCACTTCTTGGAGTTGGTGGCATACAAGTGAAGTGTCTGACGGGCCAGACACTTGTCACCTTTTCTTCGCTGAAGTCCTCCACAATGAGGATCACGACTTCGGCTATGGTAATGGATACCATTGCGGGTTGGCACCCCTCGACAGACATACCGCCGGGTGTGTTGTCTTTGGTTTCGGGTCTGGATTTGGCCGACCCCTTTGTCTTTCATCCCGGCCCAGTGGACTTGCTCCTGGGCTCGGACGTATTGGGTTGGATTTTGTTGGGTACCCAGAAAGCTCTGGGTTCGTCTTCACTGATGGCAGTGTCTACTATCTTTGGTTTCGCCCTGATGGGCCCTGTGTTTGATAATAGCACCGTGGAGGAGCCACCGGTCGTCGCATCTGCGTCCTTGGCCAAGACCATGCAAAGGTTTTGGGAGGTGGAGGAGCCACCTATGAGTTCCAGGATGGATCCGGAACACGCTGAGTGCGAAGCCTTTTTTCGATCAACCACGGAGAGGTTGCCCTCCGGTCGGTTTGTAACTAGGTTACCATTTGTTGCCTCTCGTCCTAGCCTAGGGCAAAGTAGGGCGCTTGCGGAGAAACGACTGCTGTCCATGGAGCGACGTATGCAGCGTGACCACGTACTTCGCGATAAATATATTGAATTTATGCGCGAGTACGAGGATTTGGGTCACATGTCTCCGGCTCGAGTTGATTGGAGCTCAACTGAGCATTATTTTTTGCCCCACCACGCGGTGGTGAAGGCCTCAACGGGCAAGTTGCGGACTGTCTTTGATGGGTCCGCACCCACCTCGAACGGGGTTTCGTTGAATCTGTGTTTGCATTCGGGTCCCAAATTGCATAGGGACATAATTGACATCATCTTGAACTTTAGAAGACATCAAGTGGTTTTTGGTGCGGACATCCGGATGATGTTCCGCCAGACCGTCATACATCCTGAGGACAGGCGATTCCAGTTGATACTCTGGCGTGAGCGCCCTGAGGATCCTGTGACGGTGTATGAACTCAACACAAACACGTATGGTTTGAAATCTAGTCCCTATATCGCCATCAGATCATTGCTTGAATTGGCAGAGCGGGAACGGATCCGCTTTCCCCGTGGGGCTTCCATGCTGTCACGTGACTTGTATGTTGATGACGTGTGCACCGGAGCCCAAAGTATTGAGGAGGCCCTCCTACTGCGGGATGAATTGATTGAAATATTGAAGACAGGTGGCTACGAGCTACGTAAGTGGTTGTCTAATGAGCCTAAAGTTCTAGAAGGGATCCCGCAGGATCACCAACAGAACCCTCACCTGTTTGAGGATGTGGATGATCCCAACAGGATAGCGGTGCTGGGCATGCAGTACCAGCCGCTAACCGATATTTTCACATTCCAAGTGGACTTGGAAATACCAAAAGTCTGGACTAAGAGAACGGTGTTGTCCTTAATAGCTCGTATGTTTGATCCAAGCGGTTGGATCAGTCCAGTGATATTCTCTGCGAAGTGTCTTCTTCAGAGACTTTGGACTTTGGGCGTCTCGTGGGACGAGCCGCTGTTTGGCTCTCCATTGGATGATTGGCTCGAGTTGTTTTCATCGATTAAGGAAGTCAATCGGATTGCCTTGCCTCGTCGAATATTGCCCCCCGGGAAATATCGAGCCGGCCTGCATGGCTTTTGTGACGCGTCGGAGCGAGGCTACGCCGCGTCAGTCTATATGCGGACAGTTGACGCCGATGGCCGGGTCAATGTCTCGCTTTTGTTAGGGAAGAGCAAGGTCGCCCCCATCAGGACTAGGCTGACTATTCCCAAGCTTGAGTTGAGTGGAGCTCACCTTCTCTCTAAATTGTTGCATCACGTTGCCAGTGAGCTGGCGGCCACGGTCGAGATACGGGACATCTTCGCCTGGTCGGATAGCCAGGTCGCGCTTGCATGGTTGCGCGCGGCCCCACATACCTTGGAGGTTTTTGTGGGAAATCGGGTTTCCCAAATCCAAAATATTGGAATTGATATAACATGGAGACATGTGCCGGGAGAGCTTAACCCAGCGGACTGTGCTTCCCGAGGTTGTACGGCACCAGAATTGGTGTCACACCCGCTCTGGTGGGGCCCAGAGTGGCTGATGGGATCAGAAACTTCTTGGCCTGTCTGTCAGACAGATGTTACTTCTTTGAGTTTGACTGGGCTCCGTGTACATGCTGTAGTCGCTGAGACGACGTCGGAGCCGGATTGGCTACTTGCTCGGTATAGCAGCTTGGATAAGCTTCTGGGTGTTACCAGTTGGATTAAGCGTTTCATACATAATTGTAGAAACCCACAGGCAAAGCGGTTGGAGCCGATTGCAGGTGCAGAAGAGCGCCGGAGCGCATTGTTGCATTGGGTCCGTGTCGTGCAGACCGGACGGTTTGAGTCAGAGCTTCGTATTTTGCGCGACGGACGCGCTAAGTTGAAGGGCGCGGTCGCTCGTTTGAACCCGTACATCGACTCGGATGGGCTTCTTCGGGTTGGAGGCAGGCTCCGGAAGGCGGATCTTCCCTATGAGACTCGCCATCCTCTGTTGTTGCCCAAGGGCGGACCCTTGGTGCAGCTTTTGGTGTCTGATCGACACATTCGTAACGCCCATGCTGGGTGCAATGCTTTGTTGGCTATTTTGCAACGCGAGTTTTGGATTTTGTCTGCCCGAAGAGCAATCCGTAGTGTCCTGTTTCGATGTATTGCATGTTATAGGTTAAAGGCATCCACGATGCAGCCACAGATGGGTGATTTGCCCGCTGATCGAATCCGACCTTCGAGGCCGTTTGACGGCGTTGGAACCGATTTTGCCGGCCCCTTTTCGATCAAGGCTTCTCCCTTTCGTAATGCCCGTATTGTGAAGGGCTATTTGTGTGTATTTGTTTGTTTGGCCACCAAGGCGGTCCACTTGGAGGTGGTATCAGCTCTGACTACGGAGGCCTTCGTCGCCGCGTTGGATCGCTTTGTTTCGCGTCGAGGTCTACCTTCCCTTATTAGGTCGGATAATGGCACAAACTATAAGGGAACTGTAAATTATCTTAAGGATGTTTCTGTGTTTATTGATAAAAATTGTACTAGTTTAAGTCAAATTGCTGCCCAAAGGGGAATAACCTGGAAGTTTAGTCCCCCAAGTTGACCCCATTGGGGAGGGATTTTTGAAGCGGCTGTGAAATCCGCAAAGACCCACCTCCGCCGCATTATCGGAGAAACGGCTCTAACTTTTGAAGAGCTGGCCACAGTGTTTTGTAAAGTTGAGGCGGTCCTCAACTCTCGTCCTCTCTGTCCGCTATCTCCAGATCCAAATGACTTGGAAGCTCTCACCCCTGGTCATTTTTTGGTGGGAGGGCCTTTGAATGCCCTGCCCGAATACCCGTGGAAGGACGAACGCGTATATCGGTTGTCGCGTTTTCAAATGTTGCAGCAAATGAGCCAGGACTTTTGGCGTCGCTGGTCGCTTGAATATTTGCATTTGCTGCAGCAAAGAGTGAAGTGGACAGACAGGACTGAGCCTCCCAGGGAGGGTGATTTAGTGTTGTTAAAAGAGGCAAATTTGCCCTCATTGCTTTGGCGACGAGCTCGCATATTACGTTTGATTCTTGGCGGAGATGGCACTCCGCGTGTGGCTGAGGTGTTGGTCGACGGTTCGATTTTAAGGAGAGCTGTGACCTCTCTCGCCCGCCTTCCCGTAGAGTAAGCTAGCGGTCTGCTTCTCAGACCGGGACGGGTGGATGTTTGTAATAAAAATTGTTGATGCTTGTGAACTCTGTGCACTGTCGCATGGTGGCGGCGCCGTGTATGGCTGGCTTTACGTGTGGCCGTTGCGTTTGCCTCCTGGCAACATTGCGCGGACGGTTTCCGCCCGTCGACATTCAGTCGTCCTCTGAACGCGCGCGCACGAGGCCGTGTCGCATGAAATCTCGCGGTGATATAGCCACCATCTTGGGTTGTTCGTTTGTAGCCGCGTGGCGTGGCGTTTTAATTTTATTTGATTGTAATCATAGTTTGAATTGTAATTGTGTATCTCATCGTTGTTAAATAACTAATAAGCTCGCGATAATTTGTGTTGTGCGAAAGAAATGTATTTGGACTGTTTGTTGTGAACGACGTGCCCTGTGGCTGCCTGGAGACGCCGAATCCTGTTGCCGAGTGAACCTTCTAGAAGAAAGACAGGTATTTTTTCTGGGGATTGAGATCTCATGGGGTAGGTTGGGTGATTTAGGGAACAACCCCCTCCTCTTCCGAAGACACTCGAAGTTGGATCCGAAGATTAAGAAGATTCAGTTTGGTAAGTGGTTTGAATTGTAGTTATTAAGTTAGGTTAGTATATAGGGCCCCGTAGCTCCCTATATAAGCTACGGTGGTAGCAGTCTGCGTATAGCTTAAGTTAGATTCTAGTCGGACAAGCGTGGTGCCGCGTGGAGATTTTTTCCCGGTACTTATTTTTTACCGGTGGGTTTTTTCCCGGTAAAGTTCCGGTACAGAATTCTTCCCGCCACTTCGTTTGTCCGGATTCGCTCTGCGCACAATAATTTTATATCCAACTGTATGTAAACAGGGTATTTCACAATGTTTTATTTTTATTGTATTAATAGTGAAATAATTATAAGTACTTAATTAAAGTGAAAATAAAAAAAAAACAAAGGAAAGGAAAGAAGGTTGACTGGTATAGAAGAGAATGTTGTTAGCGTTAAGACCAGGTCCAACCTGAGCTGCAAAAAACAAAATTCATATGCGCTTGACCGCGCCGTGTGAGCGTTGCAATAAGATAGTTATTTGCACAACACAATGTTCTACTTTCGTTGGCAGGATCGAACAGATTTTGTACCGATTTAGCAACTCTTTCTCAAATATCATTAAAAATATTAGTTTTAAAACAAAAGTGCTCGATTAAGACTTTAATATTGCATATATATAAACTAATTATATAAAAATATATATATGTTATCGCTGAAAATTTTAAGTTTCATGACTTGAAAGCTGAAATATTTTCTAAATTTTCGGTGCATTTATGAATTAATTAAGCCTAAAATATGTATTTTTATTAAAAAGTGCACGATTGAAACCTTAATAGTGATCATAATCTATATCCTGTATTATTTTTCCACTTCGTAAATAAACTCTAATTAGGTAAATTTCTTCATGAAAAATTACAATTATTTTGAATGTGGGGTTGGACCTGGCCTTAAGTCCACCTTTTATACCATTGTATTATTTTGGTCTAAGTTTTAAATAAATAAACAAATAAAAAAATAAACAAAACAGTTTGTTGTAAATTGTATATCTTTCCATTTATTCAAAAATATGTTGAAAAATAACACCTTGTCAAATACCCTATTAAGTGTATTCTTCTTCTTTCTTATCATTTCCCATTCTATATTTTGTATCATGATTTAAAACCACCAACTATCCTCCATTTGGTCCATAACTGTGAAAATGCCGGCCAAAAAACATATCAACCATATTCTGTTTTAAAGCTTTTTCCGAGCATTTTAAGCCCCGACCCAAAAAGGGTGTTATAAGTTTGACGTGTCTGTGTATCTGTGTGTCTGTCTGTGGCATCGTAGCTGCCTAACTGAGGAACCGATTTTAATCTAGTTTTTCTTAAAAGGTGACAAGTTCTTAGCAATAATTCATGAAAATTGGTTCAGCCGTTTAGGAGAAAAATCAGAATTTTTTAACGTAAGGGTTTTTGTAAATTTGTAATTTATCTTCTTTATTATGGCCCTGGGTGTCTAATTTTTATGGAGATTAAGACCTCATGGTGCACACAGGATTATCTCCCTTAAAAGCCTCCACAATGATACCTATAAATTGTCTCAAAATGAAAAAAATCTTACACAAATACAATCTCTCTCTCTTTAGTCGTATTTCCTCATGACTGAGGGTCGTGGTCATTATATGGAATGAAACACACACAACGACTCTCTTGGCAATTTTAATGGAGTGGTTTGCCATTTGCCTTCTCCATTTCACACACTAGCTGATAATCATCAACCAGAGTGCAGGTTTCCTCACGATGTTTTCCTTCACCGGAAGCAAGTGGTGGTCGATGAAAACTAACATGAGTCAGACAAACTCACGTAGCCCGGGCAGGATTCGAACCTGGGATTTTGCATCCACAGGCGGGCGCCCTACCACTCAGCCACCACCGCTTCAAATATAATAACTTATTTCAATATTCACGAAATTCGGGGCTAAGAAAAGTTTCTTCATAACAAGTATCGAGTTTTACAATAGCTTTGATAATATTATTATGAGTTGAGACAGTGATTGATGTCTTTTCAACCATGATTTAGCCGAATCATTTGCTCGTTTGCAAGTCTATTCATTGCCTGAAGGACTACGATCGAAAATCTAATATAATATCAATACATATAATAAAACAGTAAAAATATTTTGTCTGTACATTTAGTATTTTTGACTGAAATGGATAGAGGGACACTTAAAAAGAATAATAGAACGCAAAAATTTTTTTTTGGAATTTCTTGTCTGTCTGTCTGTCTGTCAGTCTGTCTGTATGTATGATCACGCTAATCTCCGAAAGTACTGAACCGATTTGAATGAAACTTTTTTTGTTGTATAGCTATTAAGCCTGGGCAAAATTTAGGCTATAATTTATTTTGAAAACTGGAACACCTGATGAAGAACCTTAACAGAACAGCTAAACTATAAGAAATATGGAAATGGTGACTTAACAAAAGTCGTTCAACCTGATGAGCATTTTCTGATGACGTATAAAAATTGAAGATCTGGAACATCTGATGAAGAACTGCAAGAGACCAGCTACACTATAACATTATATGGAAATGGCGCCTTAGTAAAAGTCGTTTAACCTGATGAGCATTTTCTGCTCACGTATAAAAATTGAAGATCTGGAACATCTCATGAAAAACTGCAAGAGACCAGCTACACTATAACATATATGGAAATGGCGCCTTAGTAAAAGTCGTTCAACCTAATGAGCATTTTCTGCTCACGTATAAAAATTGAAGATATGGAACATCTGATGAAAAACTCCAAGAGAGATTTTTCATCTAAGCGAAACTCACGCGGGCGAAGCCGCGGGCGACAGGAGTTTTGAAATAAATAAATTATATGGTTTTTAGACGTTTTTATTGTTTTAAAAAATTTGGCTTCGCTGCTAGGAGAACTTTAATATTTTAAATAGAGCTAATATATACTTAAATGAGCAGCTAAGTTACATACTTGCTGGGAAATGGGTGCTAAGGAAAAGTACTATGACAGTTCTATGGATCAAATGTTGTTTATTTTCTTGTGTGTGATAAAAACTAAAGTTCGCTTTTGTTTTTTATTTTATTTTAGTTATTTGCGCTTGCGTTTATATTTAAAACATGTGACTATAATAAAAATAGAAAATCTTGTATAGTTTGTTTCAAATTTAAAGTTTAGACTGCATAAACTAAAATAAAATTTAAAATAATTAACTGTGTAAGTAACTAATTGTAAATTAAAATAAAATTTAATGAAAAATATCGCTTCCGTCATGTGACAACCTACCCAACAGACTGGACATGGACATTCCCACGCTGAATGACCAAACTTAACCGTTGGCCAAATTTGTCTCCAGCCCTTGAGTCCCAAGAGACATCGACCAGGCGTGCGAAAATTTCTTTTTCTTCCAACTACGCTGTAATTTTGCCATTAATAATCTAAATAGTATGCACAAAACAGCAATTTATTGCTCCATAGCAAAACAGCGCAGTAAAGTATGTATGAAAATCCATTGTTGCACTGTTTTTACTTGAAAACAGTGCAGAAAAGTAGTATGAAAATCCATTACTGCATTGTTTTTGTCCTAAGGCCGCATATCCCAAGCGACTGACCAATCGCAGGCCTTAATTCTGCAGTCATGACCAACTAGATTTATGTCAGCCAATCAGCGCTATTCCCATAAGAATAGGCCAATCACAGGCTGTAAGCATGACCATCTAGATTTGTATCAGCCAATCAGACTTATTTTTATTCCCGCGAACAAAGGCTGATTATTTAAATTAAAAATGTGACCATTGCTGAAAAAAAAAGAAAATTGACGCGAATTAAGGACCTTAGGACCGGTAGTTGAAAGAAAAGCAGATTATGAATCTCGCAAAAGTGACTTTTAATTGCATCGAGTGTAAGTTTGAAGCCCGAGCGTAGCGAGGGCTTTAAAAACACGAGTGCAATTGCACTTTCTGCTCGATGCAACAATCTACTATTATACAAATGTTTGTTTCTAGTACACTAAGTAGTACTCAAAGTAATAGTTGTAATAGTAGTGTGCGGTGGTGGCCGAGTGGTAGGGCGCCCGCCTGTGGCTGTAAAGGTCCCATGTTCGAATCCTGCCCGTGCTACATGAGTTTGTATACCAATCTGACTCTTGTACTTATGTTAGTTTTCATCGACCACCACTTGCTTCCGGTAAAGGAAAACATCGTGAGGAAACCTGCACTCTGGTTGATGATAATCAGCTAGTGTGTGAAATGGAGAAGGCAATGGCAAACCACTCGACTCCATTAAAATTGCCAAGAGAGTAGTTGTATGTGTTTCATTCTATACAATGATCACGACCCTCAGTCATGAGGAAATACGTCTGAGAGTATACAAACCGTGCCGTAGAGTGAGTGAATTATCCTTTAATCGCGTTAACCCAATAACCAAGTTCAGTCAACAAGCAAATAAACACTAGATATTTCCTTGCATAACTTGAATGCTGAAATTCTATCGACTCATGCGCAAAATGTTCCTTTCGCAAAATGTCCTCTAGTCGTATAATATATCTTTCTCGGAAATGTCTCTTTCGCACAATGTCTCTTCATAGCAAAATCATTCATTAATGTATGTATTTGTAATTTTATTCAAAGACCCTGTCGCGACATTTTGCGAAATAGACAATTTGCGAAAGAGACATTCTGCGAAAGAGGCATTCTGCGGAAGAGACATAACGAGAAAGAGACAATTTACGACCCATACAACCGTACAATTTACGAGTCGTAAAATGTCTTCTAGGACATTTTGCGAAAGAGACATTTTGCGCATGCATGAGCCATTCTATCGTACGGATGGGATCGCTGATAGTGGTTTCCGATCCGCAGTTTGATATTGTTCGAAGTTTGTGTATTCTGTTTTGTTTGTTGAAGACAATTGTTACTGTGTTATTGTGTCATTGAGATTGGGTGTTTCTGCGAGGTAGTCCACTTAGAGCACTAATCCGAACAGCACAAACGCGAACAGCACAAGGCCTTTGTGCGGCAGAGAATCCGGGCAAACGAAGTGGCGGGAAGAATTCTGTACCGGAACTTTACCGGGAAAAAACCACCGGTAAAAATAAGTACCGGGAAAAAATCTCCACGCGGCACCACGTCTGTCCGACTAGACCCTAACTAACTTAAGCTATACGCAGTCTGCTACCACTATAGCTTATAAAGGGAGCTATAGAACCCTAAATCATTAAACCTAACTGTGCAGAGCAACTACGCTCTGCTGCCAGAAAATGTGCGCAGAGAATCCGGGCAAACGAAATGGCGGGAGGGTTCGGTACCGAAAAATTTACCGGGTAAAAAAAAATACCGGTAAAAACCTCGACCCGGCACTACGTCTGTCCGACTAACCTAACCTAACCTATACGCAGTCTGCTCCCACCATAGTTTATAACGGGAACTACAGAACCCTGTATATTGAACCTAACTTACTAGCTACAACCACCCACAAACTCAAGGGTCACTTACCAAACTTAATCTTCCTGCTCTTCGGATCCAATCTTGAGTGTCTTCGGAAAAGGGGGATTCTAATCACCCTACCTAACCCATGAGATCTCAATTCCCCAGAACAAATAAATAGATTTCTTCCCGAAGTTGGCTCGGCAACAGATAGATGTGAGCGACCAGCCACGCGTCACATCTCACAGGAAAAAGTCACAATAACGGGTTACACAAACACGAACTTAATAGTTATTTAACAAACAGGAAATTCACAAATATAACTCAAACTAATTAACAATCAAAAGACGCGGGACCTCTCCGCGTATTAAAATCAAACCGACATAGCACGGGACAATGGCGGCCGTCCGCGACCCATTCACACGAGCAGTGTGAGAACCCCGAACGCCTGGCGGCGACAATAGGAAACGCCTGCGTTTCGTTTCACCCATTATATTACAAACATCCCCCCGTCCCGGTCTGAGAAGCAGACCGCTAGCTTACTCTACGGGAAGGCGGGCGAGAGAGGTCACAGCTCTCCTTAAAATCGAACCGTCGACCAACACCTCAGCCACACGCGGAGTGCCATCTCCGCCAAGAATCAAACGTAATATGCGAGCTCGTCGCCAAAGCAATGAGGGCAGATTTGCCTCTTTTAACAATACTAAATCACCCTCCCTGGGAGGCTCAGTCCTGTCTGTCCACTTCACTCTTTGCTGCAGCAAATGCAAATATTCAAGCGACCAGCGACGCCAAAAGTCCTGGCTCATTTGCTGCAACATTTGAAAACGCGACAACCGATATACGCGTTCGTCCTTCCACGGGTATTCGGGCAGGGCATTCAAAGGCCCTCCCACCAAAAAATGACCAGGGGTGAGAGCTTCCAAGTCATTTGGATCTGGAGATAGCGGACAGAGAGGACGAGAGTTGAGGACCGCCTCAACTTTACAAAAAACCGTGGCCAACTCTTCAAAGGTTAGAGCCGTTTCTCCGATAATGCGGCGGAGGTGGGTCTTTGCGGATTTCACAGCCGCTTCAAAAATCCCTCCCCAATGGGGGCAACTTGGGGGACTAAACTTCCAGGTTATTCCCCTTTGGGCAGCAACTTGACTTAAACTAGTACAATTTTTATCAATAAACACAGAAACATCCTTAAGATAATTTACAGCTCCCTTATAGTTTGTGCCATTATCAGACCTAATAAGGGAAGGTAGACCTCGACGCGAAACAAAGCGATCCAACGCGGCGACGAAGGCCTCCGTAGTCAGAGCTGATACCACCTCCAAGTGGACCGCCTTGGTGGCCAAACAAACAAATACACACAAATAGCCCTTCACAATACGGGCATTACGAAAGGGAGAAGCCTTGATCGAAAAGGGGCCGGCAAAATCGGTTCCAACGCCGTCAAACGGCCTCGAAGGTCGGATTCGATCAGCGGGCAAATCACCCATCTGTGGCTGCATCGTGGATGCCTTTAACCTATAACATGCAATACATCGAAACAGGACACTACGGATTGCTCTTCGGGCAGACAAAATCCAAAACTCGCGTTGCAAAATAGCCAACAAAGCATTGCACCCAGCATGGGCGCTACGAATGTGTCGATCAGACACCAAAAGCTGCACCAAGGGTCCGCCCTTGGGCAACAACAGAGGATGGCGAGTCTCATAGGGAAGATCCGCCTTCCGGAGCCTGCCTCCAACCCGAAGAAGCCCATCCGAGTCGATGTACGGGTTCAAACGAGCGACCGCGCCCTTCAACTTAGCGCGTCCGTCGCGCAAAATACGAAGCTCCGACTCAAACCGTCCGGTTTGCACGACACGGACCCAATGCAACAATGCGCTCCGGCGCTCTTCTGCACCTGCAATCGGCTCCAACCGCTTTGCCTGTGGGTTTCTACAATTATGTATGAAACGCTTAATCCAACTGGTAACACCCAGAAGCTTATCCAAACTGCTATACCGAGCAAGTAGCCAATCCGGCTCCGACGTCGTCTCAGCGACTACAGCATGTACACGGAGCCCAGTCAAACTCAAAGAAGTAACATCTGTCTGACAGACAGGCCAAGAAGTTTCTGATCCCATCAGCCACTCTGGACCCCACCAGAGCGGGTGTGACACTAATTCTGGTGCCGTACAACCTCGGGAAGCACAGTCCGCTGGGTTAAGCTCTCCCGGCACATGTCTCCATGTTATATCAATTCCGATATTCTGGATTTGGGAAACCCGATTTCCCACAAAAACCTCAAGGTATGTGGGGCCGCGCGCAACCATGCAAGCGCGACCTGGCTATCCGACCAGGCGAAGATGTCCCGTATCTCGACCGTGGCCGCCAGCTCACATGCAACGTGATGCAACAATTTAGAGAGAAGGTGAGCTCCACTCAACTCAAGCTTGGGAATAGTCAGCCTAGTCCTGATGGGGGCGACCTTGCTCTTCCCTAACAAAAGCGAGACATTGACCCGGCCATCGGCGTCAACTGTCCGCATATAGACTGACGCGGCGTAGCCTCGCTCCGACGCGTCACAAAAGCCATGCAGGCTGGCTCGATATTTCCCGGGGGCAATATTCGACGAGGCAAGGCAATCCGATTGACTTCCTTAATCGATGAAAACAACTCGAGCCAATCATCCAATGGAGAGCCAAACAGCGGCTCGTCCCACGAGACGCCCAAAGTACAAAGTCTCTGAAGAAGACACTTTGCAGAGAATATCACTGGACTGATCCAACCGCTTGGATCAAACATACGGGCTATTACGGACAACACCGTTCTCTTAGTCCAGACTTTTGGTATTTCCAAGTCCACTTGGAATGTGAAAATATCGGTTAGCGGCTGGTACTGCATGCCCAGCACCGCTATCCTGTTGGGATCATCCACATCCTCAAACAGGTGAGGGTTCTGTTGGTGATCCTCCGGGATCCCTTCTAGAACTCTAGGCTCATTAGACAACCACTTACGTAGCTCGTAGCCACCTGTCTTCAATATTTCAATCAATTCGTCCCGCAGTAGGAGGGCCTCCTCAATACTTTGGGCTCCGGTGCACACGTCATCAACATACAAGTCACGTGACAGCACGGAAGCCCCACGGGGAAAGCGGATCCGTTCCCGCTCTGCCAATTCAAGCAATGATCTGATGGCGATATAGGGACTAGATTTCAAACCATACGTGTTTGTGTTGAGTTCATACACCGTCACAGGATCCTCAGGGCGCTCACGCCAGAGTATCAACTGGAATCGCCTGTCCTCAGGATGTATGACTGTCTGGCGGAACATCATCCGGATGTCCGCACCAAAAACCACTTGATGTCTTCTAAAGTTCAAGATGATGTCAATTATGTCCCTATGCAATTTGGGACCTGAATGCAAACATAGATTCAACGAAACTCCGTTCGAAGTGGGTGCGGACCCATCAAAGACAGTCCGCAACTTGCCCGTTGAGGCCTTCACCACCGCGTGGTGGGGCAAAAAATAATGCTCAGTTGAGCTCCAATCAACTCGAGCCGGAGACATGTGACCCAAATCCTCGTACTCGCGCATAAATTCAATATATTTATCGCGAAGTACGTGGTCACGCTGCATACGTCGCTCCATGGACAGCAGTCGTTTCTCCGCAAGCGCCCTACTTTGCCCTAGGCTAGGACGAGAGGCAACAAATGGTAACCTAGTTACAAACCGACCGGAGGGCAACCTCTCCGTGGTTGATCGAAAAAAGGCTTCGCACTCAGCGTGTTCCGGATCCATCCTGGAACTCATAGGTGGCTCCTCCACCTCCCAAAACCTTTGCATGGTCTTAGCCAAGGACGCAGATGCGACAACCGGTGGCTCCTCCGCGGTGCCATTATCAAACACAGGGCCCATCAGGGCAAAACCAAAAATCGTAGACACTGCCATCAGTGAAGACGAACCCAGAGCCTTCTGTGTACCCAACAAAATCCAACCCAATACGTCCGAGCCCAGGAGCAAGTCCACTGGGCCGGGATGAAAAACAAAGGGGTCGGCCAAATCCAGACCCGAAACCAAAGACAACACACCCGGCGGTATGTCTGTCGAGGGGTGCCAACCCGCAATGGTATCCATTACCATAGCCGAAGTCGTGATCCTCATTGTGGAGGACTTCAGCGAAGAAAAGGTGACAAGTGTCTGGCCCGTCAGACACTTCACTTGTATGCCACCAACTCCAAGAAGTGGCACAGGCGAGTCTTCCACGACTAAACCTAACTGGCGTGCCACTCGAGTGGTAACCAAACTGCTTTGAGCCCCTGAGTCCAACAGAGCTCTCAAATTCATGGCTTCCCTCCCACGACCCCATACGCGGACCACCGCGGTAGGGAGCAGAACCGTCCGCGGCTCTGTCCCAGCAAGGGAGCAAGCTAGTTACGGGCTCCCCACTCTCTCCAAACCAGGGGCGCGCCACTGACCCGGATAGTATGGCGGGCGAGTGCACATCCCTACCTGAGGGGGGGCATAGCCCGCGGCCCTGCCATACCTATAGTATGGCGGGTGGTACTCCAGCCGTGGGTACTCGTGCAGCGGCGGGGAAAACCGCTGCGGCTGCATGTGGTGGGTGGTGGTAACCCGCGTGGAGGGGGGCGTCCCCACTCTCACGTCCGATCTAGGGCCCCCGCCCATGGGGGCCCTATCCGGGGCCTGGCCAGCCACATACTGGCCATGACCTAGGGGCGCGTGGTCCCGGTCCGCCAAGACCCGCGCAGGTACGCGACCCCCCTCCCGAGGGGGGGTGCGACGAGCGAAGCCGCGTCCTCCGTCCGGTGGTGGAGGGCTTCGCGCAGGAGCGCCCCCGCCCATAGGGGACCCCTGCCTCAACATCTGGGGGCCATCCCCGTTCCGGTTCATGCAGAGCATCGCGTGGTGCAGCCCACGGCATGCACTGCATGGTATGGCCCTGGGACAGTCACGTGCATAGTGACTGCCCAAACAGTAAAAGCAAAGCTCATGCCGCCTTGCCATGCGGCGCCGATCTTGTACTGGCAGTCTCTGCCAGTCCCTGCATTGCAGCAGGCTGTGGCCTATCCGGCCACATTGCAGGCAGTCCGCGTCCCTCGCGACTGCTGCCGTGTGTGCAACCCGCACACCAGCTCCACGCGGTGGCGGTTGCCGTCCCTGTTGGGGCTTCCCTCGCCATGAGGGTTCCAAGGGCCTACGTTCAGGCGCTCTGGATGGCGCTGAGTCCGTCATGGTATTCTCAGCGGCCCGTGCCTCAAACTCCAAAAACTTCACCAAGTCAGTGAATGTTGGTAGGGTGGTGCTATCCCGTTCCGCATTTTCGCGCTCAAACCGCGAGCGGATGTCATTGGGCAATTTGCCCAATACAATGTGCACCAGCAAAAAGGACCATTGGTCCACCGGCAGCCCCAGTGTGCGGAGCGCGTTACAGGCCACTGTAACGGGCGTGAGCAACTGCAGGCGCAACTGTGCCCTGTTGGCCACCTTGGGCAGGGCCATCAACTGTGCGGCGTGCGCATCCGCTAACAAACGTAAGTTTTGGTAGCGGGAGTTCAATAACTCCCAAGCCGTATCGTACTGGTCGTCCTCCACCCGGAGGTGCTGGATGAGCGACCGCGCTTCATCCTCCAGAGTGGAGAGGAGGTAGGCCATCTTCTGGGCCTTCGACAAATCCTGTCGTGCTACGACCAGGGACTCAAACATATTTTTGTAGGCTACCCACTCCTCCATCCTACCCCCAAAGTGGGACAGCTGAAGGGTGGGGAGCCGACCAGTAACCGCTGGTCCTTCCTGTCTAACAGGTGTGCGAGGGGCTGGTCCGCCAGCCTGTCTCGCCCTTATTGCGGTCGCCGCCTCCGCGATATCATCGTGCAGACTCAGGATCTGGTCCATGTCCGCCATGTGACCTGCGTAGACCTCCGGGGCAAGTTCGGCTTCGGTAAGCACCACCATGGCCGCTTCCGCGCTAATCAATCGTGAGTGGAGGTGATCCGCTCTTAGCAGTATGGCGCCCTCCCTGTCCTTCCGGGACAGGAGTCCTCCGGCCGTCACAAACCATCTCAATTCGTTGGCGAGTGTCGCCCTAGCATTGGAGACCTTCGCCATCGCGTCAAGTCACAAACAAAAAATAACAAAAGGTAAATAAAAAACAACAAAATCAAACAACTACACGAAGAACCGCGGTAGGTATGAGAATGGCACAAACCCGGAACGCACGGTACAAACCGCAAACAAATACAAAAAAGGTTACAAATATTCTTATACAAACAAACTAAGAAAAATCTAATAATTTTTACAAACAATTAATTATTTTTTACAAACGAACAAATAGAGGGTAGATAAACTACGCTCTGCTACCAGAAAATGTGCAGAACAACTACGCTCTGCTACCAGAAAATGTGCGCAGAGAATCCGGGCAAACGAAATGGCGGGAGGGTTCGGTACCGAAAAATTTACCGGAGTAAAAAAAGTACCGGTAAAAACCTCGACCCGGCACTACGTCTGTCCGACTAACCTAACCTAACCTATACGCAGTCTGCTACCACCATAGTTTATAACGGGAACTACAGAACCCTGTATATTAAACCTAACTTACTAGCTACAACCACCCACAAACTCAAGGGTCACTTACCAAACTTAATCTTCCTGCTCTTCGGATCCAAACTTGAGTGTCTTCGGGAAGGGGGAATTCCTAATCACCCTACCTAACCCATGAGATCTCAATTCCCCAGAACAAATAAATAGATTTCTTCCCGAAGTTGGCTCGGCAACAGATAGATGTGAGCGACCAGCCACGCGTCACATCTCACAGGAAAAAGTCACAATAACGGGTTACACAAACACAAAGTTCAATAGTTATTTAACAAACAGGAAATTCACAAATATAACTCAAACTAGTTAACAAGCAAAAGACGCGGGACCTCTCCGCGTATTAAAATCAAACCGACATAGCACGGGACAAGGGCGGCCGTCCGCGACCACATTCACACGAGCAGTGTGAGAACCCCGAACGCCTGGCGGCGACAATAGGAAACGCCTGCGTTTCGTTTCACCCATTATATTACAAACACTAACCTATAAACTATAATTGTAAACCACTTACCAAACTAAATCTTCTTTCTCTTCGGATCCAAACTTGAGTGTCTTCGGGAAGGGGGAATTCCTAATCACCCTACCTAACCCATGAGATCTCAATTCCCCAGAACAAATAAGTAGATTTCTTCCCGAAGTTGGCTCGGCAACAGATAGATGTGAGCGACCAGCCACGCGTCACATCTCACAGGAAAAAGTCACAATAACGGGTTACACAAACACGAACTTAATAGTTATTTAACAAACAGGAAATTCACAAATATAACTCAAACTAATTAACAATCAAAAGACGCGGGACCTCTCCGCGTATTAAAATCAAACCGACATAGCACAGGACAATGGCCGCCGTCCGCGACGCCATTTCACACGAGCAGTGTGAGAACCCCGAACGCCTGGCGGCGACCATAGGAAACGCCTGCGTTTAGTTTCACCCATTATATTACAAACAGCCTTGTCCACGAACAGCACAATTTAATATTTTGGCATGTGCTGTTCGTGGACTCTAATTTTTATTTTATTTTCGTCCACGAACAGCACATATAACTATTATACTTAAGTATATATAATGATTTGTAAATACTGTTGGAACCTAGTGCAGTCTGCTAATATGTTCATTATACAGGAGATATGAAATAAAAGATATCGATAACATCACTTGATCGTTTATTAATTACACATAGGTACCTACTTTTGTTGGTACATACGAAATATGTCTAGACGACAGTAACAAAAATAATATCGCCTGTATAAGGAAGACATTCAGCAGACAGCACTAGGTTCCAAGATTATTTACAAATCAATATAGGTACATAATATAAGTATAATAGTTGCATGTGCTGTTCGTGGACCAAAATAAAATAAAAATTAGAATCCACGAACAGCACATGTCAAAATATTAAATTGTGCTGTTCGTGGACAAGGTCTTGTGCTGTTCGCGTTTGTGCTGTTCGGATTAGTGCTCTAAGTGGACTACCTGCGATTAACACGTATGATGATTTTGATGAAATTTGGTAGGATATAGTTAAAGCTCCGTGGTTAAACATAGGCTAAGGTTACGTTTTCACTGATGCGGAGCGGAGCGGAGAGGGACTTGATTGACCAATCACACCGTGCCACGTCACGCGCCGATGCGGTTGTGATTGGTCAATTAAGCTCCTCTCCACTCCGCTCCGCGTCAGTGGAAACGCACCCACCGATAGACAGACCGACAGACAGACCTACAGACAAGTATTTTCCACTCTGTTCGCCTGGGTGAAAAGAGTAGACGACAGACAGACAGATTTTCGCATTTTTAATATTAGTTTGGATAAAGGTGTGAATTTTTCAGCTCAAATCGTTTCTATTAAGAGAACGAACCAAGGTTTCTATTTTAAATACGTTATTAAATATCAACCATACTATTGATACTAGTATACAAATAAATGAGTTAAAATTCTCACATTCACAGAATAATTTTCAAGTTAATAATTACCCAGTTTTGCAATGACGAGTTCATTGCAAAACTAAACCCAGTTAGTTTCGCTCGTGCTAACAATTTTCTAATTTAACTGTTAAGCTGATTACTCACGTGTCGATTATTAACTTAAGACTCGTGATAGTGAATAACTAAAATATGAGGATCGCGTGAAATTTATTTACGTTATACGCCACGCATAAATCCCCTCCCCCACAATAGTTATCTTTATATTGGTCCTCAATATTTATCGCATTATATTTGTTATGGTATTAAAATTGCAAGTTTTTATAAAAATCACACATAAAAGACCATACAATTAATACATTTATTTTTAATTTAGTTTAGTTTTGGTAGTTACTTATATATACCATATGTTTTCTGTACATTTAATTGCAAATAATTAAACCATACAATTTCATTTTTAAAAAATTCATTCATTCAATATTTATTTAAAAATATTTTCGGCATTGCCTGGACCGTGAAGGTGAAAAGATAAAAAAAAGTTGTAAAAACTTAAAATGGCGGTTTAAAATGTGAAGGTTATGGTATATGAGACATGAAGTTTCATTTGGTTTTGTCAAAGAAAATTTTCTATTAGAATGGCTTTCTTGAAAAGTTCATACCTTTATTCCATGAATCATAAACATTTTTTTCTTACATAAATATTCAACTTTGCGCTTTTTTTCTATACAAAACTGTTGAAAAGCGAATTTTACACGAAAGAAAACGTAGAAACAACATTTACAACAATTAGTATAACTTAATTGATGTTTGATAGCTCGTAGAACAGATAGCCGTTGGAGCAGAAAAGTTCTCGAGTGGCGACCACGAACCGGAAAACGTAGTGTTGGCAGGCCTCCTACTCGGTGGACCGACGACCTGGTGAAAGTCGCGAGTTGCGCATGGATGTGGGCAGTGCAGGACCGGTCGTTGTGGAAATCCTTGGGGTAGGCCTTTGCCCAGCAGTGGACGTCTTTTGGCTGAGAGAGAGAGAGAATTGATGTTTACTTCGGTCCTTTAAGACCATGTCTTAAGGTCTAAATTTGTATACATATTGATGCTCATGACTGTAACACGTTGGCGGACACAAGTCTGCAGTCATAACAATAAAACTTCTTTTGTGTCTCGAGCGAAGATGTCTTTAGTTATTCCTCCGAGGGTACAAACGTACCACGTGACGTATTATAAATACGAGCTTTGTGATTCTTCTTCTTGTAGTGCCTCTCCATTACTGGAGGTTGGCCGTCAGTTTCGCAAACTCATCTCTGTTCGTCGCTATGCGATACAGCTCCTCAACCCTGGTGACTGCGGTCCACGCACGTATATTTCTTAGCTATGATTTTTTGCGTCTTCCAACACGACTGAGCTTTGCGATGGCTGACCCTCGCGTCAACTCGTGTACGGGTGTTGCCAGGGGGATCCTGCTTCGATCCTGATCCGAATTTTATTTTAATTTTTTGTTCTTAACCAATTTATTGTGGTTACTTGATCACAAACATTAACATGTTTTATTATATTATTTTATTTTTTTTCTTATATTTTATTTTTGACTGTACACAATCTAGTGTATGTATAAAGTTAATAAATAGCCCCTCTGGTATATTAGGCGACCAAGACTGTTTCATGAGTTTCTTTCGGCATTTCTTCTCAGCAGTGGTCGTTCCGAAATGCTAGTAGTTTGTAGCTTTGAGACATAATATATTATGATTTCTCTTCTCTTTCTCAGAAAAGTTCTCGAGTGGCGACCACGAACCGGAAAACGTAGTGTTGGCAGGCCTCCCACTCGGTGGACCGACGACCTGGTGAAGGTCGCGGGTTGCGCATGGATGCGGGCAGCGCAGGACCGGTCGTTGTGGAAATCCTTGGGGGAGGCCTTTGTCCAGCAGTGGACGTCTTTCGGCTGAGAGAGATATATTATGATTTAATTATTAGTTATCGACGTGAAAAAGAGCCTTCTTTGAAAGCCAAGTTTCAATAAAAAAATTTGACTTTGACTTTGACTCTTGCCTTCTTTTTTGACCATCAAGTTGAAGCAGCTGATATCTGTCGTGTCGTAAAACGTGTCCCAAATATTCAACTTTGCGCTTTTTGACAGTTTGCAACAACAGTCTAGACATTGCAACGCACTGAAGAAACTTTGTGATGTCCATATCTAATCTATACTATGACTAAAGTCTGACTGAGTTGTATCGTCAACCTTGAGTCAAGTTGCCTTGTAAAGCTCTATGTAGCGGTAATAGCGATGAACTTCTAATCGAATTTGGTTGTTGGTTGATTAGCTGTTGACTGTACCTATTAATCTGCCGCCCACATACCTCGTTACAGACCACTCACTTTTACAGGGCCAATAACCTGAGGTCAATCCCTAAAATTTTATGATGGATCAGTTGTATGTTAAATTTTATTATTTTAGATAAATATATTCAAGCACGCAGAGTGTTATAAATATTGATTGAACATTTGAACAAAATGTTTAGAGATGGCAGAATGTACATTAGATAACTATTAAAAGTCGTACTTATTCTAAACTTTACAAGAAATCTGCGAAAGTGATCGACAATTATCCTTACAATGAGAAGAGAAATGTAAGTTTGTTTGTTACCTCTTCACGAATTATCTATGAACCAATCTTCCTGAAATTTCGCATACACATAGTTATAAGTACTGAGAAGGACTTAGGGTACTTTTCATCCCGGGAAAGGCACTGTTCCCATGAAAAATTTACGCGGGCGAAAGCTAGTAGTATATACAGATGGTTGCTATTTTTATTGAAGTACGATAAAATGTCTTTAAAAATCTAAAATCTCAAGTTTCCTCAGCGCTCAAAAATTCCAATACATAAAACATCTTTATTTCAATACTTCAAATAATTGCCTTTTAAAAGTTGATAATTACTCGTAATTAATTAGGGTTTTACGGAAGATTTACTGGACAGCCCTTGTGGCGCGTCGTGTATTTTTTTTTTTTTTTGCTTTTGGTTTAAAAACTTTTAGAACAAAAAAGCTTATTTTCCTGATAAATACTGCGACAGGTTATTGAGGCGCGAATGATGGATGGTACAAGAATACCTGTGCCCGCTAAATGGTCTGTGTATTTTAATACGAGATTCCTAGTTATCCTAACATTAAAAATGCGAAAGTGAATTTGTTTGTTTATTTAATTGTTTGTTACCTTTTAACGCTTTATTTACTGAACCAATCTTCCTGAAATTTCGCATATACGGGTTTTCAATTGAGCATTTGATAAAAAAATGGTAATTCCTTTCATCTTGGGAAAAAGCACTGTTCCCGTGGGAAGTTCCCGCGGGTGGGAGATACATACATACATAGAATCACGTCTTTATCCCTTACGGGGCAGACAGAGCCAAGAATCGTGGGACTCGAAGGCTACGCTTAGCTGAATAGTGGGCTCTCTGATGGAATGGAGATTCAGATATAGTGGTGGGAGATAGTTTATAATAAATTTAGAACTGTCCTTTGTTGGTACTGTAAAGTTAATAAAAAAACGATTTTTCAGCCGAGGGAAAAACTACAGCGAAATCGCGATGGGAATGGCAAATAACTCCTAAAGTTTCTTTAGAGATTGCAGAGAAGAGTACCAGGCTTACCAAGTACAGCTAGGTTAGAATAAACTTCATATTATAGCTGAGAAACTTTCAGTCTGTAAAATATTTAACGATAAATTAATTTTTGATTATAAAATGAAATTGTAATAGAAGGGCACCTTCCTTACAAATATATGATAAAGTTGAGGCTAATTGCTGCCTGCGGATAATTTAGATTAAAATTACACTAACTAATATTAATTGTAGAAAGTTGGAAGCACTAAATGATCACTATTTTCATAGTAACTACAATAGAAACCGGCTAAATAAAGTTACGTTAATATTAACGTTGAAAGTTTTTGACAAAGCACAAATATTCGTGAAGGTTTTAGAGCATCCTTTTGCGGTTAAATAAATTTTAATACCTAATGATTAATATCAATACATATAAAATCAATCTATACATATAATAAAACTGTAATATGTCTAATTATTGGGGATTTTTATGGGGACAAGAGAAGCCAAAACGATTTTTTTAATTTTGTCTATCTTTCTTTCTTTCTTTATTTCTGTCTGTCTGCAGGTTTGTACGCGCATCACGAAAAAACTACTGGACCAAATTTGATGCGGTTTTCCACAATAGGTTTCATCTTGATACGACACTGAAAACCTGATATATTAACAATAGCAAATTACGCGCGGACGAAGTTCGCGGTCACAAGCTAAGCTAGTCAATAATCTTCTTCTTCTTCTCTTCTCTCAGCCGAAAGACGTCCACTGCTGGACAAAGGCCTCCCCCAAGGATTTCCACAACGACCGGTCCAGTCAATAATAAAAGTAAATAAATAAAAAAGAAAACCCAGCGAAAGATGCACTAACCCATTTAAAAAAAATAAAGTTACGTATAAAGCCCATTTTCAAGCTTTGTGAGCTGACTGTTTCCTGCGAAATACCAATAACGGAGGCTGGAGCATAATATGAGAGCCTATTAGCCAGGCTTTGAGGAAATCAAATTCCAGGAACATTGGCAGCGTTTCAGATTCCCAATTATATTGATGATGCATACTCACGAGCATTAATCCTGACTCCTTTGGTCGTATTCCTCATGACTAAGGGTCGTGGTCATCATATGGAATGAAACACACTGACTATCTTGGCAATTTTAATGGAGTATTTTGCCATTGCCTTGTCCATTTCACACACTAGCTGATAACCATCAACCAGTGCGCAGGTTTCCTCACGAAGTTTTCCTTCACCGGAAGCAAGTGGACGATAAAAACTACCAAACATGAGTCAGATTGGTAAACAAACTCATATAACACGGGCAGAATTTGAACCTGGGACCGCAGCCACAGACGAGCCGGTCAAACATAAACTTTTATGAAAAAATCCTACCCAAAAGTGAAAACAGCATAGAAATCCGTAGCATCGTGGTTTAGGTATATTTTGGTAATGTTTAATATTTTTGTTGATATCACATACCTACATACTCGTACATCACCTAACGCCTTTAATTGATTTTTAAATCATATAACCCGGCTTTGTTAGCGCACTCGCCTCCGCCTCGTTTCGTAATGACCAACATAGCACACTTGTATCATAATGTACTATATCTGTCAATATAGGTAACGAAATGGAATGTTAGATATATTCCAATTAATATCATGTTACTCACCACTAATTACATACGTGTAGATAGATTCCACTTTACTATTAGTAACTCGCTGCGCCCCGAGGCCCCACTCCCGTGGGAATTTCGGGAATTCCTCAATAATGTGGCTGAGGCCCCACTCCTGTGGAAATTTTGGGAATTCCTCATTAATGGGGCTGTAAGACACAGAAATAATTTACATTTTCCGACTTTGTCATTTTATGACTTTGTCATTTTCCGACCTTGACATTTTCAGTCTTTGACCTTGACATTCTCCTACTTTGACATTAAACGATGTATCGGGATTTGGTCACAGAACTGAAAATGGTGGCTTGGTTTACCTAACTCTAAAAATGCCTTAATTTTGAAAGCATGTCATTTTAAAAGCTTTTATTTAACTTTCGGGTATCATATATTAGGGTCAAATATTGCAATGTTATTTAGAACTGTTTCCGCTTGTCCTTCTTCTTCTTTTCCTATCCTCCCATCAGGGCAATGGGCATACACAAAGTTTTTCCATCACGATCTGTCTGACGCGGACTTTTTATTTCGCTCCAGGCTTTTTATTTCGCTCCAGGCGACTTTTTATTTCGCTTCTATCCCAACGATGCCAGGACAATACGGCGCCATGTCTATTTGCCACGCTTGCGTTTGCCTTGCGGGTTCCAGTCCAGGCCCGTATATGGTCGTCCGGACGGCGGAATGTGTAGCTAATCCATTTCCACTTGCGATTTGCGACGCTTGATTCCGCTTGTACTACATAAAGGAAATATTACTCGTGGCCAAAGATGTGTTTGTGCCCGGAAATAAACGGGAAGAAAAGGTTATTGTCCGACGTAAATCCATCTATACATATATGAACTTACGCCCGAGAATAAGGCAGAAACCGTTTCTTCTCGGTGTAAACCTATCTATGCACGTGACATCAATCCTGATAGTCCATCCATGATGCTACCAATTAACTCCATTGGTTACTGCACGGAAGTAGGCGTAGGAGAAGACCGCAAATGAGATGGCGAGATGACATCAATAGTTATCTGCGGGAGTGGAAGCGGGCTTCACTCAACAGAGAATTATGGAAGGAGAAAGGGGAGGCCTTTGCCCAGCAGTGGGACGCATCAACTGGCTAGGAACAAGCTAATTATAAAAAAATAAAATCACGACTGACAACTCACATAGCCTATGTCAATCGGGCTAATGCGAGGAATCTAAAAATACCTCTCACATCAAAATATGTTAAGCCGTTCAGGACTTATGGTGGAATAAAGAAATTACATACATACATACATACATGAACCATGAAAACATAACACTCCTTTTTTGGTCAGTCGTGTAAAAAATAAAAAAAATAGGTTACTGCACGGACATGAATTGAAGATCTATTGTGATAACAAAATCTTGTGCCCAAATTGTTTTTGCAAATAAACTTTCAATTTTATTATTGCTATTCAAATCACACTGTGTTCATGAAATTGCTATTCTTCAAGCATCTGCTTCTTTAGTTTAGAATAATAACCGTTTCCCAAGCTATAGAATTCATAATATTATTGTCGTTTAGCAAAATGGCTGTCTAGACGGTAGACGGTCTTTGTACAATGTTGACAATAAATTACTAAAGGATATTTAGTTATTCTATCTATTCTCTCCATTCGGTTAGATACTCCATCCTTGACTTGTTATTTATTTGGACAATTTTCTAAGTTAAAATAGTTAAAATTAGCTACTCATTATGAAAATTTATTTTAAAGAATGTGTGAAGTGAAGTGAAGTCTCAGGCAATATCTTAAGGTAGACTTCGGAGCAATGCGGCTTGCGGCCTGCGTCATGCGTCACTCGCGGCCCATGCGGCCATGCGGCTGTACTTTATATTACCGGAGTGTATGAAACCCTTTCCGAGCGATTTATGTTTTGTATTTCATTTATGTTATTTTCTGGTACAACCAAAAAGATCACATTCTACTAGTTTGGTTTATTAGTAACTGCGCCTGGGGAATCAGCTCTCTTGAGAATTTCGGGATAATAGTACTCTATGTGTGTACCAAAATTCATCAAATTCCGAACCATTAGATTTTGCGTGATTGAGTAACAAGCACCTATAAATCCAAGCTTTTATAATATCAATCCTCCAGTCACGGGATCTTCGATAACAATTTGGTGTATGCCCGCGATCTTCATTGTTGAAGAATTATTGGAATAGTAGAATTTATACCAAATTACAGTGTAAACTCTTTATAACGAAACTCAAGGGACTGAGCATTTTTGTCGTTATAGAGAGTTATCGTTATATGGAGTGAACAAAAAAACTACCTAACTATTGTTAATTTAACAAGAATTTTTCGTCAACACTAATCGCTTTCCATTTACTGGCCATGTTAACAGTTTCAAAGTAGGTTTACGACTGATAATACGATAGGTACCCAGTATGCTTGGTCGAAGACTATCACTTCCGAGAAAACAATGCGTCATACTGCACGTGTTCAAGGCAATTAAGGATAACAAAAGCTAGACCGACCTCGGATGTTTCGGAGCTTCAGTCTTTTGTTACCTGATAACATAACATAAACAATAATACCGATAATAAATAATTACTGTCTAAAAATATGAACACATTTCTTCGTAATAGAGAATGTCGTGTCGCTATAAAGAGTGTTTCAATATGTGGGTTTTAACGCAAACCAACCAAGTTGGGCTCACTTCAACGTTACAGGGAGTTTATTGTTATAAAGGATAACGTTATAAAGAGTTTACACTGTATTTGGATTTTTTTCTATTTTATCTATGCGAGTAATCGTGGGCAGCTTTGATTTAGTACCTTTTAAAAGGTAACTACTATATTAGGTTTTTAATACAGTAAAACTTATTTTTTGTAGGTATTATCATCCGGGTCTACTGGATATCTAGTTCTGGTGAATTTTCATTGGTTTTGAAAAAAAAATGTCTGTCTCTATAATAAATAAATTCCTCTATCCATCCATACACGCAATCCTAATTCGTATACGACGTAAAACAAAAAAGTATAAAGCACGTTTTTGCATTATTATTATTATTATTTTGACTAGTATAATTGGATCTTATTAACGATTCTTATGAAGTGGGCTTTGGCTCCAAAACCTATGAAAATTCACCGAGTATACCTGAAAAGCTCCTTTTTCGTGGAAAAATCGAGTGAAAATTTAATATAAAATTCTAAGAACTTTTGTCTACTTATGTTAAAAGCTTCTATGTAAATTTAATAAAAATCAAAGACAAAATTATAAGTTTTGACAAACTCAAAAAAGATTAACTTGTAAGGTACATTATGTTTTCCTTTCTTTGCAGTAATTTTTCTGGAATTTTCTAATTTTATTTTCTTACTTTTTTCTTTGTTTACTTTAGTAGATACCATTTAAGTGATTAGACAAATCACAAAGATTGAATTAGCCAAAGTAAGTTCGAGACTTGTGTTATGAGATACTAATTCAACGATACTATATGTATTTTATAACAAACACAAAAAAAGAAACTAATTAAAGCAAAAATATTTTAAATTTATTTTTTTCATTTTATTTCATTCATATAACTATTTACAATATAAGTGAACAGTGTACAATGTTTCATAAACCAGTTTTGGTTTTTCCGAACATTGGAATCGCCATCAATTTAGATAATATACTTAATATATATTAAAGCCAAGTACTACACATTTTTTAAAAGAAGATGTTTTTTTTATTTATTTATTTTTTTTAAATGATAGCACCCATCCGAAAGATTTAATCAATAGTCAGTTTCTGAATTTATCGATAACTAGCTTTTGTCCGCGGCTTCGCCCGCGTGAATTTTCCACGGGTACAGTGCTTTTCTCGGGATGAAAGGTATATCTTTATCCTTCTCAATTCTCAGTACTTCTAACTATGTGAAATTTCAGGAAGATTGGTTCAGTAGATAAAACGTGAAGAGGTAACAAACTCAAGTGAGTTTGTCTATAACTTATACTACGAACTAATCCTAACTAATACCTTATATTAATTCTGTGCTAATACTATGAATGCGAAAGTTCGCATTTATAGTATTAGTTAGGATTAGTTCGTAGTATAAGTTATAGATTGGTAGGTACATAAGTATTTGTGATAAATCTATGAAACTGCAACATGTTTGTATTTATCATTCAATCAGTTTCCCTTTTGAACCCCTAATCCCCGAAGTCTGAGACGCGTCTGAATCGTCTGAGATCCCAAAGGCCAACGACCGTTATCATCCGCCTCACTCAAATCATGCGTTTAAGATTTGGGACTAACATTTCGATCAAGTTTCTGTTTTAAAGTAGATACTTAGATAGGTACACACTTTGTATTTTCCTTTACTTGTGTGTGTATTAAGCATAATGTTTTTATTACTCATGGACCTTTACCTTTACCTTTAGAGCACCCATAACCGGAGAGCATGTATGAAGAGAGTGATGAGTGTAGAGGAAGCAAGAGAAATCTGTAAGGATCGTAGCAAGGAAATCGCTAGTTTCTGCCTACCCCCACGGGAAAAAGGCGTGATAATACGTATGTATGTATGTATGGACCTTTGTGAACGATTTGTTTGTAATATGAAATCTACAAAATATATAAAGGTAAAGCTTACAGAGACTGCTACTGACGCTGACAGAAACTCGGCTACTGACGCATTAAATTAAATGTGCCAAATGAAGGTTGAATGATGAAGACGAAAGTTGAAGACGAACGGGCTCAATGTGGACATAGCTTTTCAGCAACTGTCTTGCTCGCACGCACGATATAACATTAAAGATTGTGGAAAACTCATAGAGCTAGAAGAAAAATAATTTTACTTAGAGGCACAGAGAGCTGAGGAAGCGGGATATCAGATATGGTTTATGCCCATGTTGGTGAAGGACTGGTAATATCTTCTGTGAAGCCAATTTTTTGTCAAGTTTGACATTTATGGTGTGTTTAGGTTCCATAGAATTTGTAGGTAATCTGGGTAATCTGTAAAAAAAAATGAATTTGGAACACACTTTTATAAACGTTTTTGGGCTTCATTTGACAATCAAGTTTATATGTCTATTAAAGAATGTTTTTTTTTTTCTATGTCATCTATACACACACAAACATAAAATAGGTAGTTAAAATAGACTAATGCAATATTTTTAGTTATATTACCTTAATATGTACATACTGTTTTTATTGAAGAGCGGGATCTCCTAACACATGTAATTATTTACTTAAATGGAGATCCTGATCACAAATAAGATAATGTAAATGGTACAAAAATAAAGATTTATTTTTTTATGTCTATGGGAAAACTCAGACCTATTCGGGGCGTACCTACAAATAGTGTTGGGACCCCAGAATTCTTTGCATTGAGGCCTATGGTTACCTAGTTACGCCACTGAGTTTTATATCCTATCCTAATCCTTATCCTGTCCGAACTAATACTAGTGGTTCTGTGAGAACAGTAGACCTCGCGAGCCCTTCCACGAAATAACCGATATTTTACCGTGGCTTAGAAGAGTTTTGAAACCAACCTACCAATGCTGTAACAATACCAATAAAAAGTTCTTGTGGTTGGTCAATACCTCTAAAAAATTGACTGAAACCTGCCTTTTCCGCCTCGAAATAATATAAATAATAATAATAAATATATACGGACAAATCACACAGATTGAGTAAGTTCAAGACTTTACGGGATGCTAATTTAACAATACTATATTTTATAACAAATACATATATGTATAGATAAATATCCAAAACCCACGTCAATCTGAAAAAGATTATTTTCCATCTTGACCCGACCGGGGATCGAACCCGGGACCTCTGGTGTGGCCGTCTGGCGTGATGACCGTTAGGCCACGGAGGTCGTCAGTCGTCAGAAATGCATGGTTTGACCTATTGGTTATATGTATATTTATGTAATTTGCGCAATAAAATTAAAGTTCAAAAAAGAAAGTTCAATTTGAAATCGAATCTATTATATACATATACAAAAAAAATTATTTCTGTGACATATACGTATATATTACTTTTTTTTAATAGGATTCTAATCATACAATGAAGTTTTTTGATATCAGATTTATTTCAAGTGTTCAAGATAATTCCACCAAGCAAAGCAATCCACAATACAATACCATTAACCAAATAAATACTTGAGTTTTTTTTTCCAGTTTACGTGTACCACCCTAGATCTCATCTATGCTTCTCATCAGGCAAGAGAGAGATCAAACGCACCCAGTTTAAAAAAAAATACACGCAATTCAAACAATCTCATTTTAATCAATAAATCAAGTCACTTTTAAATGAATTTGCGAGTATTAAAAGCTTTGCTGCGCCATCTATTGATTTTTTTGTGAACTATCGTATAAGAATTTAATATATGGATTTATAGCGGTTTTATTGAATTTCACTATGTTGTTCATACTAAAAAGTTGCGTCTTAATAAGGATAACAAAAATGTCTAATGACATTTTTGTTTTTTTTTTTTAAATAGCTGAGATATAAGGTTTTTTTTATATATTATCGCCATTTTATAAAATTTCGAAAAACTGGCTCGACTAAAAAATTCTATAAAATTACCGAACCTGCTCACAAAATTTCATAAGAATCGGTTCAGAAATGCGACCTGTAGGCGATAACATCCGGACAGACAAAAGAATTTTCGGCTAGTGGAAACTGAGACGCTTCGCTCGCTGCGCTCGCTCGGTCGATTATAAATGCGAAAGTGAGTTTGTTTGTTACCTCTTCACGTTTTATCTACTGAATCTATCTTGAAATTTTGTATACACATAGTTGGAAGTACTGAGAAGGACAAAGAGTACCTTTCATCCCGGGAAAAAGCACTGTCGTGGGAAATTCACGGGGTGAAGCCGCGGGCAAAAGCTAGTACTTAATATATTGTTCTCATTTTGTTAGAACTCCAATTAAGAGAATAATTACTTACTTAACATAAAGCCCTTAGGCGAGACCTCACAACAACCATCTCTAAAGAACTTTAATGTACAAGAGAAAGTTAATTTTGCCCTACAACAAAAGAGTTCCTATGGAAAATCGAAAATTTTACAACAGGATCGTTTTGAAAGAAACTTGGGAATAAACATGTGAATTTCAACAAACAGAGACAAGCGTGGTCGCGCATGACAATATTGTTTGCTCTGTCCAGTCCTGGTGGTCACACGCCGCCACAGAACCTCATACATACTTACATACATAATTACCATACATCGGCATTTCACACATTATTATTATTCAGCCGTTTAGAACCCACTGCTGGGCTAAGGCCTCCCTCTCCTCCCTCCATTTATCTCTATCCTGAGCTATCGAAATCCATTCTGCAGAGTGTGAATCTAAATCATCCCGCCATCTTCGCCGGGGCCTTCCAGGAAGCCGGTTTTCTTTCATTTCACACTTCGCTCTCGTAAACTTGCATTGGAATACGTAGTACTAGGATACTTAAGAACTAACGTACATCGTACTTGCATACTTCGACATTAAATACTTTTGAAGTAACGTACATAGACATTTTGTACTTGGATGTTCCGTAGCGGAGTCATATCCCGTCTTTTTCCCGGAGGTAGGCAGAGACTAGCGATTTCCACTTGCTACGATCCTTACAGATGTCTCTTGCACTCATAGACATAGGAAAAAAAATCATTCTTTAAAAATAAAATAAAAATATAGGTTTTTTAATTTTTTAATAAAATAAAAATAAAAATTTGCTACTGTTTGTAATAAAATCTATGTTGTTTTGTCCGTTCGCCGCCGTAATATTCTAGCGCGTGCGGTAGTTTCATATTAGTAGCGTCGTCGCCCGCTCGGCCGGCGTCGGCAGTCGCGAGCGACCATTTTGAATTCAGTATTGTTTGGACATCGCGCGGGGAGGCCGCGCCGCATGAAATTGCTCGCGTGAATGGCATGGCGGACGGCCGCCATTTGTCCTGTGCGATATCGGTTTGATTTTTAATACGCGAGAGGTCCCGCGTCCTTTGATTGTTAATTAGTTTGAGTTATATTTGTGAATTTCCTGTTTGTTAAATAACTATTGAACGTTTGTGTTTGTGAAACCTTTTACTTTGACTGTTTCTTGTGAGATGCGAAACGTGGCTGCCTGGGGACGCCGACATCTGTTGCCGAGCCAACTTCGGGAAGAAATCTATCTATTTGTTCTGGGGAATTGAGATCTCGGGGTAGGTTTGGTGTTTAGGGACCGCATTCCCCCTTTCCGAAGACACTCAAGATTGGATCCGAAGAGCAGAAGATTAAGTTTGGTAAGTGACCCTTGGGTTTGTGGGTGGTTGTAGCTATTAAGTTAGGTTTAATATACAGGGTTCTGTAGTTCCCGTTGTAAACTACAGTGGTAGCAGACTGCGTATAGGTTAGGTTAGGTTAGTCGGACAGACGTAGTGTCGGGTCGAGGTTTTTTACCGGTATTTTTTTTACCCGGTAAATTTTTCGGTACCGAACCCTGCCGCCCTTTCGTCTGCCCGGATTCTCTGCGCACATTTTCTGGTAGCAGAGCGTAGTTGTTCTGCACATTTTCTGGTAGCAGAGCGTAGTTTATCTACCCTCTATTTGTTCGCTTGTAAAAAATAATTAATTATTTGTAAAAATTATTAGATTTTACTTAGTTTGTTTATATAAGAACTTATATAGATTGATTGTTTGATTTTAGATATTTGTAACCTTTTTTGTATTTGTTTGCGGTTTGTACCGTGCGTTCCGGGTTTGTGCCATTCTCATACCTACCGCGGTTCTTCGTGTAGTTGTTTGATTTTGTTGTTTTTTATTTACCTTTTGTTATTTTTTGTTTGTGACTTGACGCGATGGCGAAGGTCTCCAATGCTAAGGCGACACTCGCCAACGAACTGAGATGGTTTGTGACGGCCGGAGGACTCCTGTCCCGGAAGGACAGGGAGGGCGCCATACTGCTAAGAGCGGATCACCTCCACTCACGATTGATTAGCGCGGAAGCGGCCATGGTGGTGCTTACCGAAGCCGAACTTGCCCCGGAGGTCTACGCAGGTCACATGGCGGACATGGACCAGATCCTGAGTCTGCACGATGATATCGCGGAGGCGGCGACCGCAATAAGGGCGAGACAGGCTGGCGGACCAGCCCCTCGCACACCTGTTAGACAGGAAGGACCAGCGGTTACTGGTCGGCTCCCCACCCTTCAGCTGTCCCACTTTGGGGGTAGGATGGAGGAGTGGGTAGCATATAAAAATATGTTTGAGTCCCTGGTCGTAGCACGACAGGATTTGTCGAAGGCCCAGAAGATGGCCTACCTCCTCTCCACTCTGGAGGATGAAGCGCGGTCGCTCATCCAGCACCTCCGGGTGGAGGACGACCAGTACGATACGGCTTGGGAGTTATTGAACTCCCGCTACCAAAATTTACGTTTGTTAGCGGATGCGCACGCCGCACAGTTGATGGCCCTGCCCAAGGTGGCCAACAGGGCACAGTTGCGCCTGCAGTTGCTCACGCCCGTTACAGTGGCCTGTAACGCGCTCCGCACACTGGGGCTGCCGGTGGACCAATGGTCTTTTTTGTTGGTGCACATTGTATTGGGCAAATTGCCCAATGACATCCGCTCGCGGTTTGAGCGCGAAAATGCGGAGCGGGATAGCACCACCCTACCAACATTCACTGACTTGGTGAAGTTTTTGGAGTTTGAGGCACGGGCGGCTGAGAATACCATGACGGACTCAGCGCCATCCAGAGCGCCTGAACGCAGGCCCTTGGAACCCTCATGGCGAGGGAAGCCCCAACAGGGAAGGCAACCGCCACCGCGTGGAGCTGGTGCGCGGGTTGCACACACGGCAGCAGTCGCGGGGGACGCGGACTGCCTGCAATGTGGCCGGATGGGCCACAGCCTGCTGCAATGCAGGGACTGGCAGAGACTGCCAGTACAAGATCGGCGCCGCATGGCAAGGCGGCATGAACTTTGCTTTTATTGTTTGGGCAGTCACTATGCACGTGACTGTCCCAGTGCCATACCATGCAGTGCATGCCGTGGGCGGCACCACGCGATGCTCCGCATGAACCGGAACGGGGATGGCCCCCGGATGTTGAGGCAGGGGTCCCCTATGGGCGGGGGCGCTCCTGCGCGAAGCCCTCCACCATCGGACGGAGGACGCGGCTTCGCTCGTCGCACCCCCCCTCGGGAGGGGGGTCGCGTACCTGCGCGGGTCTTGGCGGACCGGGACCACGCGCCTCAAGGTCATGGCCAGTATGTGGCTGGCCAGGCCCCGGATAGGGCCCCCATGGGCGGGGGCCCTAGATCGGACGTGAGAGTGGGGACACCCCCCTCCACGCGGGTTACCAATACCCAACACATGCAGCCGCAGCGGCTTTCTCCGCCGCTGCACGAGTACCCACGGCTGGAGTACCACCCGCCGTACCATATGTATGGCCGGGCCGCGGGTTATGCCCCCCCTCAGATGGGGATGTGCACTCGCCCGCCATATTATCCGGGTCAGTGGCGCGCCCCTGGTTTGGAGAGAGTGGGGAGCCCGTAACTAGCTTGCTCCCTTGCTGGAACAGAGCCGCGGACGGTTCTGCTCCCTACCGCGGTGGTCCGCGTATGGGGTCGTGGGGGGGAAGCCATGAATTTGAGAGCTCTGTTGGACTCAGGGGCTCAAAGCAGTTTGGTTACCACTCGAGTGGCACACCAGTTAGGTTTAGTCGTGGAAGACTCGCCTGTGCCACTTCTTGGAGTTGGTGGCATACAAGTGAAGTGTCTGACGGGCCAGACACTTGTCACCTTTTCTTCGCTGAAGTCCTCCACAATGAGGATCACGACTTCGGCTATGGTAATGGATACCATTGCGGGTTGGCACCCCTCGACAGACATACCGCCGGGTGTGTTGTCTTTGGTTTCGGGTCTGGATTTGGCCGACCCCTTTGTCTTTCATCCCGGCCCAGTGGACTTGCTCCTGGGCTCGGACGTATTGGGTTGGATTTTGTTGGGTACCCAGAGAGCTCTGGGTTCGTCTTCACTGATGGCAGTGTCTACTATCTTTGGCTTCGCCCTGATGGGCCCTGTGTTTGATAATAGCACCGTGGAGGAGCCACCGGTCGTCGCATCAGCGTCCTTGGCCAAGACCATGCAAAGGTTTTGGGAGGTGGAGGAGCCACCTATGAGTTCTAGGATGGATCCGGAACACGCTGAGTGCGAAGCCCTTTTTCGATCGACCACGGAGAGGTTGCCCTCCGGTCGGTTTGTAACTAGGTTACCTTTTGTTGCCTCTCGTCCTAGCCTAGGGCAAAGTAGGGCGCTTGCGGAGAAACGACTGCTGTCCATGGAGCGACGCATGCAGCGTGACCACGTACTTCGCGATAAATATATTGAATTTATGCGCGAGTACGAGGATTTGGGTCACATGTCTCCGGCTCGAGTTGATTGGAGCTCAACTGGGCATTATTTTTTGCCCCACCACGCGGTGGTGAAGGCCTCAACGGGCAAGTTGCGGACTGTCTTTGATGGGTCCGCACCCACTTCGAACGGAGTTTCGTTGAATCTATGTTTGCATTCAGGTCCCAAATTGCATAGGGACATAATTGACATCATCTTGAACTTTAGAAGACATCAAGTGGTTTTTGGTGCGGACATCCGGATGATGTTCCGCCAGACAGTCATACATCCTGAGGACAGGCGATTCCAGTTGATACTCTGGCGTGAGCGCCCTGAGGATCCTGTGACGGTGTATGAACTCAATACAAACACGTATGGTTTGAAATCTAGTCCCTATATCGCCATCAGATCATTGCTTGAATTGGCAGAGCGGGAACGGATCCGCTTTCCCCGTGGGGCTTCCGTGCTGTCACGTGACTTGTATGTTGATGACGTGTGCACCGGAGCCCAAAGTATTGAGGAGGCCCTCCTACTGCGGGATGAATTGATTGAAATATTGAAGACAGGTGGCTACGAGCTACGTAAGTGGTTGTCTAATGAGCCTAAAGTTCTAGAAGGGATCCCGGAGGATCACCAACAGAACCCTCACCTGTTTGAGGATGTGGATGATCCCAACAGGATAGCGGTGCTGGGCATGCAGTACCAGCCGCTAACCGATATTTTTACAGTCCAAGTGGACTTGGAAATACCAAAGGTCTGGACTAAGAGAACGGTGTTGTCCGTAATAGCCCGTATGTTTGATCCAAGCGGTTGGATCAGTCCAGTGATATTCTCTGCAAAGTGTCTTCTTCAGAGACTTTGGACTTTGGGCGTCTCGTGGGACGAGCCGCTGTTTGGCTCTCCATTGGATGATTGGCTCGAGTTGTTTTCATCGATTAAGGAAGTCAATCGGATTGCCTTGCCTCGTCGAATATTGCCCCCGGGAAATATCGAGCCAGCCTGCATGGCTTTTGTGACGCGTCGGAGCGAGGCTACGCCGCGTCAGTCTATATGCGGACAGTTGACGCCGATGGCCGGGTCAATGTCTCGCTTTTGTTAGGGAAGAGCAAGGTCGCCCCCATCAGGACTAGGCTGACTATTCCCAAGCTTGAGTTGAGTGGAGCTCACCTTCTCTCTAAATTGTTGCATCACGTTGCATGTGAGCTGGCGGCCACGGTCGAGATACGGGACATCTTCGCCTGGTCGGATAGCCAGGTCGCGCTTGCATGGTTGCGCGCGGCCCCACATACCTTGGAGGTTTTTGTTGGAAACAGGGTTTCCCAAATTCAAAATATTGGAATTGATATAACATGGAGACATGTGCCGGGAGAGCTTAACCCAGCGGACTGTGCTTCCCGAGGTTGTACGGCACCAGAATTGGTGTCACACCCGCTCTGGTGGGGTCCAGAGTGGCTGATGGGATCAGAAACTTCTTGGCCTGTCTGTCAGACAGATGTTACTTCTTTGAGTTTGACCGGGCTCCGTGTACATGCTGTAGTCGCTGAGACGACGTCGGAGCCGGATTGGCTACTTGCTCGGTATAGCAGCTTGGATAAGCTTCTGGGTGTTACCAGTTGGATTAAGCGTTTCATACATAATTGTAGAAACCCACAGGCAAAGCGGTTGGGGCCGATTGCAGGTGCAGAAGAGCGCCGGAGCGCATTGTTGCATTGGGTCCGTGTCGTGCAGACCGGACGGTTTGAGTCAGAGCTTCGTATCTTGCGCGACGGACGCGCTAAGTTGAAGGGCGCGGTCGCTCGTTTGAACCCGTACATCGACTCGGATGGGCTTCTTCGGGTTGGAGGCAGGCTCCGGAAGGCGGATCTTCCATATGAGACTCGCCATCCTCTGTTGTTGCCCAAGGGCGGACCCTTGGTGCAGCTTTTGGTGTCTGATCGACACATTCGTAACGCCCATGCTGGGTGCAATGCTTTGTTGGCTATTTTGCAACGCGAATTTTGGATTTTGTCTGCCCGAAGAGCAATCCGTAGTGTTCTGTTTCGATGTATTGCATGTTATAGGTTGAAGGCATCCACGATGCAACCACAGATGGGTGATTTGCCCGCTGATCGAATCCGACCTTCGAGACCGTTTGACGGCGTTGGAACCGATTTTGCCGGTCCCTTTTCGATCAAGGCTTCTCCCTTTCGTAATGCCCGTATTGTGAAGGGCTATTTGTGTGTATTTGTTTGTTTGGCCACCAAGGCTGTCCATTTGGAGGTGGTATCGGCTCTGACTACGGAGGCCTTCGTCGCCGCGTTGGATCGCTTTGTTTCGCGTCGAGGTCTACCTTCCCTTATTAGGTCTGATAATGGCACAAACTATAAGGGAACTGTAAATTATCTTAAGGATGTTTCTGTGTTTATTGATAAAAATTGTACTAGTTTAAGTCAAATTGCTGCCCAAAGGGGAATAACCTGGAAGTTTAGTCCCCCAAGTTGCCCCCATTGGGGAGGGATTTTTGAAGCGGCTGTGAAATCCGCAAAGACCCACCTCCGCCGCATTATCGGAGAAACGGCTCTAACTTTTGAAGAGTTGGCCACGGTTTTTTGTAAAGTTGAGGCGGTCCTCAACTCTCGTCCTCTCTGTCCGCTATCTCCAGATCCAAATGACTTGGAAGCTCTCACCCCTGGTCATTTTTTGGTGGGAGGTCCTTTGAATGCCCTGCCCGAATACCCGTGGAAGGACGAACGCGTATATCGGTTGTCGCGTTTTCAAATGTTGCAGCAAATGAGCCAGGACTTTTGGCGTCGCTGGTCGCTTGAATATTTGCATTTGCTGCAGCAAAGAGTGAAGTGGACAGACAGGACTGAGCCTCCCAGGGAGGGTGATTTAGTGTTGTTAAAAGAGGCAAATTTGCCCTCATTGCTTTGGCGACGAGCTCGCATATTACGTTTGATTCTTGGCGGAGATGGCACTCCGCGTGTGGCTGAGGTGTTGGTCGACGGTTCGATTTTGAGGAGAGCTGTGACCTCTCTCGCCCGCCTTCCCGTAGAGTAAGCTAGCGGTCTGCTTCTCCAGACCGGGACGGGGGATGTTTGTAATAAAATCTATGTTGTTTTGTCCGTTCGCCGCCGTAATATTCTAGCGCGTGCGGTAGTTTCATATTAGTAGCGTCGTCGCCCGCTCGGCCGGCGTCGGCAGTCGCGAGCGACCATTTTGAATTCAGTATTGTTTGGACATCGCGCGGGGAGGCCGCGCCGCGTAAATTGCTCGCGTGAATGGCATGGCGGACGGCCGCCATTTGTCCTGTGCGATATCGGTTTGATTTTTAATACGCGAGAGGTCCCGCGTCCTTTGATTGTTAATTAGTTTGAGTTATATTTGTGAATTTCCTGTTTGTTAAATAACTATTGAACGTTTGTGTTTGTGAAACCTTTTACTTTGACTGTTTCTTGTGAGATGCGAAACGTGGCTGCCTGGGGACGCCGACATCTGTTGCCGAGCCAACTTCGGGAAGAAATCTATCTATTTGTTCTGGGGAATTGAGATCTCGGGGTAGGTTTGGTGTTTAGGGACCGCATTCCCCCTTTCCGAAGACACTCAAGATTGGATCCGAAGAGCAGAAGATTAAGTTTGGTAAGTGACCCTTGGGTTTGTGGGTGGTTGTAGCTATTAAGTTAGGTTTAATATACAGGGTTCTGTAGTTCCCGTTGTAAACTACAGTGGTAGCAGACTGCGTATAGGTTAGGTTAGGTTAGTCGGACAGACGTAGTGTCGGGTCGAGGTTTTTTACCGGTATTTTTTTTACCCGGTAAATTTTTCGGTACCGAACCCTGCCGCCCTTTCGTCTGCCCGGATTCTCTGCGCACATTTTCTGGTAGCAGAGCGTAGTTGTTCTGCACAGCTACCTCTATTCTTGCACTACTCTACACTCATTGCTCATGTTTGACAATTGATATATGGACAAATCACACAGATTTGATTTTTGTCCATGCAAAAAAATTATGACTGCTTGGTAAAAATCCAAACAAATAAGATATTGTTTATGTGCTGAAGGCACTATTAAAGTACTTTAAGAATACTCTAAAGTTTTAATCATACAGATTGAGCTAGCCCCAAATCAAATCATATTATTGAGACTCGATTTTTAATGAGATTTCTAACGGGCTATCCGCACTTCCCCCGCGCGGTGTGTACTAAGGAGATATATTTTTTTTCAAGCTAATTGAAATTATTGAAAAATCTAAATCAATCAATAAAAAAACCCGTAAGAAATTTCTTACGGGTTTTTTGTTTTTGAGCACGTATTTATTTGCCAGGGAGATATAGCATTATTTTTGTTTAAATAACATTAATTTTATCCTATAGGTTATCCGTTTCTGTCTACCAAATATTACCTTTCTACGTTGCCTATTTTTAGGTAAATACTTACTACTATGGCTGTCTAAAATGTATTCTGTTGTTTATTTCTCCATAATCTCCATTTTATCCCAAGAGACAGTTAACTACATTTATTACTTTCAGCTCTATGCCGTGGTAAGTGCGGCGAATTTGTGAATTTGGATGGGTTGATTTGCTGTTGACTGTACCATGGTAGAGCTACTTAGTCTTAACGACCGACGTCACCTGACGCCCGCGAAATGTGAACTGGGGGATTATACTCGTACCGCGTATGTTTTGTACCTTATAACGCAGTTACCAAGGGAGCGCTTTGAAATTGAACACTTTAATCTCATATAAAAGATTTTGGTTTACAAAAGAAGTAAGTACCACTAGTACTGGCTTGGTAGCAAAGAAAATACAGCATTTCTTTGTAGAAATTCTAGATAATACTCATCTATTAGCAGCTTTTGCAGCTTCTATATGCCCTAATGAATAACAGCCATGAAAATCCATTTTATCACTCCATTTACTTTGTAATTCAATTTGAATTTTTACATAATTACAAGCCTAATTAGTATAAAATTAGGGACTACGGCCACAATAAAAATCGTTACAACGAACAAAAAAAGACAACATTGGAACAAACAAACACAGTTCCACAGTCCCGACAATTCTTGGAAATCAAAAGGCAAGTAACGCAATTCTGCTTAGCAACAGTGTACGCACAGTTAAGCACATAATGATTGAAAATAATTGTTCCCGCGCCCACGGGCCGTCACCTCGCAATGGCCATAAAATCTACCTTCATTTATCACCGCCCAAACGTGTCTCCAGGACAGATGGGCCACGGTCCGGACAAAACCTTTTGGTAACCTCCAGCCGAATTCCTAATAATGATTGTGATTGTAATTGATTGATGAAACGCGTGATTTTTCGCAATTAAATATTAGTTAAACCAACAGACCCCTTCTCCGCACAGACACAGACCTTAGCTTTTTAAGTAATTTTCTGGTTGCAACTAACTAATCTAGTTTATTATTTATTTATTTAACCTTTATTGTACAAAAAATACAAAGTAAACGTACTCGTACAAAGTAAGATTGAAAAGTGCTAAAGTGCAGTTTACGCAGAGATGTAAGTAAATATCGCGAGACCAAAGCTTTATATGTCCCTGTACATACATATATTAGGAACTCACACACACTTTAATAACAATCCATTTTCAATTCTAATCGAATATTTCGATTTAAATTTTTAATTAAGTTTTGCTTTCGTATTATATTCGATCACCGTCCAGTCCAGTGTAGCTATGGTACAGTCAATTGGAGAGAAATCTAACCCCCTATCGCACCGAATCCTAATCTCAGGTGGTCAGGTTTCTCTGTATTTGACTGTACTTGTTTATATAAAAATCGGAGGGAATCTAAATAAAAAAATCATTCATTGCCATACTAACAATTGCAAGTTTAATATTGTGTCTTATATCTAAATTGCACAAAAGTAGGCAAAAAAATGCCTCAGCTTGTGTTGTCCCCAACTATGAGTTGGATACAATGCTGATTTTCAGGCCCTCCCTGAGATCTAATGCGGGAGTTGGTTTAAAGAGGGCTAAACATTTAAAAAATAACAATTGAATCGGTAATTTTGTACCTAAATTAATGTACAACAAGACGGAGCTATGCGGAAACAAACATATACAAAATCTATACATATAATAAAACAGTAAAAATATTTTGTCTGTACATTTAGTATTTTTGACTGAAATGGATAGAGGGACACTTAAAACGAATAAAAGAAAGCAAAAAAAAATTTTTGGAATTTCTTGTCTCACGCTTGTCTGTTGTATGTACGCGTTTCACGCAAAAACTACTGGACGGATTTGAATGAAACTTTTTTTGTTGTATAGCTCTTAAGCCTGGGCAACATATAGGCTATAGTTTATTTTGAAAACTGGAACACCTGATGAAGAACCTTAACAGAACAGATAAACTATAAGAAATATGGAAATGGTGCCTTAACAAAAGTCGTTCAACCTGATGAGCATTTTCTGCTGACGTATAAAAATTGAAGATCTGAAACATCTGATGAAAAGCTCCAAGAGAGATTTTTCAAACAAGCGAAACTCACGCGGGCGAAGCCGCAGGCGACAGCTAGTATATATATAAAAAAATAATTATAAATACAGCCAACTTGAGAACTTCCTCTTTTTGGTTTTTGAAGTCGGTTGAAAATGAGAAATATTTTTCCAGTAAATACAGGAACCTACTAGAAAACGTATTTTGGTATGCGACAGTCATTCTCATAACTCTGATAGTTATATCAGAGCATATTTAGTTGCTTTATTGCTCTGATTTCTGTGGTCCAGCTCCATTTAATTAAACCCATTGGACAGAAACTGGTCCTTTTGCCCGATTTCAGCCGGACCGTTCGCCCATCGCTAGTCCCTAGCGACAGTGCGCTGAAGACAAGGAAATTCAAAGTCAATTAAATATAGTTTATTCCGGTTTATATGTGGGATTGAAGGCATTAACTAATAAACTGTTTTAAAATCCCTAGAGAAAATAAAATAATACCATAATAATGAATACTGTTCTTGAATTTCTGCAAACTTTTGATTGAATTGGAGAAATCTGACAAGGTTTCGAAAGATTTTCATTTTATTTCTCAGATTCTTGCAATATCAGTTTAATTTGCGTTTTCTAAGCAAAACAACCAATTATTTTATTAATTAGGGATTACTCCGGATCGCTTGTGAACGAGTAATTATGAACCTAATTAATCTGAATCCAAGAAACTGAAAACAGCGGTTTATTAAAGTATCTTTTTTATGAAAGCTCAAATGTTTGTTGAATGTTTTAAATTAACTTCTCTAATTTATCACGAGTATTTCGACTAGTTACTTTGACTTCAACCGCTGAAATCAAAGCCTTTGATTTCAGCGGATGAAGTAAAACTAAAAACAGGGAATATATACTGAATTCGAATGCCGCGAAAGAAAGCGGAACGAAATTTTTGTTCCGCTTTTTTCACGACATTCACAAGAGTTAAAAAAATAAATATACTAAGCTTGATCTATTGATAACAAAATTAAACTTTAAAACTAAATTAGTCTGGCGTCGCTCGCGCGCATCAAAAAGATAATTTTTTAATGAATTAGAGAAAAGGAAAATAAAGGATTGAGAATACGTTACACACACATTTGACGTTGTTTGCCGACTGACTCATGTCGTCTCCGGCGGAGCGAGGGTCGGCCACCCCGCCCCCCGCGCGTTCCCCCGCTCATAGTGACGGGGCGCTAGCATCCTGCCCCCCCTTAAAGGAGCTGGAGGCTACTTTTGAGTTTTCCCATCCTTCCGTGGGAAGCAGACAGACCCTATTGAGGGCTCTGCGCTCGATGCCGCGGTGGGTTGTGAAGTCAGCTACTCGGCATACACCGTCTGTACCAGGGTACAAACGGTTTACCCTTCCCATCTTCCATTTTAGTGGTGGAAGTGGCTCTTTGAAGACCACTAAGTCTCCCACCTTCAATTCCTTGTTGCGCGATTTGTTTTTATTTCTTTGTTGCATTTCCGCCAGATATTCCTTTGACCAGCGGTTCCAAAATTGTTGGCGACATGCCTCCATGACTTTGTAACGGTTGTGATGTCCGGTCTTGACGTTGTCGCAAGGCGGTTCCGGTAGCGCAGTCAGGGGGCGTCCGACGAGGAAGTGCCCCGGTGTCAACGGGGAGAGATCGGAGGGATCGGAAGATAATGGGACAAGGGGTCGAGAGTTGAGGATAGCCTCAATCTGTGTGAAAAGTGTGGTTAATTCTTCGAAAGTAAAGGTAGAATTCCCCATTATTTTTTTTTATTTTTTTTTTTTATTTTTTTATAACATAGGGCGGCAAACGAGCAAGCGGGTCACCTGATGGTAAGTAATCACCGCTGCCCATGGACAACCACAACACCAGGGGTATCGCAGGAGTGTTGCCGGCCTTTTAAAAAGACGTAGGCTCGTTTTTTGAAGGTTCCAATGTCGTATCGGTTCGGGAACACCGCCGCAGGAAGCTGATTCCACAGTTTGGTCGTACGTGGCAAGAAGTGTCTTTTAAAACGCACGGTGGTTGACAGCCAATCATCCAGGTGGTTTGGATGAAATTTCAGTTTATGGCGGGTGGTATGGTGGTGAAATTTTGCGGCGGGTATTAGGTCAAACAATTCCTCAGAGCACTCCCCGTGAAAAATGCGGTAGAGAATGCACAAGGATCCAACATCCCTGCGCAGAGCCAGAGGATCGAGGCGGCCGACGAGAATCTCGTCGTCGACCATGCGTATCGCACGACGTTGGACGCGGTCAAAAGGGAGAAGTTGGTATTGAGGAGCCCCGGCCCAGAGGTGAGAGCAATATTCCATGTGCGGCCTGACTTGTGCCTTATACAGCTGAAGGCGATGCGCCGAAGTGAAATATCGCCTCGCTCTGCCGAGGACACCCAATTTTTAGAAGCCAACTTAGCCTTATCTTCAAGGTGACCGCGAAATTGAACGTCGCACGAAATCTCAACGCCTAAAATTACGATTTTTGGCTGTGTATGTAAGGAAGCGCCCTGGAAAGAAAAGAGATAGGACAAAGGGGCTTTTTTTCGCGGTAAACGCACAGACTTGTGTTTTCTTGGGGTTAAATTGAACTAAGTTGGAATTACCCCAGTTTGAAACTTGGTTTAAAGAAGTTTCAACCTCAGATACAAGTTTATTTCGACACTCAGAGACGCGCGCCCGAGAAATGTTACCTTGACCGGAATAAAAGGAGTCCACCGTGCTATCATCTGCATAGCAATGGATGCTGCTGGGTTGCAGCATATCATTGATATGCAAAAGAAAAAGCGTTGGGGACAGAACACAGCCCTGTGGGACACCAGCATTCACGGGCTTATATGCAGAACAAGAACCGTCAACAACGACTTTAATGCTGCGCCCTGTGAGGAAACTGGTAACCCATTGGCATAATTTCTCGGGCAACCCGTAGGAAGGAAGCTTCGATAGAAGAGCTTTGTGCCAGACCCGATCGAAGGCTTTCGCCATATCTAAACTGGCCGCCAGGCCCTCCCCCTTACTCTCAACCGCTTCCGCCCATTTATGGGTCAGGTATACCAGAAGATCGCCAGCAGACCGCCCATGACGAAATCCGTACTGGCGATCGCTTATGAGTTGGTGCTCCTCAAGGTAAGATAGAAGCTGGCGGTTTATAATGGATTCCATTATTTTGGAGAGCAGGGAGGTAATGGCAATAGGCCTGTAATTGCCAGGATCAGAGCGATCACCTTTCTTGGGTATTGGGTGAACTAAAGCAGTCTTCCAAGCCGACGGGACAACGCCTGTAGCGTAGGAGTGTTGAAAAAGGCGCGTCAAAACCGGAGTCAACTCAGGAGCGCAGGTTTTGAGCACAATGGCAGGGATTCCGTCAGGCCCATTGGACTTATGAATTTCGAGGAGAAGAGTGCCTTCCGGACAGATTTTTGAGTAAACCGGATGTCCGGCATAGTACTCGCACAACGTGAAATATTCGGGGTATTTTCCCCCGTCATCCATAGTCGAGTTAGACGCAAAAAAGGTACCCAGGAGATCGGCTTTCTCTTTTGCATCGTGGACCAAGGTGTCATTTGCCGTGCGCAAAGGTGGAAAAGATGGTTGACAAAAATTTCCCTGGACAGCTTTGGCAAGAGACCAGAATGATCGTGTACCCGAAGGAAGTTGGGCCAGTCTCTCACCAATTCTCCCGATATGTTTCGCCTTCGCAGTAGTCACAGCTTTTTTAGGGATCTGGAGGCAAAATTATACTCCCTCTTAAGGTCGCTCGCTATTGGATCCCTAGTTGCCATTGCATTGGACCAGGTCTGAAATCGTGTTTGCTTTTGGCTATACGCCTCTTTGCAAGAACGGTCAAACCAGGGCTGAGACTTGCCACCAACAGGCACAACAGAACTTGGAACAAAGAGTTCCATGCCCTGCAGCACCACTTCAGCAACAGAGTCGGCAACGGCAGAAGCATCCCGAAGCGAGAAACAAACCCGGACAGGGTTTGTTTCTCGCTTCGGGAGAGAGGAAGGGTAGGAAGAAAAGAAGTTCCGCATCCCATCCCAATCTGCTGACTTAAAGTGCCAAACACGGCGGCTACCGAGAGAACGGGGCCGTAATTTGCGTGTGGATGGTACTATGCTCCGGATTAGGCAATGGTCTGATGAGCCCAGTGGAGCATCAACAGAGACTTTATAGCCATCCGGATGGGAGGTCAGCAGAAGATCAAGCCGTGAGGGCGTATGGCCTTCCACATCTGGTATGCGAGTAGGGGCAGAAACCATCTGTGTCAAACCATAGGCCGCGGCAAAGGCGTGAGCAGATCTACCCGCATGATCGGTTTTTCTGATTGGAGCCATTCTATATGGTGGGCATTAAAGTCTCCAAGAATTATAATTTCTGCTGATGGGATCTGCTGCAGAACGTAATCTGTCGCCATACCGATATGCTCCATGAGTCGGTCAGTTTCGGTATCACCACTATGGGACCTGTAGAGGCATGCATAGACGCGAGGGTGGTCGTCACAATCTACACGAAGCCATAAAGTAGACAGGTCTTTGCCTTCAAAATTGCATAGACGGCGAACACAGACATCGTCCCTTACAAATACGCATACGCCAGCATGTGGCACGAATTTGTGCTCAATTTTGTAGCCGGGGTAAAGTAGGTATGACGCATCTGACGGAGACGATATCTGGGTTTCCGTTAAAAAGAATAAGGCCGGCTTTTCTGTCTCCAGATGGTAGTGGACTGAATTAAGGTTGGAATGAATACCCCTGATGTTGCACATATGGATGTGAAGTGCATGGGGGGGTGCCGCAGCCTTATCTTGGGCAATGACGAGCGGGATTTTGCCCTCCCCAGAGTACGTAGGGCGGCCCAAGCATGAATGCTCAGGGAGGGATTCTCCTGTACGTAACGTACCGGTACCCTCCTGGGGTACTCTATTACTTTTAAATTCCGCTGCCATATTTGGGGGAGGGGGGATGGGCCTCCGGCTCTCTCACTCACCGAACGAAGCATGGAAGCCATGAAGCTACTACTCAAACGTCGATTTTCTGTGAGAGGGTGGTACTTCCCCGGACGAGCCGGCCCATTCATGCTACCAGTAAAATGAATTTTGCCGGTAGCGTGGCTCTACCACAACGATTTATGCGTTTAAGGAGATACTTTGCTGATTTAACGTTAGACTCCCATAGTCCCCCTAGGGTTGGGGAATAGGGAGCTATGTGTGAAAACTTTATGCCTTCATTGGCAGTATATTCTTTAATTGACCGAAGACTTGCTCGCAGCACTCTACCTAACTCATTGTTCGCGCCTACGAAATTTTTACCATTATCGCAATGTATTATGTGGGGCTTGCTTCTTCTTGCAATGAAACGTTTAAGACATATTATAAAGGCCTGCGTACTGAGATCGCTCACTACTTCAAGGTGAACGGCCTTGGTTGAAAAACATATAAATAAGCATAAATAGCATTTTGAAATTCTATTGCCGCGACCCTTTTTACTAGAAATCAAGAAAGGGCCGGCGAAATCAGTACCGCAGATTTGAAATGGATAGAACTGAGAAACTCTAGTAGAAGGCAAATTACCAAGCAACGGCTCCATAGTTTTGCCTTTCAGCCTTGTACAAATAATGCATTTTCGCACAATGCTTCTGGATAAATTTCTCCCACCAATGGGCCAAAATTGTTCTCGAAATGAACTAAGGAGCTGTTGCGGACCAGCATGAAAGAGTCGTTGGTGCTCGGCTGTCATTAAAATTTTTGTAAAATGATGCTTGCTGTCTAGCAAAGCCGGATGTTTTGTCATAATTAAGAGATGCATTTTCCAGTCGACCACCAACCCTCAGTATGCCAGAGGCGTCAATGAATGGAGTCAATTGTAAAATTTGAGATTTAGGTTTCAATGGTTTACCTTGACTTAATAGATTTATTTCAGATGAGAATGATTGAATTTGAGACATTTTAATGAGAAAGTTAAGAGATGTTTTGAGTTCGTGTTCTTCTAAAGGACCATAATGTTTTATTTTTGTTTTGCAATTGTTTATGAAACGAAAAACGTAAGCATAAATTCTTTTTAACTTTAAAGCGTTAGAATAATTTTCAAATATTATGAAATTGAGAAATGAATTGTTATCTTGAACATGATGAACTTTTAACTCTGGTAAGTTTACATTAAAATTAGGAGGTTGTGGCCATTCAGAATAGTGACTTAAGAGAAACGCGGGAGCGTGCCACCAGAGAGACGAGTCTACAAGAATGGTTGGTTCAACGCCTCTTGACGCCATGTCAGCAGGGTTTAGATCTGTGGGTACGTATCTCCACGAGTCTCGTTCTGTTAGCTCATGAATTTCATTGATGCGATTGCAAACAAAGGCTTTTAGGAGTTTAGGCTGTGTTTTGATCCAACCTAACGTAATAGTTGAATCGGACCAGAAAGTTTTTGTCTTTATTTCGCAGCGCAAGGCGTTACAAATTTTTGAGACTAAGCGCGCGCCCAGAAGAGCTGCGCATAGTTCAAGTCGTGGGATAGTAACAGTTTTCAGAGGCGCAACCCTCGTTTTAGAAGATAGTAAATTGATGGTCACAACATTAAGATTATCAGTGGAGCGGAGATAAACACATGCAGCGTAGGCATTCTGAGAAGCATCCACGAAGCAGTGGATCTCCGTTGACACTGGTAAGGAACACAGAGCAAGTCTAGGAATAGACAAAGAAAGTAATGAGTTAAGTTGGTTAGTTAATAATTTCCATTTTTTGGCTATGTCATTGGGAACAGGATCATCCCATCCGAGTTTTAAGTGCCACAAGTCTTGGAGTAAAAGTTTTAATGTAATAGTGCAGGCGCTCAGAAGACCTAGTGGGTCAAATATTTTGCATGTGTTGGAGAGAATAATTCTTTTTGTTGTTTGTTGAGTATTTAAGTCTAAGTTAATTGAAAATCTAAGAGTGTCGTTACTAGGAGCCCATAGAACGCCTAAGACGCTAGACTCTTTATTAAAATCAAGTGATTGAGTTTCAGTTTTTTCTGAAAGGATTTGAGGACAATTGGTGCGAAATTTGCGTATAGGAAAACAAGCTGATGCTAAAGTTTTAGTGATATTTTCATAAATATGTTTTAAATCAAGTTCATTTGATGCTCCCGTAAGGAGATCATCAACATAGAAATCCTTTCGAATTACTTCAGAGATCATTTGATCAGCACATTCATTGGCTAACTGAATTAAACACCTAGTACTTAAGAAGGGAGCTGAAGCCGTCCCATATGTCACTGTGTTCAGTTGTAGTGTGTCAAGTGGCCTTCGATCCTTCAGGGTGTCTGAAGAACCTTCATCATTGCGCCATAAGATGAGTTGTAAATGTCGTTGAGACTCGTCAATGTTGATTTGTCTGTAATGTTTAGTTATGTCACCACTAAGCACATATTGATGCTGGCGAAAGCGAATTAAAATGTTGAATAAATCATCTTGGACAACAGGGCCAACAAGCTGAATGTCATTCAATGATAAATTTGAAGTTGTTTTCATAGAGGCGTTAAACACCACTCTGAGACGGGTTGTTTCACTAGATTCCCTTATGACTGGGTGGTGGGGCAGAAAATATCCAAAATTAGGAGTTTTAATTTTTGTTAAATGACCAAGATTTTCATATTCTTTAATAAAGTTTGTATATTGTTCTTTAAGGTTAGGGTTTTTATTTAATCGTTTTTCTAAGTTTAGGAATTGTCTTTTTGCTATAATATATGAATTGCCTAATGCCTTTTCTGGATTTTGAGAAAATGGCATCATAACAGAAAATCTACCATTATCAAGACGTTTGGTATTATTGAGAAAATGTTGTTCACAGTATTCGTCGCTGACAGACATAGGCGGTTTAGAAAGTTGGACCTCTTCAAGATTCCAAAATTGGGATAATTTGTCATTTATTTCCTTTGTAAAGTTACAATAAATTTTCTTTTTTAAATCAGACGAATCATTAAGGTTCAAGTTATAATTAAGTGGACCTGCAATGACCCAACCAAGCTTGGAATCTTGAAGTATAGGCAAGCCAGATCCTAACTTGATTTGATTAGGAGATAAGATATCAAAGAAAATTTCTGCCCCTAAAAGCATGTCAACCTCGGATGGCTGATAGAAATCAGGATCAGCCAAACAAATGTTTTTTGGTAAATTAAGTAACAAGGGGTCCACAAACGCATTAGGTAAGTGACCAGTAATTTGAGGCATCACTAAGCATTTTAAGTTAGCGTTGAATGGACTAATTAATGATTTAATTTTTAATTCGCAACTTTCAGATATGAATAATGGTTCATTATTTATTCCAGTTATGTTTGTGCTAATACTTTGACTTGATAAGCCTAATTTATGTTTTAGGTTAAGTGTTAAGAATAAGGATTGGCTGCCAGCGTCAAGGAGAGCTCTAGCGCGGTAAGTAATTTTAGTTTTAGGATTAATGACATTTATTATAACTGTACCCAGTAGAACCTGGTTAGAAGATTGAGCAGATAAAGACACAGGTGAAGAATTTAAGACTGTGTTGTTATCCTTTTGAGAATTTATGTGAATTAATGTATTATGTTTTTGGTTACAGATTCTACAGGTGCCATTTAACCTACAATCATTGACATCATGACCTTTACGAAGACAGTTCAAGCAAAGTTTAATTTTTAAGACCTCATTAAATCTGTCCTCAGAAGATAAAGCGTTAAAATCACTACATTCCACTATTCTATGACCTTTGTTACAGAATGGACAAGACAGGGAACGGTTAGATTTACTTGAAGCAATTAAAGTTTTTTCTATGTTGAAATGTATCCCTTTTGTCATTTTCAGGTTTTTTATCTTTATGAAATATTGCTGGTTTGTCACTCTTATTAACAAACATAGTTTCAAGAATGTCTGCTTGAGTGCGCAAGAATTCAATAAAATCTGATAGTGTAGGCAAGTCGGAGCAAGTATTGTTTCTCGATTCTTCCCATTTTCTTAAAGTAATAGGGTCGATTTTAGTTGACATGATATAAATGATTAAGACATCCCATTGCTTAGTTGGCAGTCCCAAACTATCAAGGGCTCTCAAATTTTTAGTGATATGATCAATTATAAATCTAAGAGACTTGAAAGATTCACGAGTAAGAGGATCAATACTGAATATGGCTTTCAAATGATTATTGATTAAGATTTTTTTGTTATCAAAACGTTGACAAAGGAGATCCCAAGCTACTTGATAATTATTTGATGTAAACTCGAGAGATTTTATAACTTCAGCTGCGTTACCCTCTAAACATGCTCTCAGGTAATGAAATTTATTTATGCTGGAAATAGACTCGTTTGAATTTATCAGTGAATCAAAAGTATCTTTAAACTCGAGCCATTTTATGTAATTTCCATCAAATTTAGGTAAACTAATAGTAGGCAATTTTATACTATTTAATTTTCCACAAGTTACTGTGGTGACAGATGATTGTTGTTGACTGCAGTTACTGGTTTTGTCGTCACACAACTTGGCATGTGATTCAAGGATTTCTTGAGCCACAGCAAGAGTGTGATAGTACTGAGCCTCAAATAAATCTCTTTCCTGATGATGAATGTCATCACTAATAAGAGTTCAATCTTAGTTTGTGTGTCATCGAACTCACCAAATAAACTTTCAATTTTAGATAAACGAATTTTTAATTCTTTTATTTGCAAACCTGAGAGGGTGTCCACAGGGATAGTATAAAGTGGGGTAACATAATTTTTAAATTTAGTTAAAGCTCCTTTTTTGTACCTCTAATCGTAATCAAGTCCCTAAGTTGTAAATTGTTGTAACTAGAAGTCTCCGCCTTATCTATTGGATCAGACATTATTATCGAGTACCTAAAGACCTAGAAATAAAACAATGAGTCGAGCAGTCGTGCTAGAGCAATGTGCACCCCAAAGCAAATAGGTTATGATTAATGAGCGCGTTATTATGAAGGCGCGCTTATGTACCTATATGTGCACGAAGTGTCAACAGCAATTTTAAAACGTGCTATGCATTCACTAGATATGTATCGAAATACATAACCTTATATTAAGACAAGATGCAAAATGAGCCGGCGTGGCAGTCTCGTGCATGTAATGTGCATGTAACAAAATGGTGGATAGGATGGCTTGGGATTACGATGTGCACGAGAGAAAAATATGGCGCATGCAACAAGATTTTATGTACAAAATAACTTATCCTAGGCTAAAATAGCCTTGGCATCGTTGTTGGTAACTTATTACCAACAACACGTATACACGTCCTACGGCTAAGAAAGATGCGTTTCCCTGTTTACAAGGACAGCATGAACATGTGCTTAATGTTTCGTGTGCTGCAATTTTAAAGGCTTATGTACACACAAATTAAGAGCACAAAGGTAGATAGGTATACAGTATAATGCCTCAAGAAAATAAAGGACAAAATAAAGGATGCAAACTTACCATATAGGAGGTAACAAAGCAATGATGGATGGATGGAATTAACTTACTGAACACTTCACACAAATTGAGGGAAGTGAATTTTAATAAGGAACAAGGACTCCCTGGCACTATTCACAACACGGAACACAATTTTATTTTGATTTCATGCAATAATGGCGGCTTGCTAGAAGCGTGGGGCGTGGACGTGTCGCTGGCCTCAAGTTGAGAATTCTTGTATGATTTAAGTGATTCTTGAACGATTTAAAAACGTCCCTGTTCGGTCGCCACTTTTGGCGTCGCTCGCGCGCGTCAAAAGATAATTTTTTAATGAATTAGAGAAAAGGAAAATAAAGGATTGAGAATACGTTACACACACACATTTGACGTTGTTTGGCGTCGCTCGCGCGCGTCAAAAAGATATTTTTTTAATGAATTAGAGAAAAGGAAAATAAAGGATTGAGAATACGTTACACACACATTTGACGTTGTTTGCCGACTGACTCATGTCGTCTCCGGCGGAGCGAGGGTCGGCCACCCCGCCCCATATAATATATAGTCTAGATTAAATGGGTTAGGTTCGTAAGGACTAGATAGCATAACGACTCTATAAGCAAAACGTCTTAGTTGGATAAGGTCTTGGTAAGCACAATGTCTTTTTTGCAGAATGCACTAGTGAGTTGAATGTCTTAGTTCGATCGAACAACTAAGACATTCTACTCAATACTCACTTATGCAACTAAGACGTTTTGCTTATAGAGTCGTTATGCAATCTAGTCCTTACGAACCTAACCCGATTAAATGAATGTCCGAAGCTGAAACTGAGATTTCAAATTGTTACAGGAGCGTGGCCGCCAGAGGGCCTAGAAGGCCAGTCGGGCGTGCGCGGGAGTACAGTGGACTACGCGGCCGCGCTGCTCCTCGCAGCGATGGCCGCCGTCTTGCTGGCCGCTGTGGGGTACCAGTGCGCGGCCACATGGCGGTGGCTCATGGGAAGGTAAGACTACGGGAGTGCGCGGGAGTACAGTGGACTACGTGACCGCGCTGCTCCTCGCAGCGATGGCCGCCGTCTTGCTGGCCGCTGTGGGGTACCAGTGCGCGGCCACATGGCGGTGGCTCATGGGAAGGTAAGACTACGGGAGTGCGCGGGAGTACAGTGGACTACGTGGCCGCGCTGCTCCTCGCAGCGATGGCCGCCGTCTTGCTCGCCGCTGTGGGGTACCAGTGCGCGGCCACATGGCGGTGGCTCATGGGAAGGTAAGACTACGGGAGTGCGCGGGAGTACAGTGGACTACGTGGCCGCGCTGCTCCTCGCAGCGATGGCCGTCGTCTTGCTGGCCGCTGTGGGGTACCAGTGCGCGGCCACATGGCGGTGGCTCATGGGAAGGTAAGACTACGGGAGTGCGCGGGAGTACAGTGGACTACGTGGCCGCGCTGCTCCTCGCAGCGATGGCCGTCGTCTTGCTGGCCGCTGTGGGGTACCAGTGCGCGGCCACATGGCGGTGGCTCATGGGAAGGTAAGACTACGGGAGTGCGCGGGAGTACAGTGGACTACGTGGCCGCGCTGCTCCTCGCAGCGATGGCCGCCGTCTTGCTGGCCGCTGTGGGGTACCAGTGCGCGGCCACATGGCGGTGGCTCATGGGAAGGTAAGACTACGGGAGTGCGCGGGAGTACAGTGGACTACGTGGCCGCGCTGCTCCTCGCAGCGATGGCCGCCGTCTTGCTCGCCGCTGTGGGGTACCAGTGCGCGGCCACATGGCGGTGGCTCATGGGAAGGTAAGACTACGGGAGTGCGCGGGAGTACAGTGGACTACGTGGCCGCGCTGCTCCTCGCAGCGATGGCCGTCGTCTTGCTGGCCGCTGTGGGGTACCAGTGCGCGGCCACATGGCGGTGGCTCATGGGAAGGTAAGACTACGGGAGTGCGCGGGAGTACAGTGGACTACGTGGCCGCGCTGCTCCTCGCAGCGATGGCCGTCGTCTTGCTGGCCGCTGTGGGGTACCAGTGCGCGGCCACATGGCGGTGGCTCATGGGAAGGTAAGACTACGGGAGTGCGCGGGAGTACAGTGGACTACGTGGCCGCGCTGCATCTCGCAGCGATGGCCGCCGTCTTGCTGGCCGCTGTGGGCTGTGGGGTACCAGTGCGCGGCCACATGGCGGTGGCTCATGGGAAGGTAAGACTATGGGAGTGAGTGGGACCAACTGAATGCACTAGGTAGGCTCACCTGCAATAACCTGGCAGTAACCTCTTTTTTATAACATAGTAAGCTGGTCACCTGATGGTTAGAGATCACCGCTGCCCATGGACAAATGCAGAATTCAAACTCAAAATATTTATTGCAATACCTGTGTAGAGTTCAACAGTTTGCACTTTCAGGCATGCAATATGTGTAGTTGTTCATATTTGAATGATTGCAACCACTAGGGGTATCAGATGAGTGTTTCCGGCGTTTCAAGAAGACTTAGATATATCTGTCATATGTATGCAGAGTGCAATAGTTGGCAGCTCTCGTATCACATAAATATTCCATACATACCGGTATGGATTTATTGAGATACAGATTTTATGTAAACGAAACGGATAAAAGGTGAACGAGTGGGCATACTAATGCCTAGGTTTCGAAGCGATTTACAAGAATTGCCGAATAATAAATTGTGTCCCCGGATCGGTTGCAAATCTAGGCTGAACCAATTTATTTTGGAGGTTAACCGAGGATATTTCTATTTTTAGACCCACTGTGGGTTTATTTTGGAATTTGTTTTTTCACAATTGCTCTTTTGTATTTATTACTGTGTATACGAGAATTCCCATTGTTGGACCAATATTGTCAATAAAATAAAGGAAACACTAGAAGCACATTATATCTCTCGTGAATATTACACTATCATCGATCTTTAGTAGTTTATAAACCAGATGCCGCTAATAGGTAACTTAAAAGTCTGACATTGCAATACAGTGGGCGATTGATTTTGATGAGAAAGTCAGTTTGATTTGAATTGTTGGAAACCATACCCTAATGTGCAAAAAGATTCAAAGAAATCTTATTCCTTTTCTCCTTACCTCCTTGCATTCCATCTCATATGGGGTCGACTATCCATGTCATTCATAGGTATAGATACTGGTTCTAGATTCGGTTCGGTTCATTGTTGATGATAGATATTTAAATTTTAAGGGATCCACCAAAGCAATCCAATTATACTGTGTCTACCCTAGAAGTATACATGTATATGAGGCAAGGAGAAAAGGAATGATATTTCTTTGGATCTTTTTGCATATTAAGGTATAGTTTCTAATGTCTCTAACGATCCAGCTGTCGTCTTCATCAAAACGTTTGCAAATCAATCGCCGAAGTATTGCAGTAGTTTTTAAGTTACCTATTGGCGGCATCTGACGTAGTTTGTAAACTGTTAAAGATCGATGATACGGCCATTAGTGTAATATTCACAAGAGAAATGTAGACTCCGCTACGGAATGTCTAAGTATGAAAAGTCTATGTACGGTAGTTCTAAAGTATCCGAGTTATTGTATTGTCAGAATTTTAGTTATATATTCCATATTTTTAGGAGCAGAAGAGAATCTGAAGACAGCAACTGCGACTCGCTGTCGCGGCAAGCGGCCATCCGCATCAGCCACTCGCTGCCAGACCTGCAGACCGAGCCGCTGAAGCAGGAGTACGTTCAGGAGCACAAGGATCCCGCCAAAAAGGTAAGCAAATCCTACTCATATTATTACTAGCCAGTGTCCGCGACTTCGTCCGCGCGTAATTTACTATTGTTTATATCTCAGGTTCTAAGCGGCGTATCAAGATGAAACCTACGCCAGATTTTAAGTTAGACCTTCAACAACACAACAGTGAAAACCGCATCAAATTTGGTAGAGTAGTTTTTGCATCATGCGCTTGTCCTCGCGTATTTGACTATTGTCTATAATAAATATCTCAATTTCTAAGCGACGACGTATGGAGATGAAACCTACACCCGATTTTAAGTTAGACCTTCAACAACACAACAGTGAAAACCGCATCAAATTTGGTCGAGTAGTTTTTGCGTGGTGCGCGTACTAACATACAGATAGAAAGACAGACAGACACAAATTCTAAAAAAAAATGGTTTTGGCTTCTATTGTAAAGATCTGTCATATATTTTTAAAAATATTTATTTAAAACCAAAACAATACATTAGGGTGTAAAAGGCGGACTTAATGCTAATAGCATTCTCTACCAGTCAACCTTCGCTTCGGGATAAACGGAAATTAAAAGTATGGCATGGGTGCACAAAGTGACTAATATACTACATAAATATCTTAAAAATATCTAATATGCATAGACACAGACGAGTTACAGTTTTATTATATAAATAAATAAATATATACGGACAAATCACACAGATTGAGTTAGCCCCAAAGTAAGTTCCTATGTGTTATGGGATACTAACTCAGGTCATTATCTATTTTATGACCAAATACATATATAGATAAACATCCAGTAGATTTTGCGTGATCTGAGTAACAAGATCATCCTCTTCACAAACTCTCATGACCTGACCGGGGATCGAACCGGGACCTCCGGTGTGGCAGTCTGGCGTGATAACCGTTAGGCCACGGAGGTCGTCATTATATGTATTGATGATGATGGGAAAGTTGGGATGTGAGTTTGTGACTGAGGATGTTTGTTATTAAATCACGCAAAATATACTGGACGGATTTTAATGAAATTTGGTACACGGATGGAAAAATACATACATACATAGAATCACGTCTCTATCCCTTACGGGGTAGACAGAGCCAAGAGTCGCGAGACTCGAAGGCCACGATTAGCTTAATAATGGGCTCTCTGATGGACTGGAGATTCAGATATAGTGACAGGTTGCTAGCCCATCGCCTATGAGTGGAGGAATCCCCAGTTTAAAGCCCTTTCCCTCGATTGACTTTTACAATCTGCGCGATGATTTGCGGATGGAAAAATACCTTTATAATATAGGGTACTTTTATGAAAAGAGCCCAAAAAACGAATCTTTCTAGATTGGAACTTGATTGGACTTGATAACCAAAGTGCTCGGCGCGTGGTCAATTGACCACTAACTAAGGCATGCGCGTGGTAAATTTGATCTCCCAACCAAGGCGCGTGACTCGAGTGGTCGATTGACCCTGCATCGTTGGATCGGTCGGTTCATTCCAATAGTAATTTTCACCTGGACAATATGAACGACTTCAAGAATTCGAAAACCTTCAGTTAATATGCGTGTTTCGTTTAATTTTTCAGTGAGGCTTAAGTGAATAATTCACTGAGTACGTGGGTGACTTAAACCCTACAACGCTGCCAGAATTTATTTAGCTCCAAGACAATGAAATTTTAATTTGCTAATCCCTTTGTGATCGTCGGCACCCGAAATCACATTCCTGGTGCCTATTAGCCTTGATTAAATTAAAATTAAAGACAATCAATTAAGTTTTTTTTTTAATAAATTATATGTCAGTTACAGAACTACCTTCCCAAAAGACGTATGAAATATTGAAAAGCAATTTCTTTGTATGATTTGTAAAGTTTCAACGTACTAATTTTACGTATCAGTTACCGTGAATAAGTTTAAATTAAAATACTATGTAAAGTTTTTGTTTGGTACGAGAACATTAGATATTAACTTATCCGTAGCAAATACATATCTTTTTTTACACGACTGACCAAAAAAGGAGTGTTATGTTTTCAGGGTTCATGTATGTAAGTCTGTCTTTATTCCACCATAAGTCCTGAACGGCTGAACAGATATCGATGAGAGAGGTATTTTTAGATTCCTTGCATTCTTCCGGGTGACATAGGCTATGTGAACTGTCAGTCGTGTTTTTTGTTTTTTAATAAATTAGCTTATTAGTCACATTTTCTTAATCACATTTTTTCTTCCAAACATCATTCTGTTTCATGAGTTTCTTTCGGCATTTCTTCTCAGCAGTGGTCGTTCCGAAATGCTAGTAGTTTGTAGCTTTGAGACATAATATATTATGATTAAATAATGAGTTATCGACGTGAAAAAGAGCCTTCTTTGAAGGCCAAGTTTCAATAAAAAAAATTGACTTTGACTTTGACATTCCCTGACCAGGACTGACGTGAAAATCCATAGTCTCTGTCTACGATTTGTATATCACAATCATGTATAGCCACAAAATGTAGTCAAATAGTTTACCGAACCCGCAGAGCGTTTATCAAGCACCTAGCTGAAAGCTTTCCGCTGTTTCCGATTGTTTCTTTTTGGAAGTGTTTTGAATATATTAGCTGTTTTGTTTACCCAGGGCGAAACAAAGAAGGTATTTGAGTGACTTTATGTGGTATGTGTGCATTAAACTAAAGTTTCTCAATTCCTGAATGATTCAGATATGATATTCTATAAAAGTCCTATGAGTTTACCGATGCATACTTTTTCAATTTTTTTTTTTATAAATTAAATAATGTGAAAATTTTATGAATAAAAATATGCCCACGTAATTTTTGATATTCTATAAAAGTCCTATGAGTTTACCGATGCATACTTTTTTAATTTTTTTTTTATAGATAATATGAAAATTTTAGGAATAAAAATATGCGTAATTTTCCGCCAACACAGTATTTTACAGATATTTTTTCATGTGACATAATTAATATGTATCTTTGTATTCAAAACTGCAATCGATATTGTGCAACAAGTTACGTTTATAACTAGTTTAGGAGAAAAAGCAACAAAAACCAATCAAAACAACAACAAAACAGACCCGAATATAATCTTCTAGCGTTAATATGATTATGAAAATCTCTTATTTTTGTAGTCCACAAAAAATAAATTGAAAACGAAAAACAAAAGTGTGAAAATAAATTTGCCGACAGCTATTTAATTCGCATTTTAATCCTTAAGTCCTATCTACCCACCATTTTTATCGTAATCCTTTTAAAAACTTCTCTCTTTAAGAAATATGTAAATAGTGAAGGAGCTCCATGCAAAATTGTTTGCCTCAAACAGTGGCGGGGGGTATTGGTCAACAGTATTGGATGAATCCTAAAGGTCACTGATCTAGCAATTGTGTCAATATGGATCTCAGGGGTAAATATACTCATTTCCTTTCTACTAATGCCCTCTAAGGGATGCCCTTTGAGGAGTTCCTTTTGGGGAATTTTTTTTAATATGGCAAAATCTGGAATAATTTTATTAGGCATTTTGTCATTTATATTAAAATTGGTATTATATTATCTTTGTCGGAGCGTTTACATTAATTAAATTAACTGTGGTTTATTTTGTTAGTTAATCAATGGTTTAAAACTGTTTTTAAGACGGTACTCGTAGGAAATGTGTCAAAGTGACAATGTCACTTGTGTCAACCCCTCTTTGTAATAAATCCAGCGTGCGATCGTTATGACATTATAGCGAGGCAGTCTGATTTGTGGCGCGGTGCGGTGCGGACGTGTCGTCCGGTTGTGTTGAATTCTCTGTAGCTATGTAGTCAGTGTCAGAATAGTGTTATTGTCGTGTTACTTAGTGCGTTAACGATGTGACTATGTGTGATGGTGTTATCAGCGCGATATTGGAGATTTTAGTTAGCACGGAAAACCATTCAGTAGAACTTACTGGTTGAAATGGATTGATCCGTGAGTGGTGGGGCACGGTTCCTTGCCGTGGGTAGGTAAGGGTTGGACCCTAGCCGTGACACGTAGACCAAATGAGAGGTTAATGCTAGATGATTTCTTAATGCGTTAATATCCGATGAATCCCTGTATGCTTTGGGCTGTAACTTGAGATTAAAAAGTCTAGCTCGGAAATGTGCTGTCTTCAGTCCATATTTTGCCAATCATTTGGGGCCCAGCACACATACAATATTATTGTCAATAATGGGCATATTGTCAGTAATATTGAGTGCGTGCGGCTATAGGCTTTGATTTATAAACAGATTTTGATGATAGAATAATCTCGCCAACTTTCATACACCTTGTATACTTAATTGTCAAAATAAAACACAATCATATGAAACATCCCAATACACTCTCGATCAACTTACATTTCCTTTCACGCACTTAGGACAACATTTAAGTAATGAAAACAAACCTTTTATGAGGGACAAAATAGAATATTCTATGGGCACCGGACTGATCGATTCTTTCGTGTTAAATGTATCGGAACGTTTTCGCTGCGGTTAAACGGCTCCCAGCTCTTGTATTTTTAGTCAGGTTACAATACCCTTTGTGGGCTGAAAAATGCTGCTCAATTTGACGCATGGCCAGAGTTGTGAAGTGCTTTTAAGTTATGTGCGTTGAGGAATTGAATGTTTATGACACAGCGGCAATTATGTCAGTTATCCCTGATTTCATTGTGCATCATTGTCTTAAATTTCTTCATGTTATGTACAATTTCATCATTAGTATTCCTTGTTTTTGCTAAAATATAAGGTTGTGCCATATTAAATTGTTTACAATAAATTGTTGACGCACGAAACGCGCCTAGACCATAAAATTTAAGAGTTGCATTTTATACAGAAATGATTGAAAACAAGATTAAGATGTGATGTTTTCTTTAAAGAATGTGAAGAATCCAACTTAATTGGTCGCAATTATGTCTTGACAAGAAAATTTAAAATTAGTTCGGAGGTGGACTGTTGCCGGCTGGTAAATGGAGAAATTTGCTGCAAATTTGTTTTACGTATGCCCATACTTTGTTTTTTTTTTTGTTGTTGAAATAAAGATTTTTATTTATTTAAAGATCATAGAACAACACGGACTACGCCGCGCGGGGAAGTGCTAGTGTTAAAAGTTAGAGCAAAGTTTACATTAGTATTTGGTTAAAGCCAAATATTACCAAGAAAATAGTGTATTTACCTAAATAACAACGTATTAATTTGAGCGTATGAACAATTATTTCTGGGCTAAAGCCTTCGGTCAACAGGGCAGTGACATTAGTTTATTAGAAGGCGGTATTAAAATGAAGGCAGGCATCTTGGGTCATAACTCTCAAATTTCTATTTAAAAAAATATATATTATGTGAAATTAGGTATGAATGGCTGGCCTGGGAATGAAAAAAAAAATATTAAGGCCATACCCAATCAGGATTTCCCGAAAACGTATTGTCTTTAAACGTCAAGTGTGAACCATAGTTTAGAAGTACTGAAGCAGGAAAAATATCTCGTAAAGAGAAAAATATTAAATTAGAATTATATCGAATCAAATTACAAAAAAAATACACATGACTAGATAAAAAAATAATACGTAATACTGTTATTTTTTCCATTATCGTCGAAAATCACCATAATTTAAGCGATAACAGAAGATTTTTTTTAAAGAATCAAATAAAGAATACAAATATTTAAAACGATACAGGCTTATTTTTTAAAATATATTTAGTGTTTTATCATAATTAAAAGAAAACCTCTAAAATAATTACCCTAAGAGCCTAACGAAAACTCGCTAGCAAAAACACAAATTATAGAAAATTCGAAAAGTAACCTTATTGAGTGTGCTTTAAGGCGGAGCTTACGTACCGCCCCTCACCCCCTTTGATTAGCCTTGGGTGTCGCCTTAACTATGGTAGGACTCTGACCCGAAGAGCTAGTGACGAGAGACCTTAAAACTAATTTAATCTAATTTAATGTCGTCTTCTTATCGAGTGTGTTATTACTAACACTGGTGTCAGATTTTATTCAAGTCGCCTAAAGGCATCTGACGTGACTTTACGACTACCGCCATCTCGTCAGTGGCAGTAGCCTTATACACACCGGTAAACTAAACAGTCAGCAAATGTGCAGGTTTCCTCACAATGTTTTCTGTAAATGGAACAGATTGCAATAAAAGATAATTTAAAAAAAAATAGTATAAATCATTTAACGTGGCCTAGAAGTTCATTGACCCTTATGTGCCAGTGTATCCTAATTTTACTAATGACACTTTCGATATGTATGAAAATTTATCGCTAAATGGATTTCACACGATAATCGTGGTACCAACCCAACTAATTTTTTTTATTTTCAAGAGTGTCGTCGTCGTTAGTAATATTAATACATAGGCGTCCAATGAACTTTTTCTCTCTTTAGTCGTATTTCCTCATGACTGAGGGTCGTGGTCATTATATGGAATGAAACACACACAACGACTCTCATGGCAATTTTAATGGAGTGGTTTGCCATTGCCTTCTCCATTTCACACACTAGCTGATAATCATCAACCAGAGTGCAGGTTTCCTCACGATGTTTTCCTTCACCGGAAGCAAGTGGTGTTCGATGAAAACTAACATGAGTCAGTATACAAACTCATGTAGCCCGGGCAGGATACGAACCTGGGATTTTGTAGCCACAGGCGGGCGCCTTACCACTCGGCCACCACCGCTTCAATGAACTTAAATGATATCTCTACATTTAACGTCGCGTCGCCTAAAAGTAAAATAAATTGTGTTTTTGATAGAATTAATGTTAAAGCATCTTGCTTAGCATTGTAATCAGTTTGTTTATTTATTTTGTTACAAAAAATTGCATAATACTAATATTTTTCTACTTCTACAACCCAGCAATAATAAGTGTTAACAAAGTCTTTTTGGCTTGTGAACGAGCAATTATTTATTACTCAAACATTTTTATGACACTGGCACTCTAGATTTTCAGATCCAAGTTTATTATTTGCAATTATTACTAAGTGCAACTTACTAAGGCTTAAAGTCGAGCTTATTATTAAGACGCAGCTTTATGTAATAAAGTCCAGCAAATAGTTTTGTAATTTTCCGCCTGGAGAGGTTTTTCGCGTAACTTAAATCATACTTATGAAGGTTTTTAAAGTAATGATGCGATGAGATGGAACGGAAATGGTGTTTATGATGAGAGATTATGTGTTTGTTTGTTGTTTGTTTGTGTATAGGTATTGTGTTTGAACATTTATCATACCTACGTACTAAGATTAATAAAACATTATATAAAGATATTGAGTAGAAGAAGTATTCAAATTTTTGTATTCTTTTGAATGAGTTTACAAGGCTTTGATCAATCGTCTAAGGTCTTTTCAATCAACTTTGATTTATGAAAAAACAAAATAAAGTGTCTAGAAAATAATTCATCTTTCTTCGTAGGTACGTATAGAATCTCTTTAAAAAACACAATTAAATTTTGAGCCCCATATAAGAATTATGTTTATATTCTGTTTTATTTAATTATAAACATAAACAAGTGGCATGTATACATTACGCTCAAAAATAGAAATACAAATTAACATTGTGCATTTTCGCTTATATTCTTGTTATTCTAATAACATAAGCAAGCACTTATTTTTGACACATTTGCTAGAAACGAAAACTAAATTAATGGCTTGGTGTAAATAACTTTCACTCTGATAATAGAAGGGGATAATTAAATTAAACGTCAGTGCTTGGGAGCGGTCAAACCAATACTATTTAATCCCAATTTCTCTACACTATTTGTTTACATTATAATTTTAGGGCTGTGACACAGGCACAGCTATCATGAAGTGGCAGTGGGCGGGGCACATAGCTCGTAGAACAGATAGCCGTTGGGGCAGACAAGTTCTCGAGTGGCGACCACGAACCGGAAAACGTAGTGTTGGCAGGCCTCCCACTCGGTGGACCGACGACCTGGTGAAGGTCGCGGGTTGCGCATGGATGCGGGCAGCGCAGGACCGGTCGTTGTGGAAATCCTTGGGGGGGGGCTTTGTCCAGCAGTGGACGTCTTTTGGCTGAGAGAGAGAAAGAAATAACTTTACCTGAAAGCATTTAACCAGAAGGAGACGGTGCGAGCCAAATTTCTATTAAAAAGTCTGCCACTTTCGGTGGAAAACGCGCTCACTATCGCAATGCGCAGTGTTCAACATAATTTATACACGCACACAAAGCTAATACTGACACACTTGCTTAAAAACTACGCATACGATCACAAACAAGATGACCATGATCAAATAAAATTTGGCAGAGAGGGGATGCCTGTAAGTAACGTCTTCAGTTGGCTAATAGCTCTAAGCCAAAGAAAATGTAATGACGACTCCTATAAAATAGTGTCCGATACCAATGTCAAAACGGAGATTCCGATAGAGATGCAATTATGCGAGGAACTGCTGGTATAAATGAGATGGAAATAGTAGCCATTAAAATGCTTCTCCGTTTCATAGATAAGTTTTTTCCTTTGGAGTTTCGGCACCCAGCTCTAAGATTTTAACACATTTTAATCCTGTTGTCATGTCCCAAATGCTCGACTTCCTGCACAATGGAGGACTTGAACGAAGCCAACGACAGGGCTATCAGCATGGCCAAATACTGGTCCTAATTAATAATAATAATAATTCTTTATTTCACAACCAAAAAGCAAGGGATACATAAAACAAATTTGCAGCATATTGCTCCATTTACCAGCCGGCAACAGTCCACCTCCAAACTAGACGTTAGTCTGTATCTCAGAGGCGGCTTGCTATCGGTATAGTACGGGGCCAGTTTTGTATACTTAGTATATACCTATAATTTAACAGCCATTCCGACTTTCCGAAGAAGAAGACACATTTTAATGGATATTTTTTTTCCAGGTCCTCCGACAAACGACCCTCCCGATCGTGCCGACCCGCCACCAGACCTTTCAAAGGCAGCTGTCGCACCGCCTGGACCTGCCCTCCATACAGTTCAGCATCTGCAGCCTGGAACGAGCCGACTCCTCCATTGGACTCATTAAGGTACTTCGATGGCTCAGCTAAAAAAAAGGTCAGCGTCTGGTCGTATCAGGAAGTGAAACAATTGGCAATGAAAAGAGTAACATGGAAGGAACTCCACCGACAAGAGCCTAGCTCTTAAATTTGATAATGATGATGATGGCTCAGCCTCCCAAAGAATTATAATCCTAATCCTAACTAATATTATAAATGCGAAAGTGAGTTTGTTTGTTTGTCTATTTAAGAAATAGGCTGTTATAAAAATTGAATGAATGTTTAAACAATGGGTTTAGAAAAGCAGAACGTACGTTAATTAACTACTTATCATTAGAAAAGTCGTACTCATTCTAATCTTTACAAGAAATCTGCAAAACTGGTCGACAAATATCCTTACTAATATAAGAAGAGAAATGTACGTTTGTTTGTTATTTATTTGTTACCTCTTCACGCTTTATCTACTGAACCAATATTCCTGAAATTCGCATACAGATGTTAGAAGTACTGAGAAGAACATAGGGTACATTTCATCCCGGGAAAAGCACTGTTCCCGTGGGAAGATCACGCGGGCGAAGCCGCGGGCAATAACTTAGTCTTTCAAGCCAAGTCAATATAAATCGTTAAGCAGTGTGGGTTGGTGGCAAATTTGGTTCGCCAAGGAAATTCCTTTACATTTATTTACTTAAGTCCACCCTCGCTGATCCCTGCTAAAAATAGTATTGTGAGAAGGTTAACACCAACAAAAACTTATAATTACAGAGAAACTTCTAAAAATAAATAACGTAAAAAAACCTTTATAAACTTCGCCGAAACACAAAATTACAAAAAAATGCTGTAATAAAAGCTGGTCTCTTTGCTCTTTTAATTAAAGTCTTTGCTTCGCTTTTGGGGTCGTATTACAGCGTAATTACGACTAGCCTTTGCCGAGAGTAAGGACAGTACAAAAGTGACTCTATGCAGTGCAATGCATAGCGCAAACGTATATCTTGAACACGAGTTCATTCTTCATTTAATGCATTTTCTTAGGTTTTTACAACCGTTTTTTTATCATTCCCACTTGACTATTTAGATAGTAAATTTTAAAATGTACTAGATAGGTAGGTGGACCGACGACCTGGTGAAGGTCGCGGGTTGCGCATGGATGCGGGCAGCGCAAAACCGGTCGTTGTGGAAATCTTTGGGGGAGGCCTTTGTCCAGCAGTGGACGTCTTTCGGCTGAGAGAGAGAGAGAGAGAGATAGGTACCTAAAATTACATGAGTCAGACGTTCGTATGACCCACGTGATTTACATTCCCCTACAAATACATACAAAAATCCCTAGTGCATAACATTTGGTACTTGGTTCCTGAAAAGTCAGTTGAATGAAGTCGTAACGTACGTAGGTAATTGTTTCTTTGATCTGCGTAACAATAAAAATTTTGACGTTTAGACAACATCGCCCAACAAAATAAATCGCTCTGGTAAAGTTAAAAAAAAGTAATAAATTCTGCTTGAAAAACTTTCCCGACTAACCACAAAATATACTCTTAAAGAAACTTGTAAGACAGTTTTATGATCAGTTTGTTCAACACGACTTTAGTAACATTATACCGAGTTGCTAACTTTATTATCGAAGCATAAAAGACTTCGCGAATTCCCAATTAGGATCAACCCGATGTTCGGGGAAATGAGATTTAATAGTTTTCTTCACAGAGCAGAAAAAAGCTTCGTCTATATAGAGTCGGCTGTAATATTAACAGCTGTATTCAGGCAGTGGCATTGGACGCCGCGTTTTTTAAGTGGGCGCGTCATTTTGAGAACACAAAACCACAGAAACGACTAAACCCATACCAACCCATACTAAATCGGGAACGCCCACTGACACCCTTGCTTTGCATAGAAAGTCATCTATTTGACGCGGGCGAGGCCTTTTTTCTTATGTTTTTTTTTTGAATATTCAAATTAAACCAACCATTTATAAATTTACTTTACTTTACGTGGGAATTTCGCGGTTTTGAATAGCCCATATTCCTCATGAACAGAAAGAATTTTTCAAATTGGTAAAGCTCTGGAACCGGTAGTTCCAGAGCTTAACGCGTTCAAAGAAACAAATATACAAATTCTTCAGCTTTATTATATTAGTATTGGTCTTCCTCTTCCTGAGGGTTTCAGGACGGAAGCTCTGCATAAAACCAGCTTTGAGCCGAGAGGTTATAGATATATGAATAATTTATTTTAGGTTGAAACCAAAGGAGCCATTCCATGGGATGGTATACTTCTCAGAGGACCAATCAATATTTTTCATCCTTACTTATACTTAATCATATCTGTCAATAGGAGAAACAAGCTCAGTATTTCTGTGGGTGAGCCATTGTTTTCCATTATTTAGTAGACAATGTGATGTCCCCTGACCCCTCTGAGATTCGATGAGGTAGGTGACGGGGGTCAGTTTATCTGTCCTCGACTGAACGTGACAATGTGGTCATAACTTCCATTGGACTGAAGATTGAAGTTTAATCAGCAAAGCCTGGCAGTGGACTGCCGGACCCACTTTACGAGCAATATAAACTTATTGTGTGCGAGCTCGCATCTCTAGACCGAAGATCATATAGTAAATAAACTATTTTCATTTAATAAATGTATACGGACATATCACACAGATTGAGTTAGCCCCAAATAAGTTCGAGACTTGTGTAATGGGATGCTAACTCAATGATACTATATTGTATAACAAATACATATATAGATAAACATCTAAAACCCAGGTCAATCTGAAAAAGATCATTTTCTATCTTGACCTGACCGGGAATCAAAGCACGACCTCCGGTGTGGCCGTCCGGCGTGATGACCGTTAGGCCACGGAGGTCGAAACGACCTGATTATAGACCTGAAACGCTAGATCATAAATCAAATCTGATAAGACCAAGTCGGCAGTGGTCCGAGGTAAGCCAAGAAAGTTGGCACGGAGAATATCACAACGTTAAGTAGAAAACATGGAAGCTTCCATGGTAGGAAGTGACCGAATGAGGGATTTTCCGTGACACAAATTAAAAAAAGAAATAGTTCCAAATGACTTCATAGATGGCGCTTAGTAAAAGCCGAGAGAAAAAATTCCATACAAAAAGCAAAATCCACAGGATTGGCATTAAAAAAAAATAAAGCTTAGTAAAAAAAAACTAAAAAGTATCTATATTGTGATTTGTGCAACTGTCAAACTGTTATGTGATTTTTTTTTCTGCCTCTGGTTGAAAAGTAAAAGCGCACCATATAGGTTCAGCCATTATTACTACTCGGCTTTCATAAAACGCTATCTGTTGAGACTTTTTTGTACTGATTTTTTTTTCTTAATTAGCTGTCAGAAAAATCGCTCATTTGCAACAACTGTCAAATCAAAGACAATATGCCAAAGAGAATATCATTGATTTTTGAACTTTTACGTCCCTTAGGCATGGAAGTAGTGTTGCGTGTATTATACACAACCGTGTTAAATTTCACATATACTGCACTTACGTCTGTTGATTCGCACATTCATTACACATAATTGTTTATTTAGCTATTATTTTAACACTTTTAGTTTGTAATTATTCGTCTTCCAAACAAATAGATCTGTTTGTTTACGAAAAGTCAACTCGTCACCTTGGATGTTTGACAGTGACGTTTGACCTGACGTTGACGTTTGGAAATGGACCCTGCTACAAGTTGTGTTGTGACGAACGGTTGCTAGAATGTTTTTTATTTACTTATATTTGTAAATAATATAGGTAATTGGTCAAAATTTATAGAATAATAATTTAAACAAGGATTTTATTAGATTAACTATATTTTTTTTCTTCGAGATGAATACCACATTTCTATGGTCTTGGCTCTGGACGAAGTCTATGTTGTCTCTGATTTCGTGTCAACGCTAGGCTGACGTGGTAAAGGAGATAGACCTCAACCAAGATGATCTTTCTTGGATTTCGCGTCGGATGGAACACGCCGCAGGGCTCCACGCCTCGCAATCTAGAACCTCCATAAGCGAAGGATAAGATGGAGCGGTCATGTGAGTTCATCTCTCTGGTGTTCTGCGGGTTTTCCTATGAATATTGTAGACACGATGTTAATGGCATTCTCTATTTGTTTCAGAACCAACCGCTCTTAAACTTAGGTTTTAAGTTGTTAGTTTACGCTTTATTTTTCAATATTCCACGTTCCACGTGTTATACTTTGTTAGTTTACTCGTTTAAACTATTTTTCCCTCGGGCTTGGAACCGTAATTCGATGTCGTGACATGACTACTTCAGAATGAGTTCCCATTTATATTTTTCTTTCTTTTCGTTGTACATACTGGTTACAATGACCCTGACCCTAAGGGTAATCACCTTCTCTGGATAAATAACCCCTATTTATCCCAGAAAAACAATAACACTTCCTAAGCAAAGAGGATGGCCGACCACCATGTGATACAAGACCACATGGCCAGGTGTCTCCAAATCAACAATCCAGGACCCCCAGCTGTTCCTACATTACTGGGAGTGACGAGGTGATACAGTTTATTGGAAGAAAAGGAAAGGACCTGATTGGGATTTACCAAGTAACATCCATTTTATAATTAGAACTTAAACTTTAGAATTTGTTTTAAGGCAGCGACTTTGCCTAATATGATTTGTTCCTAGTTTTATCACATAGAGAGGACGCTCTCAACCTTTGTTAAGAGGTAGGTCTCATAACCAACTTTAAGGATAAGGACATTTTTCTATGTCATGTGTTTTCATAGGTTATGATAATTAGACTTTAGTCTTAACTAGTTTGTTTTAAGAAACATGTAAGAAAAGAAAGGATTTGTTAAAACATTCCTATAGAAAGAATTAGTAATAAGGAATAAGGATATTTAACTACTAAAAAGTGAGCTTACCAAATATGTATATTTTCCTGCAATATATTTAACTTGATATATAAACAATTAACTTGTTTAATTGATCCCAACTAATAGTTGGTGGCGCCCTTGGTTAGAATACAAACACAACATACACCTGGTCTCTTTCTTCAAATGTAACATTCCACAGAGCGACAAGAACCCACCGACCCACTCCGGAGTCTCCTACATAACGCACCACTGAGCTGGCTGTGCGGTTGTCCACCGGTGGCAGGCCGTGTTTTGCACGCCTGTCCTATAGTGGGTAATAGTTTTGGCGTACCCAACGTGTGGCCGAGTGATGTGACATCAGTTCTTCTGTCAACTTCATCGCTTGGTATTTTGAAATTTTAGGTTAGTGTTGTTGTTATCTATATTTCAGAATTGATTTAAATATAATCCTTTAGAAATGGCTTCGTTAAGGATGAACTTTTATCATCTCCTCAGCGATGAGCTGAGATATGAACTTCTCATCCGAGGACACAAGAATATAAGAACAGTTGATGAGATGCGAGCCAAGCTTGCCTCGTTGACTAAATCGAATCGTCTAGCAGTGACAATTGATCCTGCTACATTAGAAATAGAATCAGAATTAGAAATTTGTGAGAATAAGATTAGTGACATCGTCCAACTTATTTCTTCAGAATCATTGACACCTACTGGTCATGATAGAATTATTTCACGATTAACCCATACACAGCATAGGGTATGTCGTTTAGTCTCAGAAGATGAGTGTATTTTAGAAAGAATTTCCTCTTAAAAAACAAAGAATTTGAGAACGCATTTAAACTTTTGAATGTTGATATTACAGGTGAAGTGGGATTTTGCTTCAATGATTTGCATAGTGGTACATCCAGCGGTGTGACTCCAGTCAGTCCTCCGGTTGTTAGCAACCCCTCTACTTCTTCACCAGCGGTGATAGCTGCTGCATCGGCAATACGGTCAGGTGAGCTGCAGGTTACCATTGATCCATCTCGTAATGTCTCAAAGTGAATGTTAAGTTCTCAGGTAGAGATAGCAAATTAAATTTGCACGCTTTCTTAGAAAAACTAGAAGAGTTAAGAATTAACAAGAACTGATATTTCCAGAACGTAAAGAATATGCTGACTCTTTGAAAGAGCTGCAAACTATTTTTCATAAAGATTAAGGAACACTTAAGAAACGCCTATACGCGAAAGGCAAGAAGTCCCTTATGACAACAAAAGAAAAAGGAAAATCTAGGTCTTAAAAGGTAGGCCAAGTAGTTTGGAAAAGGGACTACGTCTTATCCAAGGCAAGTGATAACTTTGCTAGTAAGTTAGCCCCTAGGAACATTAAATGTGTGGTAGAGAAGAAAGTAGGTGATCTTACTTATCGCTTACGTGCCATAAATGGTAAAATGATAGGTCTAACACACATAAAAGACATTATACATGTCAGTTCCTAAACATAGTTCATAAGTACCTAGCTATACGGTAGGCATAGAATAGAAAGTGAGAACCGAGTGTAATAGAATGAAAGAAAGGGTGAGTGAGACGATGAATGTTAGACTACGGTATGATGGATAAGCCTGAAAGAGAATATGAATGGTAGTAAGTCTGTGAACTAAATTTTTGTTTAACCTAGGTATCGCTTTGGTTATATTTATTTTATGTAAGTAATTGAGAGAAGAAGATAAAGCACTCGCTGTCATTTTGTATTCCGTCCTACAATTGGATTAGTTGAACGATTTAGTTTAGGATAATTTCCTTTCAACACTCGAATGAGTTATAAACGTTTCTCACGTTATGTATTTCCATTAACAGTTATGTGTCACACAAGCTGTAGAGAAAAAAGAGAGAATTTACCCTGCAACTGCCAGAGAGGTACTGTAAGTGCCACCATGAGTTGTTACTGTTTATAGTACACTCTCACAGAATTTTAAGAAGAAGAGTTGTTATGTTTTGGATACACACTCACACGCTAGAATATAAGAAGAGTTGTCACTGTAAAGTGCACTCACATACACATAAATGACACATTTTATAGGTCATTGAACACTGAAGAATCATAGTAGGTAGGAAGGATGAATATCCTTGTATCTCCTCTTCAGTGGCATTAAGCTGATCCCAAGATTTAGGTCATAGGGCTGAAGGGGAGGGGAATAAAGAAAAAGAAAACAAGAATAGGCTAAGATACATACACGTTTAATTGTAAACCACATTAGTTATATAATAGAATTCCACTGAGACTCAGATGTCATTGGTAACATCTGACATGCTCATTGTTTAATTTTGCATGCTTTTATATCCATTAAGATATTAGAATAAGAATTGTTTGCCGATTGGGGTCGTTGTCATTCGTTGGTCGACCTTGTCTCGGAGGTATTTTTGTTGTTTTTTGTTTCGCGAGTAGTGCCTCGTACCCTCACCCTTCTTCGCTCTTGCCAAGGGAGTATGTTGCGTGTATTATACACAACCGTGTTAAATTTCACATATACTGCACTTTACGTCTGTTGATTCGCACATTCATTACACATAATTGTTTATTTTAGCTATTATTTTAACACTTTGATTAGTTGTAATTATTCGTCTTCCAAACAAATAGATCTGTTTGTTTACGAAAAGTCAACTCGTCACCTTGGATGTTTGACAGTGACGTCTGACGTTGACGTTTGGAAATGGACCCTGCTACAAGTTGTGTTGTGACGAACGGTTGCTAGAATGTTTTTTATTTACTTATATTTGTAAATAATATAGGTAATTGGTCAAAATTTATAGAATAATAATTTAAACAAGGATTTTATTAGATTAACTATATATTTTTCTTTCGAGATGAATACCACATTTCTATGGTCTTGGCTCTGGACGAAGTCTATGTTGTCTCTGATTTCGTGTCAACGCTAGGCTGACGTGGTAAGGAGATAGACCTCAACCAAGATGATCTTTCTTGGATTTCGCGTCGGATGGAACACGCCGCAGGGCTTCACGCCTCTGCAATCCTAGAACCTCCATAAGCGAAGAGGATAAGATGGAGCGGTCATGGTGAGTTCATCTCTCTGGTGTTCTGCGGGTTTTTCCTATGAATCTTCATTGTAGACACGATGTTAATGGCGCATTCTCTATTTGTTTCAGAACGCACCGCTCTTAAACTTAGGTTTTTAAGTTGTTAGTTTACGCTTTTATTTTTCAATATTCCACGTTCCACGTGTTATACTTTGTTAGTTTACTCGTTTAAACTATTTTCCCTCGGGCTTGGAACCGTAATTCGATGTCGTGACATGACTACTTCAGAATGAGTTCCACATTTATATTTTTCTTTCTTTTCGTTGTACATACTGGATTACAATGACCCTGACCCTAAGGGTAATCACCTTCTCTGGATAAATAACCCCTATTTATCCCAGAAAAGAAAACATAATAACACTTCCTATAAGCAAAACGAGGATTGCCGACCACCATGTGATACAAGACCACATGGCCAGGTGTCTCCAAATCAACAATCCAGGACCCCCAGCTGTTCCTACATTACTGGGAGTGACGAGGTGATACAGGTTTATTGGAAGAAAAAGGAAAGGACCTGATTGGGATTTACCAAGTAACATCCATTTTATAATTAGAACTTAAACTTTCAGAATTTGTTTTAAGGCAGCGACTTTGCCTAATATGATTTTGTTCCTAGTTTTATCACATAGAGAGGAGCGCTCTCAACCTTTGTTAAGAGGTAGGTCTCATAACCAACTTTAAGGATAAGGACATTTTTCTATATGTCATGTGTTTTCATAGGTTATGATAATTAGACTTTAGTCTTAACTAGTTTGTTTTAAGAAACATGTAAGAAAAGAAAGGATTTGTTAAAACATTCCTATAGAAAGAATTAGTAATAAGGGATAAGGATATTTAACTACTAAAAAGTGAGCTTACTAAATATGTATATTTTCCTGTAATATATTTAACTTGATATATAAACAATTAACTTGTTTAATTGATTCCAACTAATAGTTGGTGGCGCCCTTGGTTAGAATTGAAACACAACATACACCTGGTCTCTTTCTTCAAATGTAACATTCCACAGAGCGACAAGAACCCACCGACCCACTCCGGAGTCTCCTACACTAGTGGTTCTGTCAGAACAGTAGACCTCGCGAGCCCTTCCACGAAATAACCGATATTTTACCGTGTCCCTGGCTAAAAAGAGTTTTGAAACCAACCTACCAATGCTGGAAAGAAAGTAAAGTTCTCATATTTTACCCATAAGCCGAAACATGTTCTTGTGGTTGGTCAATACCACTAAAAAAATTACTGAGACCTGCCTTTTTTGCCTCAAATAATATTAATACGCAGCTCGGCCTCCGGCCTCGCTTAGCCCCAACGTAAGTTCAAGGCCTTTACGGGATGCTAATTTAACAATTATATTTTATAACAAATACATATAGATAAATATCCAAAACCCGTCAATCTGAAAAAGATTATTTTCCATCTTCTTACGGTCACCCCCTCAATATTGTCCGGGGCTATGACCGGTGACCCCGTACGGTCGTCGTTCCCCTAAAATGCATGGTACCAATTATGTATGTATGTTTGTTATCAAAAAAAAATGTTCAAAAAAGAAAACTAACACCGGCTGTGGTAGTCTCCCGAATCTCTCTATGACATTAGTAGGTCGAGGTACCCCCACCTATCTATTATGGTTTCCGCGGGCAGTAGGGGTACCCGGATTCCATAATCATACAATAGTTTTTTGATATCAGTATTATTTCCCCAAGTGCCTCCAAAATAATTCCCCCCTACCATACACTTCCTCATACAATCACCATTAACCAAATAACACACAATTCAAAGCCAAGCAAGACTAATTATGTCAGTGAGTCAGTCAGTGGTATTTTTAAGAACCATTTAATATAATAAATAAATCAATTCACTCTTCGTAAGCGTCGGTCGGCCTCGCGATTCCTGCAGTATTAAAAGCTTTTGCTGCGCCATCTAGATTTTTTGTGAACTATCGTATGAGAATTTATAAATATGGATTTATAGCGGTTTTATTATTTTACTATGTTTTACAAAAAAAATGCGTCTTAATAAGAATAACAAAAATGTCTTTTTAATATATTTAACTTATTTTAAATACAATATGATTTTTTTTATATTTCGGCCATTCCAACTAATTGATTCGAACTAATAGTTGGCGCCCTTGGTTAGAATTGAACCGAAACCTGCTTACAAACATTTCATGAGAATCGGTTCAGAAATGCGACCCGTAGGCGATAACATTCCACAGAGCGACAAGAATTTTCGGCCATGGAAACTGAGACCCACTCCTGGAGTCTCCTCGGTCAATAACGCACCACTGAGCAGGCTGTGCGGTTGTCCACCGGTGGCAGGCCGTGTTTTGCACCTGTCCTATAGTGGGTAATAGTAGTAAGTACTTTGTGTACAAAGGTACTTACGAGTATTCCTTCCCCTTACGAGTAACTTCCATGCCCTTAGGTTTTCCGCGCGCGGTTAGGAGTCCATGTTCCTCTATGAGGACGACTTGCCAATAGTTGCCTGCAGCAAAGAAAATTTAACTAAATATTTTAAATATTTCCACTTCTTTCCATTATGCTAGTAATTTGTAGCTTTGAGACATAATATATTATGATTAAATAATCAGTTTTCGACGTGAAAAAGTGCCTTCTTTGAAGGCCAAGTTTCAATAAAAAAATTGACTTTGACCACGATCACGATAATAAATGAACACTCTATTTGTCTATTTCTGTCTAAGTCGGTGGTCAGTTTGGATCTCCAGAACTTACATCGTAAACTAAATGATACAGTAAACTTCACGCACCTGCGCCGGTCCATCTGACGTAATCAGGCTGCCAGAGTTTTTACGATCATGAAATAGATCACTATTTATTTCTTTGTTAATAGGATGACTGGATTAATTTAAGGCAATCGCGTTTACTAATATAATAAAGTTTGAAAGAAGAATTCGTTTGTTTGAACGTGCTTATCTATGGAACTACCGGTCCAATTTGAAAAATTATACTGTGTTCATACACAAGCCTTCATCATAAATATAGCTATCATTAGCTATATTTATGACTAGCTGCTGGCTATATACGATTTCCAGAATTCTTAGAAGTTTTTTTACCAAAAAATCGCTTTTTTGGCACAAGCTTTTATCGTCACCAGGGGCATGAAATGCGTGTCAAAAATTTCTGCTCATGCAGTTGACCGTTGAGGAGTTGCCTCTTTGGAAGCCGATCCTGAGTGCACCATCAGGTCACATACATACATTACATACATATTATCACGCCTTTTTCCCGCGGGGGTAGGCAGAGACTAGCGATTTCCACTTGCTATGATCTTTACAGATCTCTCTTGCTTCCTCTACACTCATCACTCTCTTCATCAGGTCACGCTTATCATAATAATGCATTTTCATCGGAACTAAAGGTGTATTCCAAATGTCAACACATTCGGTTGAAAATTCAGTTCGGAGATTTGAATTGGAAGAACATTTTATACTTAAAAGAAATAACAGCTCGCCAGTTATTCCACAGGGCTGCGGTTGCAGGACACCTGGCGAGAAGGACCGATGATAGGTGGAGTAAGATTGTAACGGAGTGGTATCCGAGGAGACGGAAAGCGAAGCGTAGGACATCCGGCTGCTAGGTGAGTCAACGATGTAAGGAGTAACAGCTGGCAAAAACTGGATTGCGATGGCCCAGGATAGAGAAGCTTGGCGTAGACAGAGGGAGGCTTATACCCAGCAGTAGGTAGTAGAAAGCTGACAATAATGATGTAAATCAACCTGAATTACCAGCAGAAACTCATAACATACAAAACAATACGCCTAAAAACAACTTTCAATAATACATTTTTGTTAGAAAATGTATTTTGTAATGCAATGAATCAAAGCTGACACAGAACTTTATCGTTACTTCGCCACACCTTGGCACGAAGGTAAATCTATTCAGACTATATGGAAAATTCCTGGTTCCCCTTTACGAGGCTGTAAAACAGGTAATTCGAGAACTTACAATAATGCCGTTCACGAATATTTTCATTACGCTCGCCGCACTTTCACGAACAGATTCAGCGCTATCACCCTTTTAGAAGGTTGGTAATATAAATAAATGTAACGAATCGGTCGGTTACTGCCTTAAATTATTCGTTTTACGACGTCTAAATTTTATGTCTTTACTATTATCTATGCATATTATTTTGTCTGTACTTTTAGTATTTTTTGACTGAAATCGAAGATGAGGATCATCTTAAAAAGAATAATAGAAAGCAAAAAAATTTTGAATTTTTTTGTCTATCTGTCTTTCTGTCTGTCGCTGTATCACAATGTACACGCATTTGTACGCATTTCACGCAAAAACTACTGGACGGATTTGAATAAATCTTTTTTGTTTAGCTATTAAGCCTGGGAAACATTTAGGCTATAGTGATTTTGAAAATGGAACACCTGATGAAGAACCTTAACAAAACAGCTAAACTGCAAGAAATATGGAAATATGGTACCTTGCAAAAAGTTTATCAATCTGATGACAATTTTCTGTTGACGTATAAAAATCGAAGATCAGGATCATTTGATGAAATTCCAAGAGACCAGCTACACACTATTACGTATATGGAGATGGCGCCTTAGCAAAAGTCGTTCCAACCTGATAGACATTTTCTGCTGACGTATAAAAATTTAATATTATGGAACATCTGATGAAGAACTCCAAGAGACCAGCTACTCTATAAAATAAATGTAAATGGTGCCATAGCAAAAGTAGTTCAACCTGATGAGCATTTTCTACTAACGTATAAATAGACAGGACACGGGATAGAACAAAGAAGGACTCGGGGTGGGAGTGGTGGTACACGGGAAATTGTAGATAACGAACAGATGAAGATCGTTTATTGAATTAAATATCACTTTTGATTCGTTTTTTTACTTTCCCGACTGTACTACGAAATTACCTAATATATTCCGCAGGACACGGGATAACCAAATGGCTGAAATTTTAAAGTACTGGAGTTTAGCTAGTCCAATTGGTGAATTTCCAGGAACTAAAAGTAGCCTATGTCTATCTCAGTACTTCTAACTATGTGTATGTAAAATTTCAGGGAGATTGGTTCAGTAGATAAAGCGTGATGAGGTTACAAATAAATAAACAAACAAACTCACTTTCGCATTAATAATATTAGTTGGGATGATAATAGTTACTGCTAGACTTTTTGGGTAAACATAAAGTCAGAATTTTTTTTTTAACAAATCAAGGAACAAATGTACCTAGTTTCGGAAGGATCCGTTAAGAAATGCGACCTCTAGCCTGCGCATGGATGCAGGCAGCGCAGAACCGGTCGTTATGGAAATCCTTGGGGGAGACCTTTGTCCAGCAGTGGACGTCTTTCGGCTGAGAGAGAGAGAGAGAGCCTAGAACAAACAAACCTAACCAGACACGTCCTGATCCTGACAAAAGCATAAACCAGGGCAGTCTTGAGAAATGGAGACTCTCACTCGCTTCCCTCGCTCGGTCGATTAGTACAAAATGTATCGTTTTAATGTGATTAAGAAACACATTAAAACCACCTGCTTCTAGTTTATGCGAACCTAGTACCGATGTAATAGTTCTGTGTTTAATTGACTTTTCATTTTAATCTATAAATATAAAAAAAAAACATGTGATTAAGTATATTTCAACCCTTTGGCGACATCTCATCCATACTTCCATACTAATATTATAAATGCGAAAGTTTGGATGTGAGTTTGTGAGTTTGTGAGTTTGTGAATTTGTGAGTTTGTGAGGATGTTTGTTACTCAATCACGCAAAATCTACTGGACGGATTTCGATGAAATTTGGTACAGAGGTAGATAATGACTGAATAGCACATAGGCTGGGCGTACTTTTATCCCGGGAAAAGCACCGTTCCCGTGGGGAAATCCACGCGGAGAAGCCGCGGGCAAAAAGCTGAGTTTACAAATTAGTCTAAAAAAATATAAACATTGTGTGATTAAGTATATTTCAACCCTTTAAGCGACATCATCATAAAAAATATGTTGGTCTGATTACGAAATTGGGGTAACCTCCCAGTAAACATTCAACGAAAAATGTTTTATCGTTTCGTTAAAATTTCACGCCCAGTAAGTTATTTCCTCGTGGAATTTATGTGAAATCCTCCAAATTGTTCCCGTTTATATTGTTTTGATGGGGTTCACTTTGCCAGCGAATATTGTTTACACTTTTTCGTAAAATTTGAATTTTGTCTGCTTGCTTACTCCCAATGAATATAAATGGATAGTAGGATATTATATTTAGTTGTAAATAATATTTGAACCTTGTATCCTGTTCAGGATGGTGGCAGTAAATTCGTGGAATATTAAAATATCAAGCCATTTGTCACATAATGTTCTGAGCAATGATTGCATACTATATATGTACTTCAGTTGTGTTTCAAAAAGCCAAGCCAAAGATATTGTACTAAAGCACAGAAACCTTGTCGATTTAGTACATAGAAATATTAGTACTATCTATTTGGCTTTTCAGACACAATTGAAACATGATATCTACATTTTTAATTAGAGGAATCGGTCCTCCTTAGGGACGGACGCGTTTCGGGCGTCTCGTCGCGCCAATTGTTGGACGCCTGAAACGCGACTGTGGTGAAGGCATTTTTTATTGAATTTTCATGAACTCACGACTCACTGTTTACAAAAGTCGACGAGACACCCGAATTCAATGTTAGCTTTTGTTATGCTTTCATTATGCCTACAACAATGGGATTTTCTTTTCTCTATGTCCCATAATTTTTTTAAAGTTAATAAAGTTAATTAATATTATTAGACACAAATATAGAATGCGGGCTATCATCCCCTTCTTGGTTGATATGCCCCCTGCACGCACTAAGCGCTTTTCGTCATTATGCGCAGCAAAGCAATGGAACTCCTGCCTGCGTCTGTGTTCCCGAACACATACAACATGACTCTCCACCTTCAAAACCAGAGTGAATAAGCTGCTTCTGGGTAAGCTCGCTTTACATTTGAGACCTCATCTCTGTCTTGAACGGGCAAGATTGTCGTCAAGAGCAAACCCATCTTTAATTTTAAAAAAACATAGAATGATGATGATTGTAATTTTATATGGGACGATATTGTATAGAAATTATTATAATGACGATGTACTTAGCTGAAAATAACAAATTTACTAAATATATTATAGTATAATATTTGGAAATGTCGATGTCGATTAAGCAACATTTTGTGGTAACAATAATGTAATGACAATTTAATTGGCAACGCCCTTGCAGGGTTTTTTGTGCACCTATGTTAATTGTATAAGACCTAATTTACCAAATGAACGCAATAAAGTAATTGAGAATTGAGAACAGAATTGAATGATGAAGATATTAATTTCAATGGATGGGACTGAGTCAATCTTTAGAAATTATTATAGATGAACCCGATTTACCAATGAAATCATATAACCAAATAAATATCATTTATAGATATAATATTTGCTAGGAATGTCGATGTCGATTAAATGCAACATTTTGTAGTAACAATAATGACAAGATTTATAATTGCAACGCCCTTTCAGAGTTTATTGTGCACCTATGTTAATTGTATAAGACCTAAATTTCAAAACCAACATGAACGCACTAAAGTACTATTGAGAGGTGAACAGCCGCAGCGTGAAATGAATGTTATTTCAACATGGTATTCTGAAGTGCAATCTTATTTTGAAATGAACTTACGTTACATAAATCATATAACCGAAGCCAACGCTGCATATCCATGATCAATTATTTTCAGGAATGGATAAATGATTTGATACAGATATAATTGTTTCAGAGTTTATTTGCATTAAATTACCTAAAATTCAAAACTGCAACAAACACTAAGTACTATACTTTGCATAGAGCGACGTAAAGACAACATGTTATTCAGTGCAACGCATTAGCCAACGCTGCATACCATGATCAATATTTTCAAGCCAACCTGTTGCTACAGTGTAGACCACTATAATTACCTAGGATGCCTGCGCTTCTAATTTGCATAGGCGAGATCTAGGTTGCAACGTGCATTAGCAGCCTCACCCCCTGTCCTGCGTGGACTTCAAGTAAAACCAAACGCGAAGCATGGACAATGCAACGCCGTGGTTCACGCGATAATATTACACGCGACAACGCCCGCCAATACAAGTGTTCAAGTCCATACATTTGACATAGACCCATAGCACGGCGCCGCGCTGCTTTGTCGCATTTGAAGCGTGCTGCCGCCAACGTAGGACGCCGGGTGACACTAGATAGGGTTACGCAAACCGACCCTTTATGCAAATTTTCTATTTAATAAAATAAATAAAATAAAATAAATAATCTTGTGACTTTTGAAAACTCCATTTTGATTTTTCGTTTGTCCGTTTCGTTATCGTATGATGCTTACATACTATCCCACGTATTTAAGTATTTCAGAAATCGTGATAGGTACTTATTTTTAAACCTCCATGGAAAAACACTGCGAAGTGCACCAAATGCGAAATGCACAATTTTTTGTCCAGTGTACGATTTTGCGAAGTGCACCTTCTGCGTCAGACCCGTTCTAAATAACAACACATAGCTAGACACAGCGATACTGTGATTTGAGAGCATTGATCCAAAACAGTAAGCTAAATAGAAAGCCAAGCTAACATCCTCAGGAACTCTTTATCTGTTTGCTAATATTAATAAATTCATTATTATCATCAAATTTAAGAGCGAGTCTCTTGTGGGTGGAGTTCCTTTCATTTCTCTCTCTATTGCCAACTGTTTTACTTCTTGATACGACTCGACGCTCACTTTATCCTCTTTATTTGCCTCTATGTAGCCCTGTCTTGGTATACCTGAGTATCTTCTTCCTTTTACCTTTCCTTCTCTAATGTTTCTTAAGAAGTCATCGTTTCTTACCAAGTGACTTATCATTTTCCCTGTTCTGCTTTCCAACTAGTTTTAATAATGCTTCTTTTTTCTCCTATTCTATTCTTTTTATCGAGTGTGTTATTACTAATACTGGTGTCAGGTTTTATTGAAGTCGCCTAAGAAGCGCTTCTTGAGCATGACTTTTTGGTGACTACCATGCCATTTAAAGTGGCAGTAATGCCGTATACAATACACTAAACTAAACAGTCAGCCAATGTGCAGGTTTCCTCACGATGTTTTCCCTTCACCGGAAGCTCAAGTTGAAGTCGATGATAATACGCATAAGTCAGATTGGTATGCAAACTCCGCATATGGCACAGGTAGGATTTGAACCCGTGTCCTATCCGACCTCAGGCGGGTGTCAATTACCACCTCGACCACAACCGCTTCCTATTCTATTTACTTACTTACTTCGATGGCTCGACGACCCAAAGAGGATCTTGTGCATCCGATACCAGAAGCTTCCACTCCTTCCTGTTCTGCGCTAACTTCCTGCGGTCAGAAACTACAGAAGCCTCTTTGAGAGCCTCCAGATCTTTTAGGATCTCATCCCTCCAGCGGTATCTGGGCCGGCCGACAGGTCGTTTCCCCGCTTGTCGTCCCACTTTTATACGCTCGTTTAGCTGCGCGGTCCTCTCCATATCCTCTCCACGTGGCCGAGCCATCGAAGCCTTGCAGCTTTTCATTTGCTTTTTGTTATTCTATTTAGGGCTTATTAATTAAATATTGATAATTTGTTTCCAGCCGGAGTTGTACAAGAACGAGCTGGTCCGCCAGATCTTTCGACCGACAGCGCCGAGCTGGAGTTCTGTGGCAAGGTGCACTTCTGCTCTCAAGTAACGACCAGGGAGGTGGAGGCGCTCGTCATTGTCAAGGTAATTATACTGAGTGATTATTGGAGTGACATTGGTTTCCACAAGAATCCCATAAAAAGACATACCTAGACCAATTGGATGCCAGCTGCATTTTACATGTCTTCTGTGACATTATATTATATGTCCGACCTTTCATTTGGTGAGATATTAAGGCATGAGATACCTATCGATAATAACTAGAGTACTAATAAAAGGTCAGTGTAATTTGTGGCAGTGAATTGGACCTAAAGATAATCGTATTAAAGACGTTAATCAAGTACAATAAAACTTAAGATAACTAAAATTGTTGGAAAACCGATAATAACTTTTTATTGCTGTGGCTCTTAGAGATCTAAAAATCCTGATTAATGCAAAATATTAGCATCTTTCAAAATATGCTTTTAACCACGGATAGATAAAAAAAGAAGAGAATATTAAAAGAAAACCCATTACCGATAAAATTCCCGCCGCATCCCAAGACACGAAAAAAAGTGAATTTCGAGATTTCCGAGCGCCTCCCTAAGTTCAGCATATATTAAGGCTATAAAGACCTCCATTACCCCAAAGGTCATTGACCTTCGTATACTGCCAACGACCTTAGCAGGTGTCGCAAATGAGTCTTAAAAACTCCAGACTAGACAATTAGAAGATACAAATTTATGCGTTTTATAACCTCTTTTGGGTTAGATATGTTACGGATTGCGGTATTCCTTATGGTTTTAATTGCCTTTGCAATGCAATGCAAATGCAACGCCTCTGGCTTGCATTATGTTATTTTAATGGCAGCAGATATAGCTGCGGGTGTTTGGGTTAACACCTGCAACCTCTCTAGGGTGAAAGTTACCCATGAATATGAGCAACTTTTTGTAACGGGACCGACTCTGAAATCTCAAAAACAGCTGTTCCATGCATTTTGGCCGAGTAGGTATTTGTAAAATGTATGGAACAGCTGGATTCTGAGTCGGTCCCTATATTAAAAGTTGCTCATAATCATGAGTACTTTCACCCCCTTAGAAAGGTTACAGGTGTTTACCCACACCCTGTATAAAGTAACATGTTAGAGCATTATGATTATAATACGGATACTCACACGTGTTGTTAGCCGGGACCGCCGACTAGTTTCGTATGAAGTCATTTTCAGGCAAGTAAGGTAAAGCAAGGCGAGGCGAGTGAGAAATGAGAAATGACTTCGTATTAAGAAATGACTTCCGTATTAAGTCGTCGAAAATAGTCTGCGGTCCCGAAAGGACTAACAACTAAAAAAAACTATAATGGAGCTATTTCCCCACGTTAGTTTTAACGTGTAAGAGCCTCGAGATGTAAACTTACTTACTTACTTACTACTGCGGCGCGGCGACCCGAAGTGGATCTTGGCCTCCGACACGAGATGACGTTTTCATTTTTGCGTCTTGCACCAATTCTCGCTGTAAGTTTTCCGATCTACCAGGCTCTGTAGGTCTTCTTTCAGAACCTCATAGCCATCGTCATCGAGATGTAAGACTCACATAAATAAAAAAGTTTCAATCGCTCTCAAAAAAGTCGGCAACGCATCAGTACCTATTTAGAGTCGTAGGTGTCTATGGACTGCGGTGATTGCTTACCATGCTCATTTGCCTACTATTCTATAAAAAAAGGTAATGCCTACCTGATAAATGCGGCACTTTGGATATTAGATATTAGTCAGTGCTTTTATTAGCGGAATTTCATGAAATTTGATATGCGGGTAGAGTTAATCTGGATAAGCACATAGACTACTTTTTATCCCTTATTTTCCCACATGGGAGCGAAGCCCCGGTAGCGCAGCTAGCAATTCAATAAACTTTTTACCTCTGTAAGCTATCGTCATAATTTTCGGCCCGCGCCCATTTTATCTAATTTAGATAAGTTCGAAAAATATCTCCGTACTTTTTTAATATTTTATGCAAATCTGGCTTGGAAGTGTCCTAAATTTCCGTCTCTTATCTCCTGAAGTAAATCTGATTGCGTAAGCGTGGTCTTTATATTATCGTGTCACATATTTTATTTGCTGTTGTTCAGTTTAAATATATCATCAAAATATATAATAAAATTTTAACTGGTCTGTGTCTGTACATAAGAGATATCTATAAAAAACATTATGAAGGATCTTTATAAGACTAATGGAAGCCAAAACATTTTTTTTTTTTTATTATAGACCAAAAATTCTGTCTTTCTTTCGTTCAAATTCAGTAGTACGCTGTACGCTGCGCTGTACTGTGTGTCTGTACGCGCATCACGCAAAAACTACTGGACCAAATTTGATGCGGTTTTCACTATTTTACTATAGAAGGTCTAACTTAAAATCTGGCTGGGTTTCATCTTGATACGCGCGGACGAAGTCGCGGGCACAGGCTAGTATTTTTTAATAAGAACATAAAAAAATGAAACCATATTATAAAGGAGATTGTACCATTTATTAGCAGTTCCAGAATGACAGAAAAAATAATCTCCATAGATTACATCTAACTAACGTCTGACATTAATGAAATTTTATAAAAACTAACATTAATAAAAAAGAAAAAATATAAAAAGCGGTCTTAAGATAACAGTAAAGTTAGCGAAAGTTCCACATTGAACGTTGACGTTTATGGTCATAGAGATGACATTAAGTTATAACCATTATAGAGATTAGAGATAGCTGATTTAATGATGATGACAAAAAAAATTGGATAGAGTGAAGTTATTAAAAATATAGAAAATAGAAGGGGGAAATGGTTAGGGCACTTAATACGACACGATGCATTTTTAAGAAAAATCATAGAAGCAAAGATAGAAGGAAGAAGGGGCCCAGGGAGACCAAGACAGAGTTACATGAGGCAAATAAAGGAGAAAGGTGAGCGTCGTTGTGTCGTATAAAGAAGTAAAAGAGTTAGCAATGGAAAGATAAAAATGGAAGGAACTCCGCCGACAAGAACCTCGCTCTTAAATTTTATGCATGATGAGTGTGCAGTTATTTTTTTACAGATTACAGAACTAGATCTATGCGTCTGATGAAAATTCAGATCCACACTCTCTTCTCTTTAGCCATTTTCAATCCTATGGGTGTAAGCATCGTCCTTCATCGTATTGCCACCGGTTCCTCGGTCTTGGGCAATCTCAATCCATTTCACGCCTGCTGTTCTTTTTTAACATCATTCGCCCAGCGCATTTGCATGACTCTCCCTTTTCCCTGTGGGATGGTTTGTTCCACGCCCCACGGTCTCCACTCCACCAGAGCTTTGCAGGCCATGAATCTTCTTTCCTGGCGACATGGCCAGCCCAAATATTTGCCACTTCAAGCTTCGCAATACGTTTGATGACATCCGTGACTTTCACTGTGACTTCTGAGCCACTCATCTGTCTTTCATTGACTTGATTGTCATTTGTATTCAGAGCCACACTAATCGAATGAAAAGTTCCCAAAACGTTTGGCATTAAACTTTGTATGAGCACGTGATAAGAAGGCTTGAAATCACTTTTCTCTTCTATTTTTAAGAGAGCTTCTGTGCGTTTGTCGGGTGGAGTATACAGCCATACACCTCTTTCTCTCGGCTTGACATTTAAGGTCTTGATACGATATCAATCTTGACCCAGAAAATTTCATTCAATAATTTTCTGAGTGATACGCGATACGAAAAAAAATCATTTTGGCATCTCTTAGTCCTAATTCATGATTGTTTTCTTAAATATCTCTTTTATAGACAGACACAGACCAGTTAAAGACTAATTATATGTGTAAACATTATTTAAGATTATTATAAAATTTTGCGAATGAAAAGCGTGTCATTTGACCGCACTTAATTAAGTCACCAAGTTTCTGTCCATAATGGTTGGTGCACTAAACAGTTTACTCATTTAACTCAATGTCACAGGAATCTCTCCCTAGTTACTAATTGGTCAGCTCAGGAGTAAGAAGGAATTATAATTAATCATATTGCGGTTTGTTCCCACCAGGTTCCCGCAGCTAATGGAGTTTATAAAGAGATTCTCTGTGTTTAATATTCCTTATATTATGAGAATGATTGTAGATTGTAGCAAAGCTTTATAACGTATCTAATTTATACATTTTATTTAGCTTTGAAATTTAAAGTTGGCTACCAGTTTCAAGTAATATAAGAATTTGTAGGTTATTTTTTTTACATTTGGATTTTTCTGTCAAATTATGTCATTATATCATTATTGATCAGCAAAGAACAGTTTTATTAAATCAGATGAATGTTTTTACAATTATTTTGTTTTTTTTTTCCTTTGAATTTCGAAACCCTTAGAACTGGCGTGAAAGAAGTTCCCGCGCAAACGAATCACGTTACACCTCTCAGGTATCCTTCTTATCAAGTGAAAAAGTAAGGTTATTTCAGTCCCTATTTTTCGCTTTATCCACAAGGATCAAACCCTTTTTTCAGGACGTGGCAATTTGTTCGGCTACTTGAACCTTGTCGCAAACTTAATGATATTACGTTTTTACTAAATTTTGTCCTTTGCTTTATCAAAGGTTATACATAATAACATAATAATAAATAACTGTTCGTAATCTCTTTTCAGATTCAGATTCATAAAATTCTTACTTTTTCTTCTACACTGCTTACGTTTGGCCACAAGCCCGCGTATACAGTTAAAAATCCCCAAAACCGTTTTTGGGAGATATAAAAACCAATAAATATAAATAATAATAATAATAATAATAAAAATATATTTATTTTCTTCTAAAAACATACATTTTTAATATAATCGGCAATATTTAATTTAAAAAAGTTAAGTATCATTTTTCAAAGGTGGAAAGGGTTCGTTAAAAGTATCGAACTGTAATCACAACTTTTTAACTAAAGGTTAACGATATAAAGTTCGTTATTTCTCTTCTGTTTTAAAAGCATATCCTTGTTTGAGACAAACATTGAACTCTTGAAGCGCAGTTCCTAATTAAGATTGTCGTTAATTTTAAAACTTTATAGCTTTTAAGTTTTGTAGATGATTGATACAACTTCGACCTACTTTTCTACTTCAATATTATTAATGCGAAAGTTTTGATGTGAGTTTGTGAAGATATTTGTTTGTTGACTCAATCAGGCACAAAATCTTCGATGACGGATTTCTTATGAAATTTTTGTATACGGGTACAAAATCCCGAATTCCGAAAAGTAGCTATGTGGGTGTGGGTGAGCCTTCTTTATTTCCTGAAATTTAATGAGCGAACCCCCGGGGCGCGGCAAGTAATATATAAACTCTAGCTAGCCTTCCAAAGGTATCACTGCTACCATCTAGCAGCAGTATGCTATAACATTCATGGACTTCGCTGCAACTGTTTTCTCCTTTAGCAGTTCGGGTGGTCAGGAATGTTGTTTGAGACGCGTAGCACTGTAGCTCTTCATTTCTCCCGAACCAAAGAAAAAATACACCAAAGTACATGCCCGAACTGAAAATCGAAAAAAAAAACTAATGCTTGACGGGCGTTTTTATTTAGGGATGCGTGGTGAGAGTGAGAGCTTTTAGTTAAGTCGGTCCACCAGTAACTGCTACTGTAGCGCCTGTTGATTCCTGTTCTGGTTGTTCCAGATCTTCGAAGCCCGCGACTTGCCGATCAAGGACGTGACAGGCAGCAGCGACCCGTACATCAAGGTGTTCCTGTTGCCAGACCGCAAGAAGAAGTTTCAGACCAAGGTCCACCGCAAGAACCTCAACCCTGTGATTCAATGAGACCTTCCTATTCAGGTAATATTCTTTTCCTCAAAATAAGTTAAAAAAACTAAGTTTAACTTCTGGCAGGAGAGTGGCGCAGAACAGGTCCTTGATTTCAAACTACAAACTTCCTTTCGGGGATACAATTATACACCAACTTAGATGTCGTGTTCAGTTGACTGTCTCAAAAAGCCAAAGAAATCGTAATAAAACATAGAAATCTTAAAATATATCTTGTCACTTTATTTTAATTTCTTTGGCTCTTGAGACACAAGTGCTTGAAACACGACAACTAAGTTAATGTAATTAGGACACTGTCTCAGGAAGGAGTGGAAGTTTCTTGTATCGGAGGCCAAGATCCTCTTTGGGGTCGTTGAACCATCAAAGTAAGTATAAAGTTCAAAAAGCCAGCCAAAAGTGTGCGAGTCATTCACTTGCGCACAGAGGGTACCGTACACATATTTACAGTTTTCAGATTTATTCTTGTACCAAGGCTACTACATGTCTCCTACCAAATTTCATAATTCTAGGTCAATTCTAGGTTCATGTATCATATAATTCTAGGTATTTGATTCACATCTGAAATCGCAAAATGTGCGAAAATTCAAAACATTTACGGTAATATCTCCTAATCGCAATGACGTTTCATTATTTTACAGCTGAAAGAGACCGTAAATCGTATTTGATATGAATTTCTACTTAATACCATTGTGTGTTCCTAAGAAAAAAATATTCACAGAAGTGGTTCTAAATTTATCCTCAAAGATTTGAAAACCAAGTTAAACGAAATATAAGCTTGTAAAAATTCTAATTTTCTACTAAAATAGCTTCGTTCTAGTAGAGAGATATTTTGTCGGTTTTGTGAACAATCTGTGATCTACTTTTATTAATTAGAATCTGCATGCATGAGAAAATAGTCGTCATTCGATTTCACTCGTTCAAAACACATTGCAACAAGCTTACACAGAATGTGGAGAAGTTAAACAATTATAGTGGTGCAGGTTACTGACACACGTGTAGACTCGACACGTGACACGACTGTAATCTTGAGGCAGAACGCAGATCCCAATGATCGGTTCCTCATTAACGGGATGTTTTGTTAGTCGTAAAATGAAACCTAGCTTTAATTAAGCATACCTTTTAATGCATACACATGTTATTATTAATAATGTGTGGCCATGTCGGTTCTGGCCTTCGAGCAACAAGGATTTCCGTGGCAAGAAGCTCTGTCGAGTCATTTCTGGCGCTTCATGCTGCCACGATGCACACTTCGCTAGCTCACCTCTTCCCGATAAGTGATGAGCGTTATAAATATTGCCCGGGAAATTTGATTTTTTCTATAGTTGTTATCACATTGCTCCTTCATATTGGGTATTTTTCTTCTTTTTTCCTTGCTATGTCTCACTGTTTTGCACAAGCCTCTCAACTCTCCTCCACGTATGTCAGTATCAGGTCTTTTCCTTCTATTATTTGTCAAATGCTCTTTAATTCATCCGTCCATCTCTGTCTTTGGCACTCTTTGTCTCTTTCCAAACTGCGCGGTAATTTTAAAAAATAATTTATTTTAAGAACATTAGATCATAACATATATATTTACTGTATAGTTTAACAATTGTTATTGTTGCAGCGTGCTCCCTACGAGGAGCTTCGCCAGCGTTACCTGCAGTTCTCAGTGTACGACTTCGACCGGTTCAGTCGTCAGCGACCTCATCGGCCCACGTGGTGCTGAAAGGGCTGCTCGAGTCCAGCCGATCTGCATCAGGAGATCGAGTATACCATGAATATACTCGCGGCGCCACAGGTACATACATACATAGAATTACATCTTTTATCCCTCACGGGAGTAGACACAGAGCCAAGAGCCAACACACACACACGCTTACAGGCGCCTTTTATTTTCTTCTCTAGTCATGTTCACTCTTAATAGAGTGGTCGTGATTATGTATCGGTCTTCTCGGACTTGGCCGCTGCTCTTGCGATGGCTCTCCATTTATTTCTGCCGGTAGCTTTTCTGGAGCATTCTGTTGCTGGACACTGAGTTGCACTTCTGATGAGGTCGAGCCATCTGGTTGGAGAATGACCGCGTGACCGCTTGCCTTCAATAATGGCTCCCGGATTAACAAACATTCCATAGCGTTATCTTTAAGGGTGGGTAACACGTGTCCAAAGAATTTTAGGATTCGCAAGTCTCTGCCTAAACGCAATTCTTTCAGGATGGAGACGTTAGTATGGTGGTCTGTCTAGCTTATTCTTCCAAGTCGCCTCGCCAGCACTACACTTCCCAAGGTGACTTTTATATAAACTAACTATTATGGCGCTGCGACCCAGAATGAGTCTTGCCTCCGATCTCTTCTCTTATCGAGTGTGTACTGTGTGTGTCTTATATTACTAACACTGGTGTCAGATTTAATTCAAGTCGCCTAAAGGCATCTGACATTTTACGACTGCCACTATCCAGTGGCAGTAGCATACACACTAGTAACTAACCAGTCAGCCAATGTGCAGGTTTCCTCACGAATGATTTCCTTCACCGAAAGCGAGTGAAGGTCTATGAAAACTACAATACCATAGTCAGATTGGTCTACAAACCTGCATGTGGAACAGGTAGGATTTGAACCCGGGTCCTATCCGACCTCAGGCGGGTGTCATTACCACTCGACCACCACCGCTTTGGCCTCCGATAATAAGGGATCTTTATTTGAATCTGTTTCTGAGCCATCTCCTGCCAGTCATCAGCGTGTAGTCGCGCAAGTCTTTCTAGGACCTCGTCAGACCACCATCCCGGTCATCTGGGTTGACCGTCCGGTCGCCGGCCTTTGGGCTTTCTCAGTGATGAATAAAGCGCGCTTTGGGTTTATTCATAGACATAGAAAAAATATATAAAAATAATCTTCTAACGTTATGGGTTTGTCGACGACAATCGGCTACAGATGGCTGAGACAGATGGGCTATTGTATTGTAAAAGCCAGATAATTTTTTTTTATTTTTTTAACTTTTCCGTGGTTTCTTGTAAAACACGGAAAATATTCGAATATTATTATAACAAAAACCATAACGGCATAACGTACTCTGGTAAACGCACCAGACGCAGAAGGCCTTGCACGTCGGCGGCCCCTTAAAATTAAAATTAGCTCCATTGTATAGAAAAACGCTTGAAATGTCAATGTTTGAAACCGGATCATTAATCAACAGAACTCAATATCCTTTTTTGCGCGTGGTCCTTTTCAGGACCATTCGGGTCACATTTCAAGAGAAACCTTTATCATTTCTCATAACCGAACCCCGGGATTGGCATTGATGGCTGTTTTATAAATCAAAATAATAAAATGCTTTGTGCGGAATATTTTGGTAGGAAATTATGCTTTTCAGAATGTTTTACCTGATATAAATTCAAAATCTCTTTATTTGCAATATGCTTTATAATGGATTTATTTATAGAAGTACTAGCATGGACCCGCGACTTTGTTCCCGTGGGAATTCCGGGAAATTCTCTATCAGTGCTCTCCCTACACTCCCTAGGAACGTACATGCCAAATTTCAGCTTCCTACACGCCTACAAAAAGTAGTTTTGGTTTATGCGTTGTCTTTTAGTTACTCAGTTGGCAACGAAAGAATTTTATCTATACATACATAAATAAAACGAGTAAAAATATTTTGTCTGTACATTTAGTATTTTTGACCGAGCGAGCACCGAGCGAGCGAAGCGAGCGAAGGTCTCTAATTGACCGAGCGAGCGAAGCGAGCAGAAGGTCTCTAAATCGAGTTGGGGGCGAAACACATTGTTTGTATGTATGTATGTATGTATGTAGTATGTATGTATGTATGTATGTATGTATGTATGTATGTATGTTTGTACCGCGATAACTGCCCAACCGATGGTCCGATTTTGATGAAATTTGGTAAGGCATGTAGGAAATATCAATAGAATTTTTAAGTTCGTTGGGCATCAAAATCGGTTCAGTAGTTTCTGAAATATTAATAAAAATGTCCGCGATTACGTAGCAAACGAAACCATAGCGTGTTCTTACTTTGGATAGCGCCATCTACATTTTACACTTAGGGAACTGGAATTAGTTAGAAAAGTCGAAATCAGATCTAAGCAGCGGTTGTAGACTTGTAGATGATTTTGTAAGGTACACCCTCATATTACAAATTATTATTTAAAAAACAATCATTTTATAAACATACGCTTGTAAAACCATACATTTGAAGAACATATGCTTTGACAAACTCATCCATTTAAAAATGGATCATTTTACAAACTAATTACTAGACAAATATTGTTTTTTTTTTTTTCAAATTGTCATTTTACAAACAAATTATTTAACTAGAAATTTTCAATTGGTAAAACAACGTTAGACAAAAAATCTTATGGCAAATACATCGTTTGATAAATATTATTTACCAAAACTAGAAGATATGAAGTTTCAAGTTTAAACTTACTGGATCCCAAGATTTTCATCGTTGGGTTAGGCACAGAAGTCATTACTCGTCTTTTATTTGTAAATTAACTCACAAATCGTATTGTGACATGATATCAACATGCTAATACCTTTTATTGTGTCACACCGGGTGGGGGACCTGGTAACCTGCAACACAGGATCTTTGATACCTAGCGCGGGCACCAGATCTTCACAACGATACTGTCCTTTATGGTATTAAATTTAATTAATGTTTATCACATACCTATGTAATGTAGTCCAAGGCCATTTGTTGTGGAGTAAATAAACTATTTATTATTTTTAATAAATTAATAAATTAATAAAAAAAAAAAGAAAGTTTGTCTCCAAACGATCCCTGAGCTGTAAGTTAGGTTCAGGTAATTTTTTTTATGACTACCCGAAAAGACTTGAGGACAGAAAATAAGATTGGGTTCGGAGTTATTTTTTTTTATCACATTTGGAAAAGACTTTAAGGGCGGAAAAGAAGTTAGGTCCAGGTTATTTTTTTATGACATTCACCAGAAAGACTTTGAGGGCGGAAAAGAAGTTAGGTTCAGGTTATTTTTTATGACCACCCGAAAAGACTTTGACGGCGGAAAAAAGTTAGGTTCGAGGTAATTTTTTTGTGATGACCACCCGGAAAGACTTTCTGCAGAGCGGAGAAGAAGTTAGGTTTAGGTTATATTTTTTATGACCACCCATAAAGACTTTGAGGGCGGAAAAGAAGTTAGGTTCAGGTTATTTTTTTTATGACCACCAGGGAAAAGACTTTGAGGGCGTAAAAGAAGTTAGGTTCAGGTTATTTTTTTTTATGACCACCCAGAAAGACTGAGGGCGGAAAAGAAGTTAGGTTCAGGTTTTTTTTTTAACCACCCGGAAAGACTTTGAGGGGCGGAGAAGAAGTTAGGTTTATGTTATTTTTTGCTTTATGACCACCCGGAAAGACTTTGAGGTTGTTGAAAAACGTTAGGTTTAAGTTATTTTGTTATGACCACCCAGAAAGACTTTGAGGGTTGAAAAAACGTTAGGTTTAGGTTATTTTTGCCATTGGAATTGCTTAGCTTTTGGCCAAAGAAGCTGCCAGCCCTTGATTAATAAGTTACCTATAGTGGTTTGTAAAATTATGTTTTTGTCAAAGGGGTTATTTGATGTGGTTTAACGTTATAAAATTAAAGTTTTATACTCGAATCCATTTTGTAGAGTAAAACATTAAAAAAAAAAAGTTTAAAAGGTATAGTTTTTTTAAAATGATAGTTTATAAAGTGATGGTTTGTGAAAAGTTTTTTTGGTGAAGCATTAGTAAATCCCTTAACCGATTTGGCTCATGTTCGACCTCAAAAAGTTCTATTAGCTGCATATGCTTACCAAATTTCAAGAAGCTCCGATCAAAAATTACTTGAGTTATCATCGAACAAACAAACATACATATAAGCTAATACATCGATTTTTTTTATTTTAAATATTGCCATTTTAGTTCGTAATAGTTCACTAGATGGCGCTGAACAGTTTCATTAATTTGTACATCAGGCTAAGAAGATTTTTTTAAATTCCATAAGAACCAAATACCGCAATTTTTCATAGTAAAGTCTTGTGAGTGGTAAATTTCGGTTGTTTGTTGTCTAATCTCATATTGTTGGTTGTTTGTTTGGTTTGGTCGTTCGTCTCGTTAGTCGTTTGGTAAAACTAATTTATATGTATCTTAATTTACATAAAAGAAAATACAAGTCGTGTTACAGTTAAATAATAATTTCAGCTTCGTATGCCCAGTTGTTTTCGGCTGTGCATTGTCTGTAAGTCAGTCAGCTCAGTCAGTCACTCCCTAACGCAAGATTTTATATATTTTTTGATGATTGATTGATACTATTTTAGCGCCTGGAGCTATTAAAGAAGGTCTTCCAATTTTTTTTTATATATGTAAATTATTTACTTTAACTGTGATTTTACCCTGCTCATCAAGCACTCTTCCATCATATATACATACGTAAGAGTAAATCAATAAAAACGCGAGTAATAATCGCGAGGTCTAAGTTCGCGGCGAACTACTAGGTTAACTAAAATGGATAGAGGGACACTTAAAAAGAACAATGAAAAGCAAAAAAATTTTGAATTTCTTGTCTGTCCTGTCTGTCTGTATGTACCTACGCGTTTCACGCAAAAACTACTGGACGGATTTGAATGAATTTTTTTTTGTTGTATAGCTATTAAGCCTGGGCAACATAAAGGCTATAATTCATTTTGAAAACTGGAACACCTGATGAAGAACCATAACAGAACAGCTAAACTATAAGAAATATGGAAATGGTGCCTTAACAAAAGTCGTTCAACCTGATGAGCATTTTCTGCTGACGTATAAAAATTGAAAATCTGGAACATCTGATGAAAAGCTCCAAGAGACCAGCTACACTACAACATATATGGAAATGGCGCCTTAGCAAAAACCGTTCGACCTGATGAGCATTTTCTGCTGACGTATAAAAATTGAAAATCTGGAACATCTGATGAATCAATTCAAGAGACCAGCTACACTATAAATATACGGAAATGGCGCCATAGCAAAACAGTTAAAATCTGATGAGCATTGCCTGTAGATGTATAAAATTCGAAGATTGGAACACAGGAAACAGTTTAGAACACAAAAAGACTTTTCATCTAAGCCAAAGTCACGCGGTCGAAGCCGGGCAACAGCTAGTATTTTATAAACCTCAAATATAAGTATAACCTCAAACGATGAATAAACAACACGTTTTAAGTAGAAATAGTAAACACAGCGACTTATTCCCTGATATTAATATTCTTCTTTTTCTTTAAGAGCTCATCAAAAAAATAAAGATAATAAATAGTTTTAGTAATCATAATTTTTTTAGGTATTTAAAAAAATATCAGTGTTATAATTAAAATCAACAATATTTTGTTACCAGGAAAAGAAAGATTTAGGTGAGCTGATGCTGTCACTGTGCTATTTGCCCACTGCTGGCCGCCTGACAGTCACCGTCATCAAGGGGAGGAATCTCAAAGCAATGGACATCAATGGCTCATCAGGTAATAATACATTTTCTATGTACTCGTGGCATTTCATTGCACATTTTGGGCGAGTTGGTATTGTAAAATAGTTTGGAACAGCAGATTTTTTTTTCGGTCGAGTTGAGTCGGTCCCATAGAAAAAGTTGCTCATATTCATGAGTACTTTTACCAGTAGAAAGCATGTCAATGTTTTTGAATTCACCCTGTATATCGAAGCCCTGCCTGGAACACATCTAGTTTTGCAATAAAATAATGTGTCGCACACACAAAAACAAATGCATTTCTACGATCTGACGCGTCTGAGCATCCCGACCTATCCCATCCCATCTTATCTCATCTGTCAATCTGCAGACAAACGAGGGTTTGCTTTTCACTGCGGTCAAATTTAAATTCAATTAATTTATTTTTTCTTGCATTTTAACCTCCAAATATTCATCATTGAAATCGGAAACAAGCATGGTTCATATTACCCATGATATTATACCGTCATGGGGTGTGCCCATAGAGCTAGATACGTCCGACTATTGAATCGATCCTATTGAATATAATAATACAAGCCTTTAATTCGCAAATCGTGACACGTCGGTGCATCGCGTGGTGCATCTTATGACAGTTAAATTCGGTAATGATGAGACATGTAACTTTTCAATCATTAATCATGCTGTTTTTTAAGTATTTAATTTCGAATATAATAAAATAGAAGATAAATAAAATATTTGAGGCCTGCTTGCATTTTTATTTTGTAATATGAACTTTATACATTACTTTAAATTATTTATTTGTAACAAATGAACTCCATATTTTAAATAAATCCTATTGATTTAATCTATAATTTGTTATATTTATGTGCGAGTGTCGGCTGTACCATTCACTAATACATCTATCTTGTCATTTGTTTCTATCTTGTTTATATCTTATAGCACGCAGAAAACAATAGGATTTGGCTTAGCAATCACTCTAGTAATAGAAATTCAAACTCGAAATGCGTCAATGCGTCCGGTACCCCTGCCCTGCCCATACTTTGCCCCTGCCCATAGTTTTTATTTTTTTTATTGGGTTTTGCCAACGAAACCATAGACAATATGGGTTATCATTTTTCTCTTACTAGATGGCGCTACTGGTGAGAGAGGTCTATCACATGATACAACGCTGTCATTTTGTTAATTTCAAATGACAGTATTGTACCACATCCTGACGAACCTCACTAGCCCAGTAGCGCCCGAATCTAGTGAAGGAACAAGCTAATTATTAAAAAATAAAAAAACACGACTGACAACTCACATAGCCTATATGTCACTCAGAGAAATGCAAAGGAGATCTAAAATACCTCCACGAACTACCACATCGGAAATCTGTTAAGCCGTTCAGGACTTGCTGGTGGAATAAAAAGAACACTTACATACTTACATATATACATGAACCCTGAAAACATAACACTCCTTTTTTAGTCAGTCGTGTAAAAAGGATGAGATATCACTATGAATATAGTAATGTCGTTCTCTAAAATGGTTCCATCAGATTTAGAAACGACTAACTAGGTCTCAGGTCCAGCAATATTCGTGATAGCCGAGCAAGCCTAGATCATCCAGATACTAAAAGAACGCCAAAAAAGTTCTTTCTTGTAATAAAAATTAGTACACACTTTGGATTCATTTTCTCTCCGCCACGCAGTAAGTCATCAGTGTTCACAGAAAACGTGTGTAATTTTAGAAAGTTTGTTTACGACTATTTATTTTCTGAACAATGCCTTATTTTTATCCGTTTCATCCATCGTAACTTCGCTACGTGACGCTCGAACTTCTGCTTAATCTTCACAACTTTGATCCATCGCATCGTCCGCACACGATCCATAGTCTAGGATACAAAGAATGTCATCCTCTGTTCATTTATTGGAATAGTATTTACTATCTTGGATCTGTTTGATGAACTAGGTGAAATAATTACAGGATTTATTCTAACATTTTATGGGAATTTGTTTAGTAACTGCACTAAGGAGCAACAAACATCCATAAATATTTTTTTTATGAGGTAAGTAAGTTTTTAATGTTACTACAATTTTTGGTAATGAGACTAAAGAATTTAACCAACGGAGAGCCACTCCAGGAGCCACTGCATCATGCACGCACGATTTAATGCTTATACTCTTTTTTGACTGTGTGCATAGTTTTTAGTGGTCAGCATTATCTTTGTGTGCGTGTTTAAATTATGTTCGTCGTATGTTATATGCGAATTAAGTTACTGACTAAGGCGCGTTTTCTTCCCACTGAAAGTACTTAGATTTTGCAAAGAAAGCGCTCGCATCGTCTCCTGCCTGAGTTGAAGCTAAATTTTCTACCCTCTTCATCGGTCGGACGGAGAAGACGTTGAGAGCAAGCTGATATCAATCATTCGATGTGGAGGTTTCATCGGCTGAAACCATAAAAACCATAAAGTTAGCAGTGATCTTCCTATAGGTAAAAAATAAACCAATTAATCGCTGAAATAAAATAATAATAAAACACGGCCTTTAGTGAAAACACGTATTTTTTTCTTTGTTTATTTCCCACCACACCAAACATTTATTTTACACAATAACTACTTTTTTGCCAAACTGCTTGACAGTTTTTGCCGATAGGCAAAAACACTGCTTGACGGTTTTTTGCCGATAAACAAAAAACAGTCTCTATTAACTTTTTCTTACTATCTACTATCTACATATATACCACTACTATTACAAAAATTGCCCATTAGGCGATAACATATAACTACTTATACTATTAAAAATATCAAAAATTGTAACTAGTTTTATTGCCTTACCAGCATCGCAATTAAAATCATTATTGTTGACCTTCTACGTTTAATGTACTGCGCTGTGACTGTGAAGTCTCAAAACGCGAAAGTTGAAAAAAGCGGAACATCTGTTATTATTGCTAGCGCGTTGTGCGAAATTGTGAGGCACAGAGGGCATTCTGCCTGCTATAACTAACCTTTGTCGGAAGGTCGTGTATTGTGTTTACACCTGAAAGCAATAAAGATGCGAGATAAGTGATTTCTTACAAGCATGAGATTGTTTGATCTCAGTTTTAGATTTCAAACGAAAAACTGAAATGGTGAGTCTGCAACTTTAAAAATACTTTTCGCATATAAAAGCTCAATTGAGCTTTTATATGCGCAAGAAACAATTAAAGTTCAAAAGTAATTCATGAAAAACTTGTAAGTTGTACCTTCTACGTCAATTCTGTGCAAAAAAATTATGTCCTATGTCCTATTCTATATGATACTTGTTGGTTACTTAGAGTTAATAAATTGACGAATTGCATAAAGGGGTTACAACTTGACATATGTTGATAGTCACGATGTTTTGCAAAAAATCCGATAGTTATACCATTTTGCACAAAATTATCTCCGAAACTATAGCAGACAGAAGAACGCGAATTGGACCTAAAAATATTTCTTTTTCTGATAAAGCTAACGTTAAAATCACAAAAAGGGTATAACTCAACTTAAATCACTTATCACAGGAGGCACAGAATTATTGAAAAGGGTTAAATGTAAACGTATATAGGCTAGATTGAAAATATGGGTAAATTTCAAAAAAATATTTTTGCGTTCTCAGTGTAGGTAAATTAGGTTAGTAGTGAACCAAACTTTCTTATATTCTCTTAAAATATGCACATTAGTATAATCTGCTGCAAGTATGATGTTGTGCAATCGTAGTGTCAGTCAAAAGTTAAGTCTCTCACATTCGGCAACGGTTCTAGAATCATACCATACGATCGTTTCTTACCCGTAACACAACCGCGTGACACTGCCAGTAGTGCCTTACTTAGGTAATTACTATTCTCTTCAGTACTACCAGAGCAGTGCACAACCAATACACGACTTTGGTGAATTCTTTCATCTGCTAATCTTTCTTTCTCAGATCCGTACGTGAAAGTCTGCCTCATCTGCCAAGGAAAACGAATAAAGAAGAAAAAGACGACAGTGAAGAAAAACACCCTGTGTCCTGTCTACAATGAAGCCTTAGTCTTTGACCTGCCCGCTGACAACGTGTTTGATGTCACGCTGCTCATCAAAGTCATAGATTATGACATGTAAGTGTAGTAATGTTACAAGAACACACTATGTTCTGTCTACAATGAAGCCTTAGTCTTTGACCTTCTTCTTATCGAGTGTGTTATTACTAACACTGGTGTCTGATTTTATTCAAGTCGCCTAAAGGCATCTGACATGACTTTTACCACTACCGCCATCTAGTGGCAGTAGCCGTATACATACTAGCAAACTAAACAGTCAGCCAATGTGCAGGTTTTTCTCACGATATTTTCCTTCACTGGAAGCAGGTGGTGGTCTATAAGAAAACTACCATTCATGAGTCAGATTGGTCTACAAACTCATGTGACACAGGTAGGATTTGAACCCAGGTCCTACCCGACCTCAGGCGGGTGTCATTACCATTTGGCCACCACCGCTTGTCTTTGACCTGCCCGCTGACAACGTGTTTGATGTCACGCTGCTCATCAAAGTCATAGATTATGACATATAAGTGTAGTAATATTACAAAAACACCCTGTATCCTGTCTTTAATGAAGCCTTAGTCTTTGACCTGCCCGCTGACAACGTGTTTGATGTCACGCTGCTCATCAAAGTCATAGATTATGACATGTAAGTGTAGTAATGTTACAAAAACACAATGTGTTCTGTCTACAATGAAGCCTTAGTGCTGTCTACAATAAAGCATTATGACATGTGGAAGCGTTTCTCCTGTCAACTTCTCAAGCATTTGAGCGATAAAAGCGAACATTTCTGACTCTCGAAGATGAAAGATTCTGGACTATTATTTGACTTCAGCTTGGCAAAAGATTATTCAATCCATTATTTTGATTATCATTCATCCAATGGGACAGGTCGTTTCCCGCTTGTACGTCCTTTTATACGCTCTTTTAGCTGCGCGATCCTCTCCCATCCATTCCACGTGGCCGGGCCATCAAACACACACGCACGCAAGAATACACTTAGTCATAATAACTATTGATCAAAAATCATAGTGAAGCTTTTCTTCAAAGCTGCAAAAGCGCGTTTCGCGTCTGATCCAGACAAAAACAAAACAAGTTAAAATGTTCTGTGAACTTTTTCTTCGATAAAATTTTAACCGCTTTCTACTAACAGCTATTAGAAAAGGAAAAATGAACGAATTAACTGAACCGTAAGTAAAACTTGCATATAAATGCTGGTATAATATTTGCATATCATTAACAGCAGAGCAACAGAGTAATAATACTATGTGCTTCGGAATGCGAATGTACAGTCATCCTAACTTCCTAACTATCCTAATCCTAACTAATATTATAAAAGCGAAAGTGAGTTTGTTTGTTTGTTACCTCTTCACGCTTCATCTACTGAACCAATCTTCTGAAATTTTTTGCATACACTTATTTAGAAGTACGTAGAAGGACATAGAGGCCTTTAATCCCAAAAAAAGCATTGTTCCCGTGGGAAATTTATGCGGGCGTAGCCGCGGGCAAAAGCTAGTAAAAAGCTAGCAAGTTAAAATGTTCTGCGAACTTTGTCTTCGATAATATTTCAACCGCGTGCTACTAACCGCTATTAGCATAGGAAAACTGAACGAATTACCTGAACCGTAAGTAAACTTTGCATACAAATGCTGGTATAATATTTAGCAGCGAAACAGAGTAATAACACGATGTGCTTCGGAATGCGAATGTACAGTCATCAATATATATAAAATTATTTCGTTATTGACTGAGTGACTGACAGACTACGCACTCGTTGCGTGGGAAATTTGGAAAATCCTTTCTTAGTGCTCCCCTACACTCTCAAAGGAATCTACATGCCAAATTTCAGCTTCCTTCGCCCAGTAGTTTTGGCTGTGCGTTGTCTATCAGTCACTCAGCCATTCAACTGTGATAAGAATTTTATGTATATTGATCATAGTTCATAATATCTCGATGATATTGTCTATAAGGAAGAATTCTATATATACTAATAACAGACGAAATATCTATCTGATGTCATACCTCAAAGCTAATATGGGGCAATGGAATGTTCGAACGAAGTTAGCGAAAACATTTCTAGAATATCGGGCAACAATAAAAGTTGTAGGAAAACTTCGCAGTTGAGTAAGTATGCTAAATAAATCAAAACGAGCTGTGGGAAAAGCTATATTATTTTCCATAGTTATGTGCACTGAAATCCATTTTTGTAAACTTCATTATTTCTTGATCTATCTTTTAACATTAGAAGGATCATCTAAAAAGGTCCTTAGTAGAATTACAGAACAAAATTTTGTCCGTGGGTGGTCATCGTTCATCGGGTGATGTAGACACATATATAGAATCACGTCTTTATACCTTACGGTGAAGACAAAGTCAAAAATCGTGAGTGTAGACTCAAGATTACAAAATAAATTTCGGAATTCCTACTTAAGAGTGTATCATCCGCGCCCGACCAAGGTTGGAATTATTTGATAGACCTCCAGCTGGCTGTGTGCAAGTCACACGCATCAACATTGAGATTGCCGCCAACCCGAAGTAATAAGTGACCAGGATCAAAGGATTTGTAGGTACGCTATATATATATATTTTTTCTTGCTTTACGGTAATGAATACTAAAAATAAAATTACGACCATTTTCTTATGTAAAACATAGCAACGACTTGGCTTAGTAAAATGGACACGAATGCTCGCGACAGAAAATAGCATGACCGTCTAGTGCCAGGATATAAGATGTTAAACATCTGCCTGGCATCCCATGAGCCAATTTTCGGATGAGGTTTACAAAAATAGTATTTTTGGATCCAAGATGGCGGACAACTTTTTTTTAATTTTGCAATATGGGTATTGTTTTATAAGTGTTTCAGTGCGCTGATTACGAAAATAACATTTATTTTGGAATCCAAGATGGCGGACAACTTTTTTCAATTTTACAATATGGGCATGGTTTTATAAGTTTTTCAATTGCGCTGATTGCAAGTAACATTTATTTTGAGAGTCCAAAGATGGCGGACAACTTTTTTTTCAATTTTACAATATGGGTATCATATTAAAGGTTTTTAGGGACACCAGATGACGAAAATAATATTTATTTTGAGATCCAAGATGGCGGACAGCTTTTTTCAATTTTACAATATGGGTATCTTTTTATAGGTTTTTCGGTGCGCTAATGACAAAAATAACATTTATTTTGAGATCCAAGATGGCGGGCAGTTTTTTTTTTTTCAAGTTTACAATATGGGTATGGTCACAGACATAATATTACCTAGACCCCGCAAGTGTATGTACTTCGCGTGTAAAGGAAAGATGATTCAACTGTTTAACGCTCGTTCATTCAGTCCGCAGTCGAACGTTCTCGCAGTCAGACGTATTACAAAAAAGTAAAAAATGCCTAATTGCGCGGTGAAGTGAGTTGAAGAAACAAATACACAAAAGAGGGGGACGAGATAAGAAACATTTCTTTTCATCGGTAAGTAATTTTGTTTTTAAAATGGTGTTGTTTTTAACTAAAAAACAATTATTTTGTGTTGCCGGCACGGATTTGGCGTTTACAAAAGAAAACTATGTATGCGAGTGTGTATTGTTGATTTAAAATACATTGCCGCTTTTAAAAGGGTGTTGTGAGAGCTTTATCTTTAAAAACACGCAATGAATGTTAAAACGAACTATACGTTCACACGTCGTTTAGCTTAGTGGTACGATCACTAATCTCATTTTTCTGTCAAAAAAGGCAAATAGTGCTGTACCGCACAGAAAAAGCTAATCGATTCTAAAAGCCTAATCGATTTGGAAACGAGAGGAATGATAATGACAGAGGAATGATATTCTGTGTGAAAAAATAACCTTTCCTTTCTTTTTACACTACTGACCAATGTTAGGTTATGTATTTTAGATGTAACATAAATTACTAACAGATTTTAGCTAATGAATCATTAAATAAAACTATGTAAAGCTGGTAAAATAAAACGAAATTTAAAAAAATGAACATGTACTAGTCATCTTATATAAAATATTTTTTATTGACTGTTACCGGTTCGGGGATTTAATCCTCTTTATTACTGTCTGACACAAAACTGCCAATTTCGCCTTTCAGCTTAACCAATTCATTGTGACTTGATCACAAACATAACATGTTTTATTATATATTATATATTTTTTATATTGACTAAATCTAGTGTAATATATATATCTAATGAATTCATTTAATAACTCGGCTGGGCAGCGTTCGCAGCTTCGCGATATCTTCTCGTTGTGTTCAAACAGTAGTTTGACCAGTTTGCCATAATGACATATGAAAATAATGACGACGTGGTCCTACTTTGGCCTCAATAAGAGCGCTCAAGGTCACCCAAAGGATGCAGTAGAATATGTAAGAATAAAAAAATCGAATATCTCAAAAATGCAGTGGGCCACATAGCTCGCAGAACAGATAGTCGTTGGGGCAGAAAAGTTCTCGAGTGGCGACCACGAACCGGAAAACGTAGTGTTGGCAGGCCTCCCACTCGGTGGACCGACGACCTGGTGAAGGTCGCGGGTTGCGCATGGATGCGGGCAGCGCAGGACCGGTCGTTGTGGAAATCCTTATCATTGTCCATCAGTGGACGTCTTTCGGCTGAGAGAAGATAAAGGAAGAATTTATATATACTAATAACAGACGAAATATCTATCTGAGTATCAAAGCTAATATAGGGCAATGGAATGTTCGAGAACGAGATGTTATGAAAACATTTCTAGAATATCGGGCAACATAAAAGTTGTGGGAAAACTTCGCAGTTATAGTGCTATGCGAAAATCTGTTATTTTTGAATCCAGTAATTTTTTATTTTATTTTACTATCTTTTCTGGTTTTTTACCTTGTGACAAAAATAACATTTTGATCCGTGGCGTTTTATGTTTATTTTATAATATGGACATTATGGCTAGATTTACAAAATAACTTTTTTTGTCAACGATTAGCCGGATTTTTTTTTTAAGTTTACAATACCGGATGGTTATATACGGTACCTGAGCGAAAAAAATTATTTTGGCCGGCGGGCCGGAATTTTATTTAAATACCAATCGTTTTCTTGGACGGAGACAAAAATAAATTAAGATCCGGGAGGACAGTTTTTATATTACAATAGTGTTTAAAGGGTTAGAAAATAACATTTATTTTGCGCGTCCCCGAAACATATAAGATAATTTGTAAATAAAAAAAAATTAAATCTCAAAATAAAGTTTTTTGTCATCATTAAAAATATAAAATATATATTGAAAATAAAATAAAAAATTGTATTTTTATTTACACAAATAAATAATACCTTTTGAGCCCTAAAAATCGTAACGTCTCATATTACCAAAAAAAAAACCAGCATCTTGAGTAAAATAATTATTCAACTTGCTGCCAAAACCTATAAAGCAGTATTGTTAAAATTGAAAAAAATTTCCGCCATCTTAACCTTCAAAAAAATATTTTTTAACAGACTAAAACTTATGCACTATACACTAATCACAAAATTAAAAAAAAGTTGTCCGCCATCTTGCTTATTAATTTATTTTTGATAACACTTGATTTCGTTATTACTCTATTTCTAAAAATTAGGTCTTCGGAAATGAAAAATGGACATATAAATTTACGTTAAAAGCAAATATGTAATCTGATCTACATTATTCTGCTTCTTATACATGAAAGCAAAATTAAATGTAGCGCAGAGCGACGTATTTCCCCTTGATCTTACCCGACTATGTCAACCATAATTGGGATGGCATGATACAAAAAATGTATTTTCTTAGTGAATTGTTACATATATAATATTTTTTATTACAAAATCTAAAACGACAATTGTAGCTTTTAATAAATCGCGATTTAACTTGTAGAATTATAATTTGTGTTTTACATAATGATTTCAAAGCGTAATTTTTTGATTTTTCGTTTTTCTAATATTTACGCAAAAAATGTCTATTTTTATGTCTGTTAAGTAATGTGATATTTAAAGCCTATTCTGATCAATAATGATCTAGTTTTGGCAGTCAATTATAACCCTGTTTGGCTAAATGTGATCAGGCTTGTGGTACTTTAACAAGACATTGGAAAAAAAATTCCAACAGCCCCGGCGGGCCGGATTGCGTTGATGGGGCCGTTGGAAAAAAAATTACCAACGGCTCCAGCGTGTCATGAAACAATGGGACGGATAGCATAAAAAAATATATATAATAGTCGGTAGTTTAAAGGACCCCTCCTTAAAACACTAATTGTGTATTATGTAGACCTGAAATATGAAATGAAATTAAAAAAAAGAGCTTGCATGTAACAATCAGTTTATAATAAATATCAAATCTAGAAATTTACAATCTTATATATTATAAGAAAATAAAATGTATATGTTGTTTGTTTTATATTATGACAAATTGAATCAAACAAGAATAGAGCATAATTGACCGAGCGAGAAGAGCGATAGCGTTCCCTCACAGATTCTCATGAAATTTACCGGAAAAATGAATTCCTGGGTTGCAACACAGAATACTAAAATACATAATGAAATATTCAAGACACGTTAGTGAACCATGTCAGTTGTTTATTAACAAGCAGAGATAAAACTGTGTTGAATTGATAAAAATTTCAAAACCTATCCTTAACCTATCCTAAACCTTAACCTGTCAGTAAAAATAACAAGTTTTTAATTGATACTAAAAAACCTTACTGCACTCAACCACTAATCAAACACATAGGTTATAAATCAAGTTGAGCACCCGTTAACTCCCAGCCACCCTCTGCTAAAAACAATTAATTAATCTAAGTTAACACTTGAACCCTCGCCTCTAACCTAATTTTCGTTATAACAGATCTAGGGAGAAATGAAATATTTTACACTAAACGGAACAGGAACACTATTATTTTATTTATTTCTAATCTGTTATTGCAAAATACATAAAAAATAATAGGTGGACTAATGCAAAAAGCATTATCTAACAGTCGATCTTGGCAAGCAGAGAACTTAAGCGGGGCTAATGCGGTATTATGATTATTAAAGCTTCTTAAATAATGCAATGTTAATTCAGATCCAAGATGTCTGAAAGAATGACCAAAGCTAATGGATAGCTGAAACAGGCTCATTAGTTAGGGGTTGATGATTAGAAGAAAAACGCATATTTCGCTACGATCATTAATTTTAACGGAACACTTCATTAAACACACACAATGATCACGTACACACAGCCAATCGTTATGGACCAATCACTATTATCACTTCGATAGAATTGCCCATATGTGGCAAACCATTCGGACTCTATAGAAAATCATTCCAGGAGTTTCTTTGAATGAAATACATCAGGTAATATTTTAGAACTTAGCCGCTGTTCTATCTTCAAAACCTAGCAAGGACAATTTTTTTAAACGTGTTTTTACCAATCAACTTCTATCTAAGTTAGGGATTTAGTAAAAACATTTCAAAAGTTTACTTAATCACAGCCGAATTATTCTGACTATGTGCACACGTCAATTAATATTTCGTGTGATAAGTTGCCAGGATAAGCCTCAATGAGCTGAGAAGCCGCACACAGTTATCGGGTCCAGCCTGGATCGGCATTGGCCGGGATCACTGGCTGGAAATAAGTGGACAACCCTCGGAAACCAGTGGCTCAGTGGTACTTCCTCAATGCGCCCCCGCGAATGTCGGCCTAAGCCAACGACCAGCCGAATACGCTGAGCTGTTTGAATGGGAGGTCAGTTTTAGGCATGATTACTAATTACTATGGCCGAATGTTAAAGGCAATGGTGACAGCAATGGTCCCAGGTTCGAATCCTGCTCCTATAAGAGTTTGTATGCATCAATCGAACGTTATCATTGGTAGTTTTCTATCGACTCACCACTTGATCTTCGGTGAAAGAAAGCATTGTGAGGAAACCTGCACTCAAGTTGATGGTCAGGGCCAGTGTGTGAAATGGAGTAATGGCAAACCAATTACATTAACACATTGCCAAGATAGTACGTTGTGTGTTTCAATTTTCTATATAATGACGACGAGTAATCCTCAGTCAAGTGTCATGCAGGTATACAACTAACGAGATGAGGAGCTTGCTTACATTCGCTGACTCATTAGTGACCCCCAAAGTGGATCTTGGCTTCCTGAATTATAGAGCGCCAGAGCTCTCTATTCTGCGCGATGGCTCAGCCAGGGTTGCCTGTTGTTGTTACTTCGGTCTAACTTTTAGGTATCTTTAGATTAATTACCCCCATGGATAAAACTCGGGGAGGCCTTTGTCCAGCAGTGGACGTCTTTAGGCTGAGAGAGAGAAAGAGGTAGTACTAGATCCTAGTAGAAGACATACTACTGGAATTTTTTTAGTACCTGAATCGTAAAGAATATAGAAAATTCAAAGTCTTTCACGGTAAAATAGACTTTGAGGTAGGTACTCAACATTTTGATCATTTTGCTAAAAGAAAACTAAAAAAAAAAGTTCACTTTATCCTATATTTGGACAGCCAGTAATAGACAATGTAGTTATAGCTCTCTCTTTTTATTTATTATTTATTTATTAATTTTGTACACAACAAACACATACAAAGGAAACGATAAAACAGGTGAAAACTATACAAAGGTTCTACTTATTCTATAGAAAATAAGCTTTTATTCAGTAGACCCTTCATATACCTCAGTAAAACATAGCTCTCTATTTACTTATTTATATATATAAAATTGTTACAGATGGAAGAGACTAAAGCTATACTGAGCAAGATTGCGGTTATCTATTTATTGGATCAAACGTGTTGGCGTGTAGAACAGTGATAAACTCTACACCGAGCGGTGATCTCACGATGCCAAATGTTATTAGAGGTGATTAGAGATAAATGATTGTAGAGTATGCAGGGATGGGGTTAATCCTGGGAAGTAACGGTTTCTGCCCATTTATTCCAGGGCGTAAGCCCATCTATAGATGGGTAAATACGTCGGGAAGAAAACTTTCTTTCCGTTTATTCCCGGGCAGCCCATCTCTGGTTGTATGTCCATTTACTGTAGGGAGGAATTCGATGTAAGTGGTACTGACGTAGAGAATTAGAGACTAGAACTTTATATAGACATGTATGTTCAAGTAGATGATGAATTTAACTCCGTAAATATTCGTTTAAAAGTTAGTCGTAAGCAATATTGTTTAGTAGCAGTAGAAACAAAATGTATTCCAGTGTAATAATATGTTACATGTAATTGTTTCATTAATCATTGACTAGACTCCTTGCTTTCCTTAAATCCATATCCCAAGATTTATATAAAATGAAATTTCTAACTTCAAATATACATTGTTACTTCTATACATTTTATATTTATATACTTATATATTTAAATACGCACATCTCAAATTCCGAAGACTTGATCGTGTCATGTACATACATCTAATTATAATTATCTTAAATGTTGTATAATTGTGGTCTTTACAATGTATAAGTATAATAATGAACCTACCTTCTAGTCATTATTGCATCTATTTTCAATGTTAAGAAATCATATCAATGGTAGGTGGTTTTTTGTAAAGAAATTGCAGAAAAATTCTAAACTGAACGACATATTTGATAAGAAAAAATTGTCTGTAAAAAATGGGAATGTTTCAAACATTCTTTTAGTGTTGGACAATAATGTAGACGGATTTCGCAAGAAAATATATAGTTATGGTTTTAACCTAATGCACAATATTAAATTTGTTATATATATGTTACAATCTTTGTAATATGAAATCGAAGCTTTAAATCGTGTTAAAACTATTATATATATAAATAATTAAAAGTGAATTTGTGCTCGGAGTATACTCAGATTGACATTGTTATAACAATATATCACATTATACTTCGTATGTAATGAAATTAAAGATATCAATTTTATTGCGATGTACTTTGAAAATATCAATGTTTTATCAGATACCTTCTTATACCATACATACATAACATGCAATCATTTTACTTGTCATCACGACTAGCTTTCACTTTTGGCTACACTTGTTTAAAATTAGTTGACTTGAATACTTTTTCTTTTTTATAATATCAATAGATCCATACTTAAACCAACACACCTACATGTGTTTTGCAATTCAGCATTATTATAACTATTTCATTTTTATATATGCACAAATTACGGATAATTTCATGAATTTAAGACTCTTAAGCAGTCGTATTTTAAATCAGTTAATTCTGCATTGCCTTCTGACATATCATTCGATGTTACTTAAAAATAGTATTTCTAACTTGGCTATCGAATGAGCTGTGAAGATGAAGGTTGACTTGATGTTATTTGGATAGATTTTCTACTATTCTTAACTGAAGAAAATGGCCAAAGTTAGTTGATAAAAATATGAACAAGTTTCTGTACTGGATATCTGTTTTATTCAAATAGAATAAAATGATAAAAGGTTCTCGTCTTATAAGAGTAAGTATTTGTTCTAATAAACAAATATTCTACAGCCTATTATAAAGCCGTTGTAAAGAGTCGCTCTTTAGATATTGAACAAGTAAATTAATATTAGCCTTTTGGAAACATCCTTTGCCCAGTAAAGGTCACAAGTATCTAAAGCTTATAATTAGAAAATTTGTTAGAGAACTCCTTTGTAAACTTTATTAATATTATATTGATTTGATTTATAATATCTTAATAGATTATCTTGTAAATAATATTATTTTGAGGTTTAATGTCTACACAATAGGCTAACAAAAAAATTAAAAATAGTCACAAGATTGCTTTTAATAACTATGGTGTTCTGGTGTACATGGACTGCGGTGATTGCTTACCATCAGGCAACCGCACGCTCGTTTGCATACTATTCTATAAATAATAATAATAAGGATTCTCTCGATGAGTTCCAATTCCGGTAGCTTGGGTCTTTGCCCCACTACCGATGTGTTGCTCCTTTTTTATATTTTTTAAATGTCTTTTATTTTTTGTAATATTAATGTTAGCATATTTGGCAAAAATCTTTGCCCAGTAAAGGTCACAAGATGCCAATCTAAATAATAATCAGATAATTTGTGAATGAAGTGACATTTTGATTGACTTTATTAATATTCACCTTCATTGATAACTTTATTAAACACCTTATTTATTATATGATTCATAATTATAGTCATTATAGAATATTTAGGTTTAATGTCTAGTAGTATGAGGCAAAACAGCAAAATGCACTGCTGTTTCAAAAACAAAAACAGTCAAGATTGCTTTTAATAACTATGGTTCCCTGTGTACATGGACTGCGGTGATTGCTACCATCAGGGTGGTAACCCGCATGCTCGTTTGGGGATAGTATTCTTGCTTAACTTTGAAATAAAAATCGAATGATTCCACACAGATCTTGTATGGAGTCCTAACCTCCAAGTAAGTTGGGCCTTTCCCCCGCTACCGATTTTCATTGGAATATTGCCATTATTTTACTTTCAATTTTTCATTGCCCAAGTCTTTTATTTTTTGTAGCATCCTAGAAAGCATTATAATATATATCAACTATATAAACATGTAAATAATGGTAATACCGATTCCGACAAGAATAAATGTATTAAGATTATACATACATACAGGCTTGTATTACAAGATAATTCTAGATAACGAAATGTTCAAATAGTCCATATAATATGTGTGTTAGAATTTATAATGAAATACCCAATGATATAAAAGATTTAAGAGAAATTTATTTAAAAACAAATTAAAAGAATGGTTGATTGGAAAAGACTTATATGACATTAAAGAGAAATTACATTTGACATTATTATTTTAGATTTTATTATATTAAAGAATATCGGTAGATTGTATCTCCTATTTGCATGCCATATATGTGGTAAAACATGTGTACTTTTTGATGTGTAAGACCTTCTTAACTATGTTTTATGCAAATAAAGAATATTATTATTATTACATATTATCACGCCTTTCTTTTCCCGTGGGGGTAGGCGGCGACTAGCGAATATGTATTGGCAATTTGACTTTGATGGCAAACTTACAGTAGTAACAACTATTATTTTTAAAACTTTTTCGTTGCTAAAACTGCATTCTCTTATGTCTAGTCTAGAATAAACTGTTTTATGGCATATGGGATTATGACAGTAGTTTAAAATATGTGTTGTAATTACTTACTCTATATTAAAATACTTCTTCAAATGTGCAAAAATAGTGTTTCGCCAAATGTTTCATTGTATAACTTGATGTATAAATTGGAGGTTAAAAACTTTGATAGTTTAGGTTAAACCCATGTATTCAGAGTGTTATTAAAAAAAACACGGAAAAGACAGTACAAGAGTTGGTTTGAGCTGAGAACTCAATATTTTTGTATGAGAATAGGATACTTGTTGTAACGTACCTTAACATATTTAAGTCTTTATACTGTAAAACTGTGCAAGTTTAATTGGATGTAAGTACTTATACTGATTTATGAATAAAATGTTGATATTTTTAAAATTGTGATTTTAATTCCCTATTTTGAACACTCCTTTCATGCAGCTTCAAGTTAGCTGTTGCTGAAACAGGTATTTTTATCTTCTAGTGTTATAGACACCCGTACCTACCTACCTACCTGTTAGCACAGAATAATTGACCGAGCGAGCGAAGCGAGCGAGGGCTATAATTCAAGTTGGAGCGAAAAACACATTGTTTGTATGTATGTATGTATGTATGTATGTATGTATGTATGTTTGTTCCGCGATAACTCTCGAACCGTTGTTCCGATTTTGATGAAAGTTGGAATATATGTAGGGATGGTTAATAGAATTTTCAAGTTCGTTGGGCATCAAAATCGGTCCAGCCGTTTTTGAGATATTTAATAATTTTTGTGAAAATAAACATTGTAGTTTTATCGAAAGTCGCGAGGTCTACGTTCCGGGGCGAACGACTAGTTAATAGTATTAATAGAACGGCCCCTCACCGCCCCGCACCCATTTCAAATACCGCACCCCACCCCGCACTTCGTTGTAGAGATCACTGGTATTTGCCGCGTACACGCACACATTGGCGCGTGTACAAACGTTATTTGCCTGTGTAGTAGTCGATTTGCGAGCGTTGCGCATAGGGGTATTTGGCTTTCCTAGCCGGGTGAAATTGGTTAAAACAAATCCAACACTTCAAGCAAACAGCAAATCAACAAGCCAGGTAGCTTAGCTTACTGAACCACATACAATACCCCTATGTGCGTTGTATGAAGTGTCCGGGGTGTGCAGCTGCTGTTATGTTAGTACTGCTGTTATGTATGTCAAAGTACTCGAACAAAGTCTAATTAAAACGAATATAGATATTGTTTGAACCATCCTTTTTCTTTTGAGATCATAAACTTATTAGCATAAAATTAAGCATTTTCTAAAAGAGTGTCTAATCCACGCCTAAAGTGCCGTGGGCGGTAATCTCAAAATTAAAGGTGCCTCCAGATTTAATTATAAAGAGTTAAAAATACTTTAGTCGCTCATTACTTAGACTTTTACTCGTAAATATTCCCCAAAGTTAAGTAATTTCAAGGTGACATTTCGTCGCTTATCTTGAAAAAGGAGATTATCTAAGGCTGAGTTACACCGTCTTAATTTGACAGTAATAACCCTTAACCAGTGTATTTTATCTTTTCCTTAACTGAACGGACACATCAAATATAATAAGACTTGCACTTTAATTTCTGTGCAACTAGGCCTTAAGTGGTTGCTGCGATACATAATGAAGATTTTCAGGCCGGATGTTATTTCTAATGAGGACTTGTGAAGGCTGTGCCATGAAGACCCCATAGACATTCAAATCAGGCGACGTTAATAGCAATGGATTGGCCACACGCTTCGTCGCCCCTACGACCACATTCCACGGCGGGCCTTGGACTGGAACCCGCAAGGCAATAGCAAGCGTGGCCGTTCTAGACAGACGTGGCGCCGTACTGTCCTGGCGGAGGCAAAAGCTCTGGGTCTTACCTGGAGCGAAGTAAAAAGTGCCGCATCGGACAGATAACGATGGAAAACCTTTGTGTCTGCCCTTTGCCCCGACAGGGGGACCTTGTCGGGGATATAGGAAAGGCCTTAAGTTGTAATAATAATTTGACAAATTTTATAAATTAGTATAAGTACATCATCATTTTAGCTCCAGGCAGGCCTCTTCCTGTCTCCTACAGAAATCAATAAAAGTATTTACAAAACACAAAGACGACAATTTCATGTAAGTACACGTTTATTGTCAAAACCCAATTCACGTTATAATCGCTAAGCATTTATCAAATTGTCCGTGATGGAGTACACACATGTGTGGAAAATACCGGCGAAAACCGGCTCTGTCTGAGTGATTTCGCGGAATGTAATATTGAAGTGCGCCGGGGGTAACGCGGGGCGACATTTATGGTGCAAATCTAAAGATTTACACGGGTTTATCATTTTGACAGTTTGATTTAACCAATTGACAATCATACTTCACACTGAGAAGAGGGAGAAGAAGAGGAAGAGGGAGACCAAAGAAGAGATGGTTGGACTGGTTGAGGGACGATATAAAGGGGTTGGGAGTGGATTTTGGTATGACGGGAAACAGAGACATGTGGAAGGATAAGACATATTGCGCCGACCCCAGATGATGAGATAAGGTGAGGAATATGATGATGATGATTTCACACTAATCATACTTCATACTAACTAGTGGTTCGCCGCGAACTTAGACCTCACGATTATTATTTTAAAAATATGAGAATGTTAAAAATTAGTATATTTCAAAAACGGCTGAACCGATTTTGTTGCACAACGAACTTAAAAATTCTATGGATCGTGAGTTATCGCGGAACATATACATACATATTTTATTATTCTTAATTGCTTAATGCTATATATATATATATATATATATATATATATCCATACTAATATTATAAATGCGAAAGTTTGGATGTGAGTTTGTGAGTTTGTGAATTTGTGAGTTTGTGGGTTTGTGAGGATGTTTGTTACTCAATCACGCAAAATCTACTGGACGGATTTCGATGAAATTTGGTACAGAGGTAGATAATGACCTGGAATAGCACATAGGCTACTTTTTATCCCGGGAAAAAACACTGTTCCCGTGGGAAATTCACGCGGGCCAAGCCGCGGGCAAAAGCTAGTATATATATATATATAAATTGCTTATGTAAAATTTTCACAGTACTTTTTATTGAATTTTGTTGAAAAACCTAAATATTCTAAAGTAAAAAAGTTATTAACCACGAAAATAATTTCCTAAAAAGTCTATTTTAATTTTATATTGTTGCAAAATCATAAAAAGTGGTAAGATTGTTTACATAATAAGACAATTATGAATAAACGGATTTTACATACAAACAATGTGTTTTCACCCCAACTTTTAAAGAGGAAGTGTTTGCAAGTTTTTGAGTTTGTTTTGTAGGTGGTAATCCTCGAAACTACTGAACCGATTTCAAAAATTCTTTCACCAATAGAAAGCTACATTATACCTGAGTGAAGTGACATAGGCTACAATTTATGTATGTAGGTACATCCCGTGCGAAACTGGGGCGGGGCGCTAGTTAATAATAAATTTAAAATATCTTTCCTTTTCGACAATAACCTATTATCGAACCTACCATCGTCCAAGGTGTAAATATTTAGAAAGGTTTGGTACATACAATCATTTATCGAAAATTGATCGAATTATATACACGGCTTTGAACCTTAACTCAATGTATTAAGAGTGAAAGAGTAACTTTACCTTACTGATTCAAACCTTAGACGGGTCAGTCCTTGACCTTGAGTTTGGGGTTCGATTTCCGAGAACCTTTGGTTTTCCCACCCACTTAAGTGTTAATTGCTCTAGTGAAAATTTTATTGATAGTAGTGGCTAATTTTCATTCTTGCTTTTATTCCATATATATTCCATTTAATTTTTTTTTACCGACAAATTCCTACAACCATGATTCTTATACTTAACATTATTTTGATGTTTTTAGACATCCTTATATAAAAAAAAAGAATTTTGATGATCCGATATGAAATGGGAGGGGTAAATAAACTATATTGAATTGCTCGTAAACAAAAAAGTCTACAATAGAGATTACTGTTCACAATTAATAAATAAGACTTAATTTACCTGTAAATAAAAGTTGGCCGGTTTATAATAAGGCTTTCTAGTCATAAAATGTATTTTTAACATTATAAATGTTAATATGGTTTTTATTTAATTACAGGAAATCGGGTTCATAAACATGAGTCACTTTTTAAAATTAAGATTGAATAATTAACATTACGTACGAATATACATTTTTGACTGTAGAATTAAAAAAAAAATTAAAAGTTAATAAAAAAAAACTGTTGTAGTCACCCTTATAAAAATTGAGGATATGGTTCATTACAATAGTTTACGAATAATATATAAAAGTCACCATTGCTGGATTTTTTGTTTTTGTACAGGATGTTTTTAAAGTATAAAAATTACAACTCATAAAAAAATCCATTTCGGATTGTTATTTATTGGTGATTTTTTAAATCAAGCTTTTATTATTCGTAAGGAAACATGTAACAAAAAATCACCTTGGTGAGAATTTTTGTTTGAGAGTTATAACAATATTAGTCTTATAATGGCGTTTAAAAAAAAACGGCGGTGTTGATTTTTGGTGACTACTTAAATTTGCAGTTGTAATATCATAATTACCATCGTAGGATTTAATGTGACCACCTCCATACAACTGAAAATTCACAGCCCCGACTAATAGGAAATAATAGAACTACGGGTAAACGGAGTTACCCAATTTGATTTGCCTTAATCAGAGTGATAGAACCAGAAAAAATCATATAGACGAAGTCTGAAAATCAGTGACTGCTCTCAGAGTAATATCAACACTGAGCTGTGGCCTTCTTATTGCTGCAGCACACACATGCCCTTACCTTGTATTTAACTCTTTACTATGCTTTTTAACATTGATAATGTTTTTTCGTTCGCTCCAGTGAGGCCCCCATTTTAGCTGAAAGTGCGACTCGCCCGTGATACCCTGAGGTTTAGTTTAGTCAAAAAATTTTTTGGAATTTTTCGACCGAAAAATCGTCACAGGGAACCATCACTTTTTTTGGTTGCATATTTGTGAGAAATTGTACGGTAATAGGAAATAAAAATATATTACATTCATGTTTTTTTTTTAATAATCTCTCTCGCTCTCTCTCAGCTAAAAGATTTCCACAACGACCGGTCCTGCGGTAGATACTTTTTTTTTTAGAGGTAGATTTATTTTCAATGCCCTTTCAAGTCGTGTAGAGCACGAAATCTGTGAATTATTTTTCAGGTTTTTGTTGGTTTGTTTTGCATGCGCACACATTGTGGCAATAAATGTATTATCTATCTAACCACAGGCAAAAAAAGTGCCCGACCGACCAGTAGTAGAACTCGGCGATTGGTTATTTGTTACAATGAAATATAAGAACGCGACCCGTTACTTACATTTAGGATGCAATCGATAATTAAGTATAAAAAAATCCTACACGTTATCCCTACTACAGAGAGAGCGGTGGCAGAGCCGGCTTTAGCACTACCAGCGCCCTGGGCGAGATTTCTATGGCGCCCCCAAATACTATTCAAACCCATACGAAAAAAGGCAAAGGGTAAAAATATATTATAAATTTCGTGAATCAGACGACTATCGAGCACATTGAGTGTTTTAAGTTTTTTTTTATATATATTTTATTTAAGATTTATAAGAATGAAGTACCTTTAACACAAGTTTTTATTACTTAGCACTGGACTAACGAGAGCTAAAAGCTGCAAAAAGAATTATTCGAGAAAGTCAAAAACGAAAAAAGTGCGGAATCGTGAAAAAAAAAACAATTTCTTATCATCCCGGGAAAAAGCACGCGAGCGAGCCGCGGGCAAAAGCTAGCATGTAATAAATAAAGCGGCGCCTGCGGCGGCCCTTTATGACGACCCTTTGAGGCGCCTCTTTGGGACGACCCTTTGAGGCGCCTCTCCTTCTTCTCGCCCCTCACCGACAACAAGGGGGCGCCTGGGGCGCCCCTCACTGGACGCTCTGTGCACCGGGGCGCCTGTGGCGCCCCTCGCCGGACAACAAGGGGCGCCGCAGGCGCCTCTTGACGTCCGGCGCCCTGGGCCGTCGCCCAAACGCGCCCCCCTCTAAAGCCGCTACTGAGCGGTGGTAGCCGAGTAGTAGGGCGCCCGAATGTGGCTGCAAAAGTCCCAGGTTCGAATCCTGCCCGTTCTACATGAGTTTAAGTATATCAATCTGACTCAGGTACCTATGTTAGTTTTCATCGACCACCACTTGCTTCCGGTGAAGGAAAACATCGTGAGGAAACCTGCACTCTGGTTGATGATTGTCAGCTAGTGTATGAAATGGAGAAGGCAATGGCAAACCACTCAATTAAAATTGCCAAGAGAGTCGTTGTGTGTGTTTCTTTCCATTTAATGACTACGACCCTCAGTCATGAGGAAATACGACTAAATAGAGATCCTATCAAAAACGTTTTTGAAAATAGGTACTTTTTATTGATATTACCTGTTGTTAGCTTTCCAGATGGGCCAAAGGGGATTTATGGCCACATGGCCAGGGGGTAGGGCTTCGCAAGGAACAACAATCTCCTGGCGGTGCATATTTAATTTATTTATCACTTTTCACAAACTTTTATTCACAGAGATTTTTCATAATGTAGTAGACAGTATGAAAAATCTCTTCCTCTCGTGAACTGAGCCACACATATTGGGTAGCCAATAAAATGACCAAATTAACCGACGCGAGTATAACGATATGCGTCATTATGGTCATTACCACCACTTGTGACGTCAGACTGCACAGTATATGTACCTAATCTATTTCTGATGTCCTCTACTTTTATTACATATGTTTTATTTTGTGTATTAAAGCTTTTGTTGCCGTCTGATAGTTGTGTAGTGTCGTCTTCCATGAAGCCAGTTCTCTCATAAGTTCTCTTATAACTTCCTGGGGCGGTGTTACCGAACCGATACGACATTGGAACCTTCAAAAACGAGGCTACGTCTTCTTGAAAGGCCGGCAACACTCTTGTAATACCCCTGGTGTTACAGTAGTCCAAGGGCAGCGGTGATCGCTTACCATCAGGTAAGCGCTTGCTCGTTTGCCGCTCTATGTTATAAGAAAAAGTGTCTTGAAAAAATTGGCCAGTAGACAGTCTAATCGTGGTAAAAACTTGTGGAGCTACGGAGAAAGTTTGACGTGTCTTCCCCCAACAAATAGAACAAATATCAATGTTTTTAGGTACCTCAAAAGGCAAAAATACCCTTATAAGATCCCTTTGTTGTATCAAGTTGAAATTCATTTCAAATACTCGGATCCACGGTCCCTTTCAGCAGTAAAATAATCAAAATTATACGTCAACGCGATCAGGAGATATTACCGTAAATGTAGCGAGATTTCGCATATTTTGCGATTTCAGACAGGAATCAAAATCTATGGGGTACTTCCCGTTGACTTAAAATTATGAAACTTGGTAAAAAAAATGATGCAATATGAATCCTAGGGGTCGAACTGAAAAGTTAAGTTTGTTTCTGAAACTAGTTGGTCTTTTAGTTAGAGCTATAATGTGAGATACTTTGCGTGTACGGAACCCTCAGTCAAGTAACTATTTTGTAATCTGTGCCTCAGTGCGCGAGTTTGACTCGCACTTGGCCGGTATTTTTTCAACCGACTTCCCAAAAAAGGAGGAGGTTATATGTTTCGATGTATGTATGTTTTTTTTTTATGTATGTTCGCCGATTTCTCCGCCAATTGTGGACTGATTTCCAAAATTGTTTTTTTATTCGTAATGGTGTATTCCCAAGTTGGTCCCATTTTAACCACGTCAGAATCTGTTCGGTAATTTTAAAGATACCTAACAAAATATAAAAATAACAACATTGCATTATAGAGCAAAAGCCCGCAACAGCATGCCTTTCCTTATTTTATTAAAACTCAAGATTTTCTGTGTATGTCCCCAACGTAGAAATAGCAATTAGCGACTATAAAAGTTGGTTCATGATTACTTAGACAGATTACTTGTAGCAATAACATTTAAAGTGGTAACTCAATTTCCTCAAAATAAAGTTTTTTAAAGATTTTATTCCTAATAATATTAGAAATCACGCCATCCATTACCAGGCAATTGGTGCAGATATAAACCCCTGCTAGTATACTAAATTATAGTTATATTTGTTTTATTACTAGTGGTTCTGTGAGAACAGTAAACCTCGCGAGCCCTTCCACAAAATAACCGATATTTTACCGTGTCCCTGGCTTAGAAGAGTTTTGAAACCAACCTACCAATGCTGGAAAGAAAGTAAAAGTCTCATATTTTACCCACAAGCCCAAACATGTTCATGTGGTTGGTCAATCTCTCTCTCTCTCAGCCGAAAGACGTCCACTGCTGGACAAAGGCCTCCCCAAGGATTTCCATAACGACCGGTCCTGCGCTGCCCGCATCCATGCGCATCCCGCGACCTTCACCAGGTCGTCGGTCCACCGAGTGGGAGGCCTGCGAACACTACGTTTTCCGGTTCGTGGTCGCCACTCGAGAACTTTTCTGCCCCAACGGCTATCTGTTCTACGAGCTATGTGCCCCGCCCACTGCCACTTAAGTTTCGCGATTCTGCGGGCTATGTCGGTTACTTTAGTTCTCCTACGGATCTCCTCATTTCTGATTCGATCACGCAGAGAAACTCCGAGCATAGCGCGCTCCATCGCCCTTTGGGTGACCTTGAGCCTTCTTATGAGGCCCATAGTAAGCGACCACGTCTCTGTTCCGTATGTCATTACTGGCAACACACACTGGTCAAAGACCTTAGTCTTGAGACACTGCGGTATTTTGGACGAGAAGATATCGCGAAGCTTCCCGAACGCTGCCCAGCCGAGTTGGATTCGACGGTTGACCTCTTTCTCAAAGTTGGACTTACCCAACTGAACTGTTTGTCCCAGGTATAGATAATTGTCAACAACTTCGAGTGTAGAGTCTCCAACCTTCAGAGGAGTGGGTGCGACACGGATATTAAACATAATTTTCGTCTTGTCCATGTTCATTTTTAGACCCACTTGTTGAGAGGCTCTACAGAGGCCATCGAGCATTGTGCCTAGGTCTTCCAAGGTCTCAGCCATGACTACGATATCGTCAGCGAATCGAAGGTGAGTGAGGTACTCGCCGTTGATATTGATGCCGAGTCCGCTCCAGTCCAGAAGCTTGAAAACATCTTCCAGGGCGGCGGTGAACAGTTTCGGAGATATCACGTCTCCCTGTCTCACCCTCGCTGCAACTGGATAGGTTTGGAGCCTTGATCCTGGAGACGGACCGACATGGTGGCGTTTTCGTACAAACACTTCAGCGCTTCGATATATCGATAGTCAATTTGGCACCGTTGGAGAGACTGTAGCACAGCCCAGGTCTCGATCGAATCGAAGGCTTTCTCGTAGTCCACAAACGCCAAGCATAATGGCTGATTATACTCCTCAGTCTTCTGTATAATCTACCGCAGCGTATGTATGTGGTCTACGGTACTAAAGCCTTTTCGGAAACCGGCTTGTTCGGGAGGCTGGAAGTCGTCAAACCACTAAAAATTTGGTCAATACCACTAAAAAATTGACTGAAACCTGCCTTTTTTGCCTCGAAATAATATAAATCCTATCCTAATCCTGATATCCTAATCCTAATAATATTATAAATGCGAAAGTTTGGATGTGAGTCAATCAGTTAGTTAGTTGTGAGTTACTCAATCACGCAAAATCTACTGGACGGATTTCGATGAAATTTTGTATACGGGTAGAAAAATACCGAGAATAGCACATATGATACTTTTTATCCCGAAATTCACACGGGAGCGAAGCCCCGGGGCGTGGCTAGTAATAATATTAAATATATACGGAAAAATCACATAGATTGAGTTAGCCCCAAAGTAAGTTCAAGACTTTACGGGATGCTCATTTAACCTTTAACTATGGACGTCAAAATTTTGTTACGTATTCATGGACGCGAGGTCTCACGGACCGCTATTATTTTCAGGTAAATTTTTAAAGATAAACGTCAGTTTTTTAATAATATTTGTTTTAATATATTTAAGGGACCTTAAATTCAAATAATATATATGTTTTTGGCTTATAATAATTCATTTTCTTATAAAACTAAGCAAATAACAATTTATGGCACATTTCTGTCTTCAATTTGCCTGAGATCAAAAAATGAACTGCAACTTTCTCAAAAAAATCTTTAAAAAAAAATTAAAGTAATTATCTGTAAATTTAAACTTTACCAAGCATAAAAAACAAAAAATAAAATTCTGAACTTAAAACATAAAAATTCTGACATAGGTCTAATATGAATAAAATTATTGACAGTCATTTCACAACGGCGTAGAGCACTGAAGGGTACAGGTCGCTTGACCGCAACTGACACAAGTGTAGTTAGTCTTCTTATTCAGTTTAGGTGAACAGATTCGACAGGTCTTTCACTTTGAAGATTCCATTTCCAATGCAAGAGGGTCTTTTAGAGACAAGTTCGCTCCTGAAACTCGCTTCAGTATTATATTCATTCCTTTGGCAAATTTGAGTTGATAATGCATCCTTGCATATGTGATCTTGCTAATTTTTAAAAAGGAAATATCCTACTGCTATATCTTTGAAGTAATTTCAATATTTTTCGACATTTTCATTGCGTTCTACCCAAAACAAAAACAATCTCATCAGATTTTTTTTGTATGGGAATCATGGACGCGCGGTCTCACAGACCGCGGCCGAAGTTTAAAACGAAATAACTCACCAAATTTGTAACCGGTGACAACAACTCCCACCTCCGAAAACGTTTTACCACCAAAACTGAAGCTACTGAGCGTCATAGGACCAGAGCATGCCGGGAAGTGGGGTAGATACGATTATTGCAAAGGGTAAGCGGCCTGTGAGACCGCGCGTCCATAGTTAAAGGTTAACAATACTATATTTTATAACAAATATATATATCGATCAATATCCAAAACCCACGTCAATCTGAAAAAGATTATTTTCCATCTTGACCCGACCGGGGATCGAACCCGGGATCTCTGGTGTGGCCGTCCGGCGTGACGATCGTTAGGCCACGGAGGTCGTCAGTCGTCAGAAATGCATGGTACCTATTGGTTATATGCATAATGTAATTTGCGTAACAAAATTAAAGTTAAAAAAAAGAAAGTTCAATTTGAAATCGAATCTCTCAGATTAGTAGGTATGTAGGTATTATTATATATTACTTTTTTATAATAGGATTCTAATCTACAATGAAGTTTTTTGATATCAGATTTATTTCAAGTGTTCAAGATAATTCCGCCAAGCAAAGCGATCCACAATACGATACGCAACAGCGAATTTGCGTGTATTAAAAGCTTTGCTGCGCCATCTATTGATTTTTTTTGTGAACTATTGTTACTATGGATTTTTAGCGGTTTTATTGAATTTGACTATGTTGTTCAGACAAAAAAGTTGCGTCTTAATAAGAATAACAAAAAACTCTAATGACATTTTTGATTTTTTTTTTAAATAACTAAGATATTAGGTTTTTTTTATATAATTCCGCCATTTTTTAAAATTTCGAAAAACTGGCACGACTAAAAAATTCTATAAAATTACCGAACCTGCTCACAAAATTTCATGAGAATCGGTTCAGAAATGCGACCTGTAGGCGATAACATCCGGACAGACAAAAGAATTTTCGGCTAGTGGAAACTGAGACGCTTCGCTCGCTGCGCTCGCTCGGTCGATAAAAGCTTAATTTAATATTACTTTGGGAGGCCCCAAGGTTGCTTTTTTTACCTATAAAAATCATCCTTACTATCCATATTACCTACATAACCAACTAAGATCCAAACTTCATACCTAGTCGCTAATATTTTTTACCCGTATATACCACGCAGAGAAACATTCAGCATTTTTACAATAAGGAAGGTTTGGTCGTCACGGGCTCTCGGTCTATTTATCTGCCAAAATAATAGACAATTTGACATGTTGTGACATTTCAAATCAAACTTACTTACTTAGACATAAAAAGTTTCTAATTCTTAATTCTTTATTTTCGGCCAGTGAAAAAAAAGATTTTTATTAAACTAAAAATGATAAAATAAAACTTTTTTCCAAAAAATGAACCGACTTCCATCATAAAACTTAAAATCATGAAATAACAATAAAGAAAAATGTATTAGCATTCTACCTACTGAATTAGGTGAAGTCGGTGCCAAATTGAATATTAAATAATCTAAGTTAATATTAGAATCATGTATATAATACCTAGCTAAACAATTACATAACACCCTTACTCCTGCACTTGGCACCGACTTCACCTCATTCAGTAGGTAGAATGCTAATACATTTTTCTTTATTGTTATTTCATGATTTTAAGTTTTATGATGGAAGTCGGTTCATTTTTTTTGGAAAAAAGTTTTATTTTTAAATTGTATAATCATAACTGCCATAAGCAAGAACAACCTGATTTAGAGAACCTTATTATAATTACAAAAAACTCCAAACCCCAATAGACTATATCAAGCATGACAACATAATAATATTTACCAAAAATGTTCATCCTACTACAAAGAAAAGATTAGCTTTGTATGTAGCAATTGTTTGTTCGTTTGTAAGGTTGGTAATCTGAAATATCCTTAGGCGGTACCGGCTTAATTTTCCCTTTTCAGCTAAACTTACATATTTTAAGGCTGTTTTTTAGATCAAAGACAAAAGGACCTACTTTTTGGATACCTATCACAATATTACATATATTTTTTGTTTTAGCTACCGCATTTCATGACTCGACTGTTTGTAAATCCAAATGGCGAAGGATGGTCAAACATCATCACGATACAACACCATGTTAAAATCTTGAAACATCCTTAAGGCCGGCAACACTCTTGTGATACCCCTGTTGTTGCAGTAGTCCATGGGCAGCGGTGATCGTTTACCATCATGTGACCCCCTTGCTCGTTTGCTGTATGTTATTAAAAAAATTAAATAAAAATCCTTCGTATAGGTAGTCTTCCGAAGCAATGAACCTCATTCATTGATTCAAAAGATGACGAATGATTCGAATGGAACAACTTCAGAGGGTCCCGAAGACTACGAGAATGATCTGTAGAAAACTACAGACAAATCCTAACTAATATTATAAATGCGAAAGTGAGTTTGTTTGTCTATACTCTATGTTTAACTATAGTACTTTATAAACTCTAGATTTATATAGTACTAGCTTTTACCCGCGGCTCCACCTACGGGAACAGTGCTTTTTCCCGGGATGAAAAGTACCCTGTGTCCTTCTCCGTACTTCTAACTGTGTGTATGCGAAATTCCAGGATGATTCGTTCAGTAGATAAAGCGTCAAGAGGTAACTAACTCACTTTCACATTTATAATATTAGTTAGGATTTGTCTGTAGTCTGCAGTTTGATACAGGATTCCCTAAATTAACAAAATTTCCTTGATCGGCTTTTAAAATTTATGAAAAACCAACAAATTGTTCTTTTTAAACGACGTAAAAATAAATTCATGCTCTTCTGATCTGTAGTTAATTTAAAAAATGCTGACATATTCGGGGCACGATATCCACTCTCCGCTTAATAGCGGTTCAATAACCTTTTGTTTTTTTAAGAGTTCCGTACAGAAATGAAAAACGGAACCCTTATAATATCACTCGTGCGTGCGTCTGTCTGTCTGTCCGTCCGTCTGTCACAGCCAATTTTCTACGAATCTACTGGACTAAATCTAATGAAATTTGGTAACCTGTGACCCAAACACAGATGTAGTAAAAAGTAAATAAGTAGAAAGTAAATAAAGTAAATATAATAAAGAAAGTAAATATATCGAGGGAAAGGGCTTAAACTGGGGATTCCTCCACTCATAGGCGATGGGCTAGCATCCTGTCACTATACCTGAATCTCCATTCCATCAGAAAGCCCACTATTCAGCTAAGCGTGGCCTTCGAGTCTCACGACTCTGTCTTCCCCGTATGGGATAAAGACGTGATTCTATGTATGTATGTAAATATATTTTTTTAAATAACGGTCATTTTCGGGGGACAAATTAGGAATTAAAAAAAATTTTCAAACCTTACTGTGTATATCAAATGAAAGGGCTCGTTATAAGGATCTCAAATATATTTTTGTTATTATTGTAAAATAAAAAGTTTCGAATTTATTCATGAAATAAGACGAAAATTGACCATTCCCCCACCCCTGATCTCCGAAACTACTGAGCATAAAATTTTGAATAAAAGAATACAAAATATAGTTCATTGACTGTAGATTACAGGAAAACCTATAACAATTGATATTGTACGGCACCCTCTCCACGTGAGTTCAACTCGCACTTAGCCGGTTTTTTTAATAAACGGACGTCGCTTTTCATTGTGTCAAATTTTCACGAAAGCGCGGAATTTCATAAAACTGTTACCAGAGATACCTTTTGCAGAAAATGTCAGGTCGAATCATTTTATGCTACGTGTGATACCAAAAAGAATCACAAATTTTATTTCTGTGAAAAGAATACATTTTTGCTTTCTTTCCGATACGTGTCAATTTTGTACCATTTTGACACTTCGCGATACAGTGCACAATACTTGCCACTACGACATGAATAGACAACTTTTTTTTCAAAAATATATTATTTTTTGTCAAATCCAATGTTCGGAAAAACCAATACTGGTTTATGAAACATTGTACACTGTTCAATTATATTGTAAATTGTTATATGAATGAAATAAATAATAATTGATTTCTCCTTTTTTGAATACTAGCTTTTGCCCGTGTGAATTTCCCACGGGAACAGTGCTTTTTCTCGAGATGAAAGGTACCCTATGTCCTTCTCCATACTTCCAGCTATGTGTATGCGAAATTTCAGGAAGATTGGTTCAGTAGATAAAGCGTGAAGAGGTAACAAACAAAAAAACCAAAAAACAAACAAATAAACTCACTTTCGCAATTATAATATTAGTTAGGACTAGCCACGCCCCGGGGCTTCGCTCCCGTGGAATTTCCGGGATAAAAAGTACCCTATGTGCTATTCCCCATATTTGTCTACAAGTGTACCAAATTTCATCGAAATCCATCCAGAAGATATATCCTCACATACTTGTTACATACTCACAAACTCACATCCAAACTTTCGCAGAGTTTCGCATTTATAATATTAGTAGGATTGGTGATGGTGACGTAATCCATTGTGCATACTGTTAATTTAGTTTTGAATTTGTTTGTACTATGCAAAATGTATTGAAACAAAAAAAAAATTGTAACTCAATAACAATAAACAATATACATTTTACTCAAAATCTTTATTACAGAGTTATTTTACTACTCTTCAGAAAATGAAACTGTAACAATTTCATGTACTTATCCTGTACATAGGAGATATTTGGAACATGCATGAGGGATACTTATTATTTTTTTTATATAACATAGGACGGCAAACATATAACGTGGCGACTACGAACCGGAAAACGTAGTGTTGGCAGGCCTCCCACTCGGTAGACCGACGACCTGGTGAAGGTCGCGGGATGCGCATGGATGCGGGCAGCGCAGGACCGGTCGTTATGGAAATCCTTGGGGAGGCCTTTGTTCAGCAGTGGACGTCTTTCGGCTAAGAGAGAGAGAAAGAGAGAGGACGGCAAACTAACAAACGGGTCACCTGATGGTAAGTAATCACCGCTGCCCATGGACAACCAGACTCCGCTACGGAATGTCTAAGTACTAAATGTCTATGTATCTTCTAATCTAAAGTATCCAATGTCGAAGTATGCTAGTGTACGTTAGTTCTAAAGTATCCTAGTACTACGTACTCCCCACTACATAGCGTTATTGGAAACCAAAATTATTTTTCTAGAATTTTTGTCAGTCTGTCTGTGAATTTAATACATTGACTGCGTTGTACCATCTGACAGACGCCTGGACTCAGTCCTTACTCGTATGTACTGACATCTGGTGGATTACTGAAATGCGATAGCCCCCATCAACGGCGGATCTAGGATTTTTTTCTGGGGGGGACAAGTACCATGGCGCCGCCATGGCGAACTATGCATGTTTGGGAGGAAGGGGTGCAACAAATCGACATCCGTCCTGATGCTATTGCCACCCGCCTTGAAACGAATCCTAAAGACTTTGCTCTCACTACGCCACTGCCACAGATTTGCAAAAATTTTATATGCAGTGTTATGGAATTTTCTCTCCACAGTAGGTAAACAAAAGTCTGGGGGGGGCACGTGTCTGTTATTTCTTAATTTGATATGAACTGTCATGGAATTTCCCTCCACAGTGGGTACACAAAAAAGCAGTCTGCGGTCCCCCCCTAAATCCGCTACTGGCCCCCATTACCATTTTTTCCACACCTATGTGCCAGACACGAGATCGGAATAATGACTAACTACTATGTAATCTACATGAATTAATTTATGAGAATGACACATTTAATACATGATCGACTATGACAGATTTTATGTCTTGAGATCTTTAATCGAGAGTCAATACTAACGGAGCCCGAAGAAAATCATACGGACAGCTTTATAGGGCAATAAGTGTGCTATAAAGTGTACGGAACTTACGTGGGATGTTGTTTTATCTACTCAACCCACGGCTCTATGTCGTAAAACTAGTAATTCCACTTCTCAAACATTGTTTTCTTTTGATAAAGGCCGAGAATTTAATAGAGAACAGGCTAAAAAAACTCCATTAGGAAAGGACAGAGTTATATATTTTAAATGTATATGGTTATTTTATACTAGGTACTCTGCAGAAAATAAAACTGTAATGTACATTGATTTATCATATTGAGTATTTTATTTTATTACTATCTGTACAAAAAACCTTACGTACCGAACTTAATAGAAAAACTGCCAAATTTAGACCTACCTATAGAAAAAATTAACATCATGGGGGACCCTTAAAAGGAAATGTACTAAAACAGTTATTTAAGTACTAGCTGCACCCCGGGGCTTCGCTTCGTTATTACCGGTATTTTTCTATCTATATACCAAATTTTATCGAAATTCGTCCGTTCGGTTGCTGCCTTTAGTTTCGAACTTAACCCGTTAAGCCCCGTTTATTCTAACTGGAATGTCTTCACATAAAAAAAAGTTCTCCGTAGCGTCTGATCGATAAACTTATAAACTACTAGCTTTTGCCCGCGGCTTCGCCCGCGTGAATTTCCCACGTGCTTTTTCCCGGGATGGAAGGTACCCTATGTATTGTACCGTATTTCCAGCTATGTGTATGCGAAATTTCAGGAAGATTGGTTCAGTAGATAAAGCGTGAAGATTTAACAAACAAACAAACCAACAAACTCACTTTCGCATTTATAATATTAGTTAGGATCGAACGGCTTCTCTTATGAAAGGTATGAATAAGGTTTATATTGACGGTAACTGTTGCAGATGTCGGAAAAAATATCGTCCGAAAATAAAATAAGGGCCAGGTATATGTTATCTCATTATCCAGATAAAAATAGATGGAGCAAAAAACAGCGCCTTATCAATGTCTATTTGTGACGATATATGGGATCACAAAGGAGGTTATGATAATAATTCCCGCGGCTTTGTACACGTTGAATTTACTATTATTGTTAATATATTAGGAGAAGAAGCGTAGGACACCCGGCATCAAGATGGGTCGACGATGTAAAGAATGTTGCTGGCAAGAACTGGATTGCGATGGCCCAGGATAGAGAAGGTTGGCGTAGACAAAAGGAGGCTTATACCCAGTAGTGGGTCATGTAAGGCTGACGATGATAATGAATATCTTTAAAGCCATAGTAGTAACCTTAGCTTTAAGTAATTTTATGACGTCAACTAACTGAAAAATGACGATTTAAAAGTGCTATTTTTTTAGCCCGTTTAAATAAAATTGTTTTCATTTAATTTTTCATTTCATTTCAGAATAATTAACTTTCTGCTTATAACCTAGTTATTGTAGATTGTTTTTTTGCCATGCATCCATTATTTTTATTATTTCCCGACATAGTTATAAATATCTCAATGTACTGATAGAATCATCACGTGGTCATCACAGTCGTACTATCGGGATACCAACGTCATTGTGGACAGTGACGTCATAAGCCCTTATAAATGCGTAGTCCAATCACATTATTCATTTCAACCCTTCACGGTCAGACGTGGGAGTCAGTAGAGTTAGGCTAAGTTAGATAATTCATCAAAACTGCTGTGGAGCTCTTATTGTGCTCTTATTAGGGTTCCGTACCTCAAAAGGCAAAAATTAATATCGAATACTCGCATCCATGGTTTCTTTCAGCAAATAATCAAAATGATACGTTAACGCGATCAAGAAATATTTATTACCGAAAATGTTGCGATTTTTGGCATATTTTGCGATTTCAGGCAAGAATCAAAACCTATGGGGTACTTCCCGTTGACCTAAAATTATGAAATTTGGCAAAAAGCAAGGTCTAACAGTACTTATACAGGTATAAATCTAAAAATTGTAAATATGTTGTTGAAAGACTGAAAAAAAGTGTCACACACTTTTTTTTTTGCGCTGAATGTAGTATGAATCTTAGGGATCAAACTGCAAAGTTGAGTTTCGTTTTTGAAACTAGTTGGGCTTTTGGTTAGAGCTATAATGTTAGATGCTTTGCGTGTACGGAACCCTCGGTGCGCGAGTTTGACTCGCACTTGGCCGGTTTGTTCTTTATACATATAATGTGTACCTCGCTTTTTCTCTCATCTGAGCACTTTCCCGGTTGCATCCTCAGCGTACGCGTCGGAGCCAAGGGTCCGCTTTCCTTCTTTTTCTTCTCCACTTCTCACGATCTTCGGCATCCTTAGTTGTGAGACCATTGGCACGCATATCCTTCTTGACGACATCAAGCCAGCTCTTCATGAGTTTCCCCTTCTTCCGACCGGGCTGTGGTAACCTGTCTGAGTATTATGTTTCTAGCTGCTACATAATATCTCTCTCTCTTTCTCTCTCTCAGCCGAAAGACGTCCATTGCTGGACAAAGGCCTCCCCCAAGGATTTCCACAATGATCGGTCCTGCGTTGCCCGAATCCATGCACTGCCCGCGACCTTCACCAGGTCGTCGGTACACCGAGTGGGAGACCTGCCACCACTACGTTTTCCGGTTCGTGGTCGCCACTCGAGAACTTTTCTGCCCCAACGGCAATCTGTTACGGCTAGCTGCTACATAACGTGACCTTTTTTAGCGGGACGAGTCATTTTTTTGGTAATTAGTTTTTTGGCCTGAAAACGGAACGGATATTCAGGCTTTCAAATTTTCCAAGGGTAGAAAAACATTTTCTATCGAGCAATTTAACTTTCAGGCAAAGTATTGTAAATAAATCCTTTTTTCCCTGTAAAGTTTACACAAAACACAACAGGCAAAGCGAGAAAAAAAAATACAAAAATTAAAAAAAACACGATCAGTTTCTTAAAACGTCCAATATGAATTTCCAATCTCCGACGAGTCAAAGAAATGATTGTGGCAGCTCATCTGTGTCGTTCATTACTGAGCATTGTCTGAGTTCGAACCGATATTCTCATTTATAGAGCAGCTCGTTTTTGTCTTGCTGGAACAATAAAGTTATGGAGTTAGTTTAGACCTCGTCCCTAAGGCGGTTTCGGAAATTCGGGACCTTTATTGGGCCACGTAATCAACATTTAGATAGCATCGTATCACTTTTGATATCAATAGCAATATTGTATTGTATCTAATGTCGAAAATAAGATTAATAATTTCATGCAATTTAATTTAATTTGGGATAATAAGTAGTAGTTGTATTTCGATATTCATTTCAACCCAGATTTGCAGCGATTCTTCTTCGGCAGTTTCAACAGAATTTTGTAATTTTGGAAGTTAAATTTTAAATTCAGATTGCAAAATATGACCTAAACTAACAAACGAATATAATGTTTAACAGACAGACAGACGGACAGACAAAAAGTGAACCTATAAAGGTTCCGTTTTTGCCTTATAAGGTACAGAACCCTAAAAGTACTCACGACTACTTCACACAAACACACACACCCACAAACACACTTCGATGGCTCGACGACCTAAAAGGGATCTTGGCCTCCGATACCACACGACTATTTGTAATATTTTCACCAATCCTTTCACAATAGAAAATTACAGCATTTCACATTTCAAATAAGCTATTTTTCAAATAAACAAGATAGGAATAACATTTCCACGCCTCTCCACACCTTTCTATAGTCCAGGGGGCCGCCGCCGGCGCCGCCAGCGAGCATTGTTTTCAATAATCAACGTCGCGTCCGACGGCACTCATTGTGCATTGCTAGTATTGCTAAAGGGAGGGCACTTCATAGAAACAAGGCGTCATATACACCTACTACAATGTACGTACATCCGTGAACACGTCAATGTGTGCTTTTTCATAGTCATAGCGTCCGTCCCAATCCGCAAATCAACGGGGGAGAAGTGCGGGGTACGCAGGGGTACGCCATATTGCGGGAGGGGCAGGGAGCTTCCTTTCTGTACGTAGTACTTGTATTAATTCCAGTATTGCTTCTGAAGCGGTGGTGGCCAAGTGGTTAGGGCGCCTTCCAGCGACCGCAAAGGTCCCAGGTTCGAATCCTGCCCGTGCTAAATGAGTTTGTATTCCAATCTAACTCATACAATATCATCAACCACCATTTGCTTCCGGTAAAGGAAAACATATCGAAGGAAACCTGCACTGAAGTTGATGGTTGTCAGCTAGTGTGTGAAATGGAGAAGACAATGGCAAACTCGGCAAACTACTCTATCAAAATTGCCAAGATAGTCGTTGTGTGTGTTTCATTCGACATAATGGCCACAACCTAGTCATGATGAATACGACAAGGATTGGTAGTATTGCTGCCGGAGGTATTCCTCAATGCGCACGAAAAGTCATTTGTGCTGACGAAATCAATAACTAAAAAAAGGTGGGTTTCAAACAAAAGATACCCTTTGTTTGTTGCGCTTGAAAATGGATGCGCTTTGATTTTCGCCTGGAGGCCAATTCTCGCGTTTGCGATATTTTATTAAAATTGTGTTTTACTTGTTTCATTAAATATTTTATATAAAACCAATGTTTTAATAGTGAATTTATGTAAAAATAGTTATAATACTTTATTTTATGTAACTTAATAAGCTCCAATGCAAATTTATAAAATGCAAAGAAAATGGAATATTTTAGAGTTGATGGAGAGAACGGAACGCGAGGATACTTGTCATTGTTTGTTTATTGTGTGTGTGAGGTTATGTGATATTTGTTATCGGAGTATCAATTATATTCTTATGTATGATATTGTTTCTTTACGAAATTGAATCGAGAAACAAATAAGGTATGGTACTCGAGGCAGAAAAAAGCAAAGTATGTATCTATCCAAACCTCTATATTAGGCTTCAATAAAATAATTTTATGTAAATAAACAACGATTTCCAATAAAATTGAATACAAAATCATCAGCATTCATATTTTACTAAACCATAGCTGAAGAAAAATACAAAGCGTCTTGTAAAGTACGAATATTATGTTATTCAATAGCTTTGAAGCAACAAATATCACACACGATATGGTTTTCGGCCACGCTCGACCACTCGATGCGTATCGAGGGCTGACGCTGGATAAATGTCACATTTGAAATCACGAGAATACGCAATTTCGATATTTATCGATATCCGCCATGTTTTTTCGATAAATGTCGAAATTGATATTATATCGCAGACCCCAGGGATGCAATTCTCGGGTCTCGGGTTCAAAGCTATTGAATAACATAATATTCGTACTTTACAAGACGCTTTGTATTTTTATTCAGCTATGGTTTAGTAAAATATGAATGCTGACGATTTTGTATTCAATTTTATTGGAAATCGTTGTTTATTTACATAAAATTATTTTATTGAAGCCTAATATAGAGGTTTGGATAGATACATACTTTGCTTTTTTCTGCCTCGAGTACCATACCTTATTTGTTTCTCAATTCAATTTCGTAAAGAAACAATATCATACATAAGAATATAATTGATACTCCGATAACAAATATCACATAACCTCACACACACAATAAACAAACAATGACAAGTATCCTCGCGTTCCGTTCTCTCCATCAACTCTAAAATATTTCATTTTCTTTGCATTTTATAAATTTGCATCGGAGCTTATTAAGTTACATAAAATAAAGTATTGTAACTATTTTTACATAAATTCACTATTAAAACAATGGTTTTACATAAAATATTTAATGAAACAAGTAAAACATAAATTTCTCGATTGTAGTTAAGTATAATCGAGAAAAAGGAACGTGTTTTCAATTAGAGAAGCCCTAGTTTTCGATATAATATCGAGTTTTATGTCGAATAGGTTCGAGAATACCATTTTGGAGGTTTTTGTGATAATTTTGTTCGATAAAAGAAGTTTGATATATTATCAAATTCGATAAAATATCGCAAACGCGAGAATTGGCCTCCAGAATTGCCTCCCTGTACCGCACGCAGTAAATGTGATATTAATTTCAACTTGGTACCTTTAAGCGCTAGGTACTGAGAAAAAAAAATTCACAGACAACAAAGTGATCTTATAGGGGTTCCGTTTTTGTCTTTTGTGGTAAGGAACCCTAAAAATCAAAGGGAAAAAGAAATTTACGTTATTTTTAAACAGCTCCATCTACAGCGACATTATTTCATCATTTCAATAGAATCAGTCGTGATGGAGTACCCTCTATCCGTGAGCTAACAAACTAATTAAAGAGCATCGCTGTGCCCCTATAAAAAAATTGCGAAGTCGAATCAACAGATGGCAATATTAAAAAGTTTCACTGACAAAAACACAGAGGGCGTTTTTAGTGTGGTTCAGTGACCGCATTGAAAACGCCCTCTGTGTTATGCAGCATGCTTTTCTTTCTACCTAGTGCCCTCTACACTGAACACAAATGAATGAGTGACATGCGCGGGGGACTGAGCGGAGGGGGCATCCATCCCTCGCCATTTTACGTCAAAGCTGAACCCAATCAAGTTAGCTTCTGTCAGTCGCTGTGTTTGTGTACAGTGTTGTGAAAAATTATCTGTGTCGATGAATATCAATGGGAAATCGTGTTGATTGCGACTCCAAACGATGGGTCGATCTCTGTGTTTGTGGCTTTGATGCACCATTCGATCTGTGATGATGGCCAAGTGTTTGATGAAGTGAAGTGTTTTGTGTCGTATGCAGGCCAGTTACGGCAACAGTGAAATCCGTTCTCTGGATAAATCGTCCTCAAGACGACGTCGGATCACAGATCAGGAAGGTGACACACCATGTCGGCGAAAGGCGTCCCCGGAGATAAGGTACAGGTTTTTTCATTGTTCAAAACCACTGCAGTAATCGTGAGGTCAAATTTTTTTGTTTGTTTCCAAAACGTCTCCTTTCTCTCGATGATGCGACTAGTAGGTGTTACATTGTTTGCGGAGCATGTGGCCAAATCATGTCTTTTATCTACCCACTAGGTACCTACTTCTTGAGGCTATAAACAAATCAGATGTTGAAATATGTTGTTTATTTAACCCTGACTTGGCGAATCTGCCCTGCCCTACCCTTTGAATATAATCTATAACAGAAAATAAATAAATCACCAAAGAAAAGTTCTACAATAATCAACATTGTAAATTACCAGATCATTAAATTAAATGAATCATTGTAATAGTACCCAATATTGGTAACTACATCTGTAAAATACACTCCCGTCCAGAGAAATCTGAATAATATTCTGTGTTCCAGTCAGTACCAACAAGATATGCATGAGTTCAAGTAACTCAGTACTCACTCACATAGTCAGCAGTACTGAGAAGGACATAGGGTACCTTTCATCCCATGAAAAAGCACTGTTCTTGTGTAAAATGAACACAGGCGAATCAAAAGCTAGTATAGTATAAGTGAGCGCTACGAAAGGAATTTTGGAAATTCTCCCTAAGAGTATAATGAGAGAAAAAGAAATTCACTCGGGGCGACAGAGGGTGACAGTATATAAATTGTATGTGTCGAGTCAATAGTGTCTTAAACTATTTAATGTTGGTGCTTAGGCCTTAAGTTAAATAACATGTCTTTGTTGTAAAGTGAAGAATCTGGTTGTATTGGTACGTACAGTTCTAAATAAAAGATGTTGATAATATATGATGTTGTGAGGAAAATCTCAGCCTATCCCCGCGAGATAACAGCGTGTTAATATGTATGTTTGCAAGGAAAGTTTTGGTTGTGATTACAGAACTGCAGACATTGTATCAAATGAATGAAGGTGTAACGGGATTCATTTACTTGCTTCATTTAAGAATTAAGAAAATGAACATTATTGTTTAAACTATTCTAATGACAAAAAGTGGGAAAAATGTACTGAAGTGCTTTAAAGTACCTACTTCTCTCTCAGCCTAAAGACGTCCACTGCTGGACAAAGGCCTCCCCCAAGGATTTTATCCATGGGGGGGTTTTGCCGTAATCGCCACGCTTGGCAGGCGGGTTGGCGATCGCAGTGTGATGGCATAGTACGCGGAAAGATGCTGCTGCCCATCCTCCGGTGTTTTAAATCCCTTAGTCGCCTCTTACGACACCCACGGGGAGAGATGGGTTGGTGCTATTCTAGGGCCACACCACAGGCCAGGTACCAGGAAAGTACCTACTTAATAGATATTAATAAAAAAATATTTCTCAAGTAAGTAATATGCTGGCTGATAGCAGGTTTTAGATGGTGGCAATCATTTTAAGGTGTTAAATTACAATAAACTAACAGGTTATTCATTTAACTTTACCTTTAGTCATATAAGTAACTTATACATGTAGTATAAGTGAAATGATTTTCAAATAAATAATTTATCAAATCAGAACAGTAGCACAGAATACATAATAGTATATAACCAGTAGTTTTAGAGATTAGCACATTCAAACAAATTCCTCGGCTATATAAGAGTAGGTATGGTCTTACCTCTATAGTGCAAAAGTTTTAATGAAAAGATGTTAAAATCTGTACAAATCAAAATTTGTTGTTGAAGCAGGTCAGCACCTATAGTGTCAAGTCAAGTCAAAATTTTTTATTGAAACTTGGCCTTCAAAGAAGGTCGATAACTAATTATTTAATCATAATATTTTATGTCTCAAAGCTACAAACTACTAGCATTTCGGAACGACCACTGCTGAGAAGAAATGCCGAAAGAAACTCATGAAACAGTCTTGGTCGCCTAGCATGCCAGAGTGGCTATTCATTAACTTTATACATACACTAGATTGTGTACAGTCAAAAATAAAATAAAATATAAGTAAAAAAATAATAATAATATAATAAAACATGTTATGTTTGTGATCAAGTAACCACAATGAATTGGTTAAGAACAAAAAATAAAAATAATAATTTGAATCAGGATCGAAGCAGGATCCCCTGGCAACACCCGTTCACAAGTTTGAACATTTTAGAAAAATAAATACTTTCAGTCACTTGAAGATCACAATACACGTACATGTTTAACAATTAATTGTCAATGTAATTAAATTTTAAAATAAAGGTAAGGCTATTTTTTCACAATATCAAAAGAATGTAATCAAGTGTGGAGTGGCGAAGTTGTAGGGAGAGACCAAACTTTTTTATCGTTCAAATAATCACCTATTGTGTAATACGCACCATACGCATAGTGGATACTGCACCATTGTCCATCAGCTGACCCGCATACCTACTAGGCTTACTAATTGAATCATTCTTCTTTTTAGGGTTCAATGCTGCAAACTACTAGCAGCATTTCGGAAATCCACCACTGCTGGAGAAGAAATGCCGAAAGAAACTCATGAAACAGTCTTGGTCGCCTAGCATGCCAGAGTGGCTATTCATTAACTTTATACATACACTAGATTGTGTACAGTCAAAAATAAAATAAAATATAAGTAAAAAAATAATAATAATATAATAAAACATGTTATGTTTGTGATCAAGTAACCACAATGAATTGGTTAAGAACAAAAAATAAAAATAATAATTTGAATCAGGATCGAAGCAGGATCCCCTGGCAACACCCGTTCACAAGTTTGAACATTTTAGAAAAATAAATACTTTCAGTCACTTGAAGATCACAATACACGTACATGTTTAACAATTAATTGTCAATGTAATTAAATTTTAAAATAAAGGTAAGGCTATTTTTTCACAATATCAAAAGAATGTAATCAAGTGTGGAGTGGCGAAGTTGTAGGGAGAGACCAAACTTTTTTATCGTTCAAATAATCACCTATTGTGTAATACGCACCATACGCATAGTGGATACTGCACCATTGTCCATCAGCTGACCCGCATACCTACTAGGCTTACTAATTGAACATTCTCTCTTCTTAGGGTTCATGCGCAAAATGTCGCTTTCGCAAAACGTCTATTTGAAAATGTCGCGATAGGGACTTAGAATAAAATTTCGATTTGCGACTTTGGGGACATTTCGCGAAAGCGACATTTTGCACATGAGCCCTTCTTAGTCGTATCCTCATGACTGAGGGTCGTGACCACCAGTAGCTATGGCTCTCGTGACTAGGGCCTTCCAGGCAACGCGGTCCTGTGCCTGTTTGAGGTCAGATAGAGTTTCTTGCGCGTAGTTGACCTTATCATGTCCGTCCATCTCATCATCATCCACAGCCTTCCGTGACCCACTTGCTGGGCTTTAGGCCTCCTTATGTCTACGCCAACCTTCTCGGTCATGGGCCATCCTACTCCAGTGCTGTTGTGGCCATCTAGTCTGGTGCTATTCCCTGACTTTGACTTCGATAGAACATTTTGTCTGTTTTAAAAAATCTCAAACAAAGCACAATACTAGGCAAAAACAATTTCAAGTGCCTTCGTGTACTTTTTCTTTTTTCATTGCTACAAAGTTTCTGCTCCAACGAGCATTGCTGACGACACAGGTACTGTCGAGGTAAGCTGAACCATAACGCCGCTGTAGCCTTCCGACTGAACGCATCAATGGTCATTCTTTACACCCACGCAATGCACCTGGGATATAAGGCCTAGTTTACATGAGCTCTGTATATAAAGTATTTCGGTAGAATTTACTTCTAATGTTAAGCTCTTTGTCTGTTGTATCTTATATTTTTTTTATACTGACACAGGGCGGGCGCTTCATAGAAACGGGGGGTCAAATATACCAACTACTACAAATGAGACTGTATATATCCGTGAATATGTCAGTAAAGGCGGACTTCGGAGCAATGTACGGCCTGCTTCATGCGTCACTTGCGGTCCATGTGACCATGCGGCTATACTTTGAATGGAAAGGGCATACACTCCTGTACATCAAAGTACAGCCGCATGGCCGCTTGGGCCGCAAAGTGATGCAGGCCGCAGGCCGCAAGCCGCATTGCTCCGAAGTAGGGGAATGCAATCTCGTTCTCGCGAGATCTCGGTCTTTTTTTAGCTTGAGATTGATCTCGCACGAAAAAAGGGCGAGATCTCGCGAGTTTTACGAGATTGCAGTCTCGTTAATCTCGCGAGTTTTACGAGATTGCAATCTCGTTAATCTCGCGAGTTTTCCGAGATTAAAAAGAAAAGCGCGGCAGCGCGTGGACTGACACGCACGGACGGAGCTGCGATTGCCTGCGATCTGTCGGTTTCGGTGCGCGGGAGGCGGCGGCCTGAGGTAGCGGTCGCGGGACAAGGTCTTTTATTATTTTTTTCCTAATTTATTCAAATATTGTGATTATTTTCAAAAAAAAAACATACGAAACTGCTAACGCTCTAAAAATCTCGCGAGATCTCGACATTGGCGGGATCTCGCAGTATTGTTATTCATAAACTCATGAGATCTCGCTTGAGCTCCCAATCTCGCGAGATTTGCATTCCCTACTCCGGAAGTCTACCTTAAGAGCAAGTGCCTAACTTTTTGAAGAAAAAATGACCAATTGTAAATTAACTTTAGAAGAATCCCTGTTCTACTCTTAAGTATCTTACTAATCTCATAGCTACTAAACTTGTGTGAGCTAACCACGTTGACGCCACCCAGTACCAGAACTTAGACACGAACTCGATAGGAATAACAAACATGAACCCTATTCTCCAAGACTTTAGGTTCGAAGTTGCTCGGCTCTGGTCGGTGTGAATGAAGTTCTGTTCGGATGCGAAATTATGCACCAATGAACCGAATCTTGCAGTTTGTACATAGACTATGTGAATTCCCGATTAATTTATTAGCTGAACAAGTGTTGCCATTCATCATTACAGCTGCAAAATATCCACTGCTGGATAAAAGGTCTCCCCCAAGATTTTGGGGGAATTTGCCATACTCACCACGCTTGGCAGGCGGGTTGGCGAGCGCAGTTTTTTTTATTTTGTGAGCTTCCGACCCTGCTGCCAATCGGAAGCATTTCCCCTTAGTCGCCTCTTACGACATCCATGGAATGAGATGGAGTGGTCCTATTCTAACCCACGGGAACCACACGGGTTAAGTGTTGCCATTACTTATTATTTATCGAGATATTAAAAAATATCATGGAAGTAATATATTTCTATGTTTTATTGTATACGTACAGCCATGTAAAACATATGTACAAACTCATGGCTAGGAAAATATGCCATGATCAATTTAACCTACATTTCAAGTTTATTTTTACGTTGAGGCAATTTTTATAATAAATCATTGCATTCAGTGGAATCAGCGTCACCTTCTGGCATGTCCCAACTGCCTCATTTTCTGCACTATGGAGGACCTCAACGAGGCCAACGACACTGCAATTGCCGTGGCCTCATACTGGTCTCATTTAATATAGCTTCACTCCGACTCGAAAAAGAAGAAGAAGCGGTTTCAGGCTGCGATATATGACAATCGGCAGCAGCCAGTCGTCCTATGGCATCCACTTTTATATAGACGAATGAGACATCTATCATTATCACCATCCTAGCGTATTCCTGGTTGCATCATCAGCGGTTAGCTTCTCAGAGCCCAGGATCCTCTACCTAACCTAGGTGATTTGACGAGGTTACTAGTTCTTTTATACATAGCGACTGCCGTCTGACCTCCGTACGTTTGTAAGTGCATCACGTAAAAATTATTGGATGAAACTTACTTTACTTACCTACTATTAGGTACTATTATGTATTCTGTGGTCTGAAAATGAAGCGGTGGTGGCCGAGTGGTAGGGCGCCTGCGTGTGGATACAAAATCCCAGGGTTCGAATCCTGCCTGGGCTACATGAGTTTGTATACCAATCTGACTCATGTTAGTTTTCATCGACCACCACTTGCTTCCGGTGAAGGAAAACATCGGGAGGAAACCTGCACTCTGGTTGATGATTATCAGCTAGTGTGTGAAATGGAAAAGGCAATGGCAAACCACTCCATTAAGATTGCCATGAGAGTCGTTGTGCTGTGTTCTACATTCCATATAATGACCACGATACCCTCAGTCATGAGGAAATACGACCTAAAGAGACAGAGGGTCTAACTTAAATCATGCATGTTGATGCGCCGCTTAGAGAACCTGAGGATATTAATAACGCGCGGACGAGAAGTCGCGGGCGAAAGATAAGTTGTAGATGAAGAGGCTTCAGAACAATGAGAAATAAACTTACCGAGTTGATATTACGAAATACCTAAGTTTATTTACATGGCTTTGCTTGCTTGTTGAGTTAACGACAAACTATGTTGTCGTCATTCGAAGTATTAAGACCCCGATTCGAAACAACAATGGTCTATTGTGCCATTCTTTGGATTCGGATGAATCCGTTTTCTTATTAAAAAAAATTAACCATGCTGTAATATATGAGGTTTCAATGGGTTTTCGAGGTGTTTATTGAATTGCGAATCCATACTAATATAATATTAAAATAATGAAAGTCTGTCTGTCTGTTACGCTTGTGGCTAAACTGCTGAAGCTGATATTGATGAAATTGGGTATGGATATAGTTGATTACCCAGGGTCAAATACCATAGGCTACATTTCTTTCAAAATATCATTCCCAAGGTGCTTATACAAATGAGGGGTCGAAATTAATGTACGAAAAACATAAGGTTACTTTTTACCGCTCCACCCGCGAAGAAAAGTATCTTTTATGTTTTACATACAAACTTTCATTCACTGGAGAATACAACATGTTTGTATCCTCCAGTGTGTTGTGTAATAATTTTGTAACCAGAGCCTTTGAGTCCAAAATTTGCTCAAAATCTGACTCATTGGATTCCACCTGATAGTTATAGGAAGAGAGGGAGACCAAGAACTAGATGGTCTGATGATTTGAAGGGATTCAATAAGAACTGGAAGGAAAAGACGAAGGACAGAGATGAGTGGAGGGAATTAGGGGAGGCTTTTGCCCAGCAGTGGGATATAAATAGCTAGATAAGAAAAAACCAGCCAAGTGCGTGTCGGACCACCCATAAAGTAGGGTTCCGTAGTCATTTTTGGCACCGCGCGGTTTTGCATTTCTTGCAAGAAAAAGGTATATATTTTTATTTTATTTATAATTTCAAAAGTATTCATCACAGGATACCTGAAATAATTTTAAATAAGAGATTTCGCGCCTGTTTCTTTACGTGAGTGATTTGAAGTTTATAATTTTTTTTTTCTTTTTAAGTGTCCCTCTATCCATTTTAGTCAAAAATACTAAATGTACAGACAAAATATTTTTACTGTTTTATTATATGTATAGATATGTTTTTAATATATACGCTTCACGTAAGTATTTTAAGATCAACAAACATAGATATATTTATAATCCATAGAAATAAAAGTTTATCGGGCAATGACCATTGATAAACATTCACGGTATTGTAGAAACAAAAGGAAAAAAATGTATTTGTACCTACTTATTATGATTTTAAGATCTCATATTTTAAACCATGGATAACAAATTATTTGATTTGTCATCGATCAACCTCGTCCTAATTACTAGACCGCCAAAATTGTCGTGACAAGTCGACATAAAAAATAAGGTTAAGAAACACGAAACTAATCTGACAATTATACGCATTTTTAACTCGATAGTCAAAATTTTTTATGCCGGTACTACTCTCTCTCTTTAGTCGTATTTCCTCATGACTGAGGGTCGTGGTCATTATATGGAATGAATCACACACAACGACTCTCTGGGCAATGTTAATGGAGTGTTTTGCCATTACCTTCTCCATTTCACACATTAGCTGATAATCATCAACCAGAGCGCAGGTTTCCTCACGATGTTTTCCTGCACTGAAAGCAAGTGGTGTCAGATGAAAACTAACATAGGTAATGAGTCAGATTGGTATACAAACTCATGTAGCACGGGCAGGATTCGAAACTGGGACCTTTGCAGCCACAGGCGGACGCTACCACTCGGCTACCACCGATTCATGCCGGTATTTACCTGCAAAATATAACGTCAAGACATCGATTTTAATATTAATAAGTTAAGGTTAAGTAAGGGGATTTATTTTAGAGGTACCAGGATCGATACCCGGCGCCTCTTTGTAGCAGTCTTCCTGCTAACTGAACACTTTGAATTAAACAACTCGTCACTGATACTATTTTCTTTATGTATTGCATAAGCAAACACTACAAGATCATGCGTGTAGCTCAAATCCCACACGACTGTGTCACATTTACAAACATTCAATACTCTTCTTTTTAATTTATTATTCTTTATGGAATGCACTGAAAGAGGTCTAAAACTATTGACAGACCTCCTTCATTACAGTACTTACCTATCTAGCTGACCCAAAAATCCCAAGAGAATGGAATCCTTGTTTACTAGAAACAACTTTGACGTCAGTTATATAACGTACCTACTAGCTATACAAAAATATATATCTTATGTAAAGTAAAAGCCTATCCTTGACCCCAGGTTTTCAACTATATTCATAAGAAATTTCGTCATAATCGGTCCAGCGGTTTAACCGTGAAAGCGTCACAGACAGATTTATTTTCGCATTTATTATATTAGTAGGACTCTTAGTATGGAAGTATTGATTGTAAAACATGTTGGCATTTATTTTTTTACTATGCCAGAGCATCTTCATATTCATAAGTCGTAGGAATTTTGAAAAATTATTGTAGCTCAGAAGTTCAAAAATATGACATGTGTTTCAAAGTTATTTGTTTGGGCAATAAAATATTGGTAGGTATACTTTATCCATAAAAAATTATGTAATCGATAAAATGTTTCACCAGCCACTAAAAAACCATCACAGATGGCGAATTTGCAATGTAGAGCAAGGGAACAGTTAATGGATCTCGGTGTGACGAAACGCGACGCGGTTACAGTTAGTCCATTGTTTGGATCCGTTGCGATTCTCATCTTGTCATAATTGAGGATCGTTAACCTCACCCGTGGTCGTCTCAGTGAAGGAAATGTGTGACCCAGTTCAGATTTTGAACCAATTGTTTGTACCACAATGCCATGTTTTTGTAATCAGATCTTTGTTTTAAGTTTCGTAATGCTAGAAATTATTTTTGTCTAAGTCGAAGTATTATAGAGAAGTCTGCAACAACTACTGGCTTAGTGGAAAACCAAAGTCACGTGAATATACTGCATATGGTCGGTTATATCAAGTCTGCTTAGTACGTCTATGATAATTTCAAGATTGTTTTTATGATTCATTCATTCATTTAAATCTAAGGACATTGTTCTTGTCGGTGGAGATTTTTCCATCTCTCCCTATCCTCAGCCATCGTTTTGACCTTTTATGATTATACTAGCCGCACCCCGGGGATTTGCTCCCGTAGGAATTTCGGGATAAAAGTACCCTATGTGCTATTCCCGGTATTTTTATACCCGTTTAACAAATTTCACCGAAATCCGTTCTGTAGATTTTGCGTGATTGGTAACAAACATCCTCACAAACTCAGGCAAAGGGATCATGGTGGTCGCTTAGGAAATTAATACAACTCAGGAGATAGATAAACTCTTTATTGGACCATTTACAAAAAAGAATACATATAGGAAGAGATACAGAACCCAGTTAATATAAATTCCTCTAACATGCGCACAAGCAAGACATTCGAAACCTTCACTTGACACACAAGATCTCTAAAAAGTTGAATAACAAGCAGCGCTGATGTAATTATGTAAATTGAATCTCTTTTACCACGTTGGGAAATAGCCACGTGACATTAAGTACTCATAGTTTAATCCGTAACTTTCAATTATTTATTATTTACAACCAAATAGCCACCATGGTAACGGATACGGACCACCCACCGAAAACGCTTACGGTATGGATTGATTCAAATTCAAAGTAAATTTTGTGTAACAAATATAAAACTAAATGTTCTGAGTCTGGATATATATTTAGGTATCTGGTTATTTATTTTATGTGACATAAAAACCAATGGCCTTATATGTACAGTCGGGGGCAGTTAAAACTGACTCCCTGTACATATCCTAACTAATATTATAAAAGCGAAGGTGAGTTTGTTTGTTACCTCTTCACGCTTCATGTACTGAACCAATCTTCCTGAAATTTTGCATACACATAGTTAGAAGTACGGAGAAGGACATAGGGTACCTTTCATCCCGGGAAAAAGCACTGTTCCGTGGGAAATTCACGCGGGCGAAGCCGCGGGCGAAAGCTAGTATTCTATATATAGAAAGTAATTTTACGTAGAAAAGCTCATTGTAAGTTTTACCGCTGCTGTTCAAGTAATGTACTCGCGCAAGTAACTGTACTGACTGGTAGTCAACACCAGCAGTTAGCACTAGCACCATAATCTTGGTCGTGACGAGCTAAATCTCCACTTATCCTGTTATTCGCACTTTAATTTCGTACATTGATCTTATTTTTTTCCGATGCGAGGCAAAGGTGAATGCTCTGAATTATTTCCAATGTTTACTATTCTTATTTCAGAGTTATTTATTCGTTTCCGTTCCGGTTCAACGTTTTCAGTAACTTACTTGAATAAATTATGTGTAAAACTCGATTTCGAATTTGCATTCACATAACTTACATTTAATTTTGATTTATTCTTCGTACGGCCCGAAACTTCGGCCCCCATCAACATCTATAACCATTTGAATTTTAGTAATTAATCGCGAAAAATCTAATAATTAATAATAAGCCCATTTCAAAATAGACTAAAAAAAATCTAAGATGAAACGGAATCTTTGATAGTAACAGTTCAAATGACGATTCGTGGAAACGTGGGCGTGCATAAAGAGGCGAACACGGAAACAAATAACTATAATACAGAAGGATACTTTACTAAAACATGACAGCTCGAGAGGTGCTGCTTTAATTCAATGAGTACGGAGATTTCCAAGCCTTTTCCTTCTTCCCATTCCCCTTTGATTGTGTTTTAAATCTTTAACCGTATGGGATCAGTAGCGACTTTGTAGCTTTCATGGCATAACTGCTAAAACCTTAGTACTGTGAAGTGCGCAGATGAGCTGAGATACATGCCCCAACTGCCCTTCCTCCTGTACCTTGGAAGATCTCAATGTGACCAAAGATAGCGGTGGAAGTAGCCAAATATTGGTCAAAAATATCTAATTTTGCTATTTCGACTCAAGTTGATGATAGTTGAACGGTAAAGCATATTTCCACAAATAGTGTAACTTTATTTTGATAATAACTTACCACTTTTCGCTGACATCGGACATCCTCTCACATCTCTAGCGAAGAAGCAGCGTGAGGGGTTTCCCTCTTGCTCTTTATAATTTGTGCCATGGCAACATCTGACTCATAATCACAGCCGTTGAGGGTCGTTCCTACCGTTCACAATGGTTTCGTAACTATCGCCTACGGCTCGTCTAATGAATTGTTTTTACCTATGAAAGTCGTTTATGCCTTTATAAGGCAGGTATAGCCATTCTTTTTAAAAATAATCTCGGTGAAAAGGTTTTCTACCTAAATAAAAGCCATTGAGTTGCGGAAACTCCCATAGAAAATATGTGAATGAATGAAATTGAATGGAAGGTGCGCTTTTACATTAGAATTACGTCTTAAAATGACGCCTAGATAAATAATAAAACAAACAAGTAGGTACATACATAGTTATGTAAGTAACTTGTTTGTCATAAGTATTGAAGTTTTTAGTAGGATACTTTGACTAGCACAAACTCTGTATGTAAGAAAGTTATTATTAAAATTCCTCAACAACGAACAAGGCAAGTGGAAAGGCGATTAGTGTCAACACGGCATCTCGATTTACGACCATCACTGACGATCATTCGGCTTCCCATTGATTCAAATAAGTATTATGTCAGGTACTTTAGCTACTCTAATCTAAAGTTTATGGAATGGACGGACGTTCTTATCTGGTAAATCCTAGCCCTATTTTTGTTATTTTAAACTAGCTGTTTCCCGCAGCTTCGTAGACATAACATTTTGGCCAAATGACGCAACCTCCTTCTCTGGGTTTCCAAAAACCATTCTTAATTCAGTCGCAGGCGATTCCCGGGGAATCGCTCGGCTGTATTAAAGTGTTTGCCAACCCGGATGTCCCGGGGGAGGAAACCCCCCGAAGGGAGGTACTGGCCCTATTTTCACCTCCCAAGTGCTGCAATAAATAAATTCGTGGCTGTTGTGTTTTGCTCAAACCTTGGATCATTGTTTTCTTGACTTTGAAGTATGAATGTGACCAACTGGGATTTCAGTATTTAACCGTTTTTATTTGTACTAGTAAGTACTTAACTAATTGAATATATTTTTTATTTTACTGATGTTATATCCACATTGCAGAATGTTGGAATGCCTAGGTTTAGAATATTTCGATAGTTTTATACTACAACTGCAAAAAAAAGGGCCAAGATCGCGCCGACTATGCTTTCTTTACTTTGTTCCGTGAAATTAGCTTCACTTACCACGAGGTGACCCGTTTGCTCGTTTATGTTATTTAAAAAAATTAAATATTTACTTACTTACATATGGAGATGTTGCCATTTTTTACTTAGAAATCATAAACAATCATAAGCTTGATCTCTCCTATTTCTTACCCTGGGCAACTATTATGTATTCTGTGCCCTGGGGTGCATAACTGAACGCAGTAATCCAATTGCAATGCTGAGCTGAGTCAGTGCTCATTACGCTGCAACTTTATCATTCCACGATTATATTTCCCGGAGCCCCGCTCAAAAGGGATTGGGGCAGAACAATTTTGACAGGCCGTTAATAAGAACCTTGCACCCTTGTTAGTTTTACACCAACCCTCATTGTAATCCTGAGCGTGTAAATAAGTTGCCGTCATGCCCTGTGTTCTCCCACTTCCACAATCACTGCCCAGTCACGAGAAAATTGAATAAAAATACTAGAGACGCCTCACAAATTATTTCAATTAGCTTTATAGCCATCTCGTATATGCAGAAGTGATAAAGCTCTGTGAAAAGACTGTGATCGAAGGCAGACGTTTTTCCATTAGAAGGCTGCCGCAGCCTCGGCCCATTACGTCGCAAATGGCTCGAGCAAGAGCCCGCTGAATTCTCGCGCGATTCCACCTTATCCACGCTGAATATTTTATTCCGAATTCAGCATTGTATGACGAGTGACACGCTTTGCATAATTCTTCAATCAACATCTACTTGACATTGGGTTTCAAAGTCCAATGTTTACATAACCCAGAATCCACTGAACATAATATAATCAACGCTGTTACTTCACGGCACTGTACGTATTTTTTGCCAAGTTTCCGCCGAAAATTCCATAAAGCTCCAGCTAAATCCAATTTCGTTGTCGTCGGATTTTAATAAAACAAAGTTTGGCTTATTTACTCTGCGATCGCCGGTAACTAGTTGTAAGTCGATAAACTGTTATTTGTGAAAGAATCCATTATTATATCTATAATACCTATTGGCTGGCATGCAGGTTCTCTCTGTTCCATGTAGCCTTGGGTTATATCCATTTGTAAGGCATCACACCGTCGTGCTCGGCGTGAAGGAATCTCGGATTACAAGTTATGTTTACTCAATGATCCAAGCATTTATATGTAGATATTTTAAAAATATTCCTCCGACATTCTGATGAAGCATATTGTAGAAATACTGATGTCAATTGGAATTTACTTCGGTTGAACGGAAATTGTACAAATCTTTCGTTTAGTAAAACCTGTAGTTAAATTAATTGAAACCGGCCCCCGCCTTGCTATCATGCGAACTCATTTGTCCGTGCATGACTCATCGGAAACCCAAGGGTGCCTTACATAATTAATTCAATGTCAAACAGACGACCGTGACTAAATGACCACATGTCTTGTAGCTAGGAACCACCTTTGAACGGCCTGCCCAGACGGGCATTCTGTCAACGGTTCTGTAAGAAAACAATTTATTTAGTTACGATATCTTTTTCCGATTATATTATTGTACTCAATTGGCATGGACTATATAACTAAAAGTGAATTGTGTGAACAAAACGATTGTTAGATTCGATAAAAGCGTTTTGTTCTCCAGACGAAGCACCGTAAAGATTAAGGTGACTTATCGCGTAACGTAATGCAGTGTAAAGAGATATACCAATAATCCGTGCTAATGCCTAGGGGTTGTCTCCCTTTTTCCAATATGTGCCGTTATGTCGCCAGAGTCGAGGGTGCATTCTGAAGTGCAAGGGCAATAATCCCTTTTAACTTGGCTTGGTCTTGTCTCCTACCCCCTAGAGGGCGTTGTGTAATTTTATTTCTCCCCATTACTCAGTCGTTTGGGACTCGCGTCTCGTATGGTATCGTAATGGAAACTCCGATACTAGCCTCTCATACTATTGCAGAAATAGGAAAATGGATCGACTTTGACATTTTTATTGTCCTATAAAGTATGGTGGTGCCGTAATGAAACGGCGGTTGCTATCGAACATAGGCTAACGAATATTTATCGACGCTCCGAGTTTCCACACCGTACATCAGGTTTAATGGAACATATTTTGCGTCTACCAGTGCTTGCTGACACAGTCAGACTGCGGCCAAGATGCGGGCTGATCGTGAGTGTAGATAAAACGTGGGTAGTTGGAAGTTTTATGGAGCGGCCGGTAGCGTTGCCTGTTTCCCCGTTATCGCCGACGGGAAGCCTTAAATCAGACACCTTTTATTCTTAAAGGCTTTAAGGCTGACAGCATTCGACGTACCGAGGGCCTCGGGGACCGATGAAAGTGGAGATGTTTCACAGAATGGCCCTTCTGTCTTATGTTGATGTAGTTGGCTACTTAAAAGCTTATCGAGTGTTTATGGTACGCAAGGTCCACAGTAAAACAATAAGACTAATGTGTTGCACGTTTTCGAGTAAAACTTCTAATAGCAAACTCAACATTGCTGTTATAAACTGAGTAAGTCATTAAACTTTCCGCCGATGATCCGGTAGCCGAGCCACCAGGAAGCCGCAGCTTAAATCGTACCTCTATGTTTGTTTGGTTTTGCTTTTAAACGATTTCTCCAAATGAGTCCTCACGATATGCACTTTTGCACGCGACTGAAATGTCAAATTTGAAATTGCTAGCGCAATTTAGTCTTTGAAAGTCAAGGTTTATAATTTTAGATTGGTTCTTTGTTTCCTTTGATAATCTAAATAAGATTTCCGTGAGCTCATAAGTCTTCCGGTGTGATGAGTGATGGTGATGATATAATAAGTATTTATTTCATATTTAAGTTTTAATAGAAGGCTGCAATGCAAGGTCTTATTAAAATTTAAATTCACTGCATGTAGACGTTTAATACGTAAACATAATTAGAGTTCTTTTGAATCTTTCAAGGTGGCTTTCTCTTGGACCCTAATTGACGACGACGTGTTCCTTAGAGGGAAAATTGTTAAAGCTTTACAGAGCTTTGCAGTGAATTCGTAACAGGCGAGCTAAAAAATAAAGAAAATAATTCGTCTCAAAGAAAATTACGCGAATTTGAACAAAGGAAATTACGAAACGATTACTGAATGAATTTTTCAATTGCCCAGGAGGTTTCGTTTGAAGGGTAGTCTAGAGGTCGATTCGAATGGTCAGTCACGTGACCCGTTAGCAATATAGGCGATACATAGGCTGTGTTAAGCGTAGACCCTAGTCAGAATTTATGGGACGTTTCGTATTGAAAGAGTACTTGATATTCCCTAAGGGTTTTCGCAAGAATTTGTTTAGTACGTTTTACAATAAAATTGTCATTTGATCCTACTGATACTTTTAATTTCTGTCAGCTTCTTGGGCTTGGCTTCTTAATCTTAGCTCAGAGAATGAATATTTTCAAGGATTTAACTAAATGAGCCTACTATTCACGTAAATATAAAAGTTGAATGTCCCCTTAGTAGTCCAATATTTTTAATTCCCTAAAGAGTGCTAAGGTTGCAATTCAAAAGAGGGAGATACGGTCCAATAGAGGGATCTTTGATTCCACAGAATTGGATTATGGAAATTGTGTTTAATAATGCCCAGTCACGTGGTTACCATTCCTGTGTTTGGGGGAGATAATCTACTTTTTTGGTACATTGACCTTTGGTCCAAACCTTTCGTAAATATTAAATAAAATGTGGCCATCGCTGATCTAGAACAATCTTTCTTCCTTTAATGTCAAACAAATATTTGATGAAATCCTCGAAGGGCATAAACTTTGAAGTTTCATCCGTTTTGATAACAATTCATTTATTAAAACTGTTAATCATAACCTGATGACATACCCCCAACTGTCTCCTTTATTTATCTTCATTAATATCTGAAAGATTTGTCCTAGCAATAAAATGTTTACTATAAAAAATAACGGACGACAGTTTAAACAACGAAAAGAAACAATCAAACGAAAGAATGTAATGAAGTTCTTTATAAATAACATCCTCCCGAGCGAGTCTAAATGGAACAACAAAAAAAACGTGCGCATACTTTCGTAAGAAGCAGCTAAATGGATCCAATTTAAGAACTACGTGCTTCTATGAAAGAAAATGGGAATTCAGAAAAAGATACGCACTCAAAATTAGCCACTAGATTAATGATGGACATAAATAAGTCGCCTTCTGTCACAAATGAAGGATACTAACAGATACAAAGTGCGTTCTGGCTACACACACACATAAAGGTCTTACACGAAGGACCATTCGTCCTCTTTAATACCGACCAAACATTCTATCTTTATTTGCAATGTATCAGATGATGTGTATTTTTTCTTATCCAATAAAGAACTTTGATCAACTCCTAAAGTAATGCTACTAACAAATTATGATCCCTGTTGGTCGAAATAAAAGAATTATTATTAATGCATATTATATGTATATACATACATGGGCACGATTGTTTTAGGTACAGTCAGCTGCAGATAAACCTTACCCCCCATCCCCCCCCCTATCTCACCGAATACTATCTTAGGTCGGTCGGTAAAGTAGTATTATCTCCTTGCATTTCAAAAAGCCTTGGTAATATTTCTTTGAAATTCATATATATAAATATTCATAGATCAGTTTTAGTTAAATAGAATAGAAGCCAAAGAATGAGGATTTACGTCAAAATACTTAAATTTATAAACGTGTACGTTACATGAATGTGTCGAATAAATATTATAAATATCCTCTAGTATTTCAAATGAGTTATAAAACAGCATCTACTCAGCTATGTACAATATACACAGGTGGTCTGTGACAATATACAATGAACGCTACCCCAGAACTAGAGATGAGTAACCAAACCAACCACCCGGGTTAAAACCCGATATTTGGTTAAAACCCAGTTATCACCTATTTCTGTTTCTGCCCTAATTTCCGTCAAGGTTTAATTTTAAATAGCATTGTTTATTTAGAAGTATAAGTAGGTATACTGATGCAATAAATTATTTTTTTTTTTTTAATTTTAGTCCATACATAGAAATGAGTGATAACTGGGTTTTAGCCCAGTCTCGGTGTTTAACCCGGGTGGTTACCCATCTATACCAATAATGAATCCTGGTAATGTGTGAAAACGTTACAAAAACGTGTCCACAGTCCACAAAGCCCCCAAAAACTAACCAAGTCGCTAAGACAATATACACCGACGCTGGCATTTTTAGTAAGAATAACATTATTTTTTGTACTAGAGTTTGCGCATCAGTAAATAATAAATTGCAATCTCGTTTTAGTAGTAATAATTACTCGTATCTCAATGACACAAGTTATTTCTGAATTCAGTTATCACTAATCGTATTTCCGATGTTATTTATAGTAAATGTAATGTTTAGTTTGGTAAAACCCATAATTTATCCGCCTTTAGTGTACCCTCGGCATCAGTACAGTACTTTTGCTATCGCATTTATTTCGTATTAACTACTTACTCATACTTAATACTTTACTGTTTAATGGATTTTCTTACGGTATTTCTTCTCAACATTTCGTTCCGAAATGTTACTTAGTAGTGTGTAGCTTTAAGATTTATAATACGATGTAATTTTTAACATTTTACATGAAAACGTGCCTCTGAAGGTCTATTTTCAGAAGAAACGTTTGGTTTTGATACTTAGAAACAGGATAGTCGCAAAGACAACAAAGTGTAAACTTGACATTAGTTGTAGTGTATGAGTAGCTTAGGTATAGTTGTAGTGTGTGTCTATACTTATGTATAGAAGGTATAATTAGCTGAATAAAATAGCCTACAATCAACACTCGTCTGATTCAGTCGTACCATCCTTCACAGGATACTCGATATATCGAAAATAAAATAAATTCAAATGGACTTGCCTATAATTAATTGCAGATGTTTGAAGCCTTGACGGTCGTCTGCGGGCCCAATACGCGTGGCTGGATCTTGATCAGCTGGGTGGGCCGGGATCTCCTGGGCACCTCGAACTTTTGGGCCGGGCTATTCCCTGGTCACCATCCTTGTCCCATACGCTTCTTTTCTTTTTTTCTTTTTCTTATTTAACCAATTATACCTTCTATATATAACCTAAGCTACTTCTACACTACATACTTCTCTATGCCTGTAGCCGTATTAGTCAATTTTTATCTGACCATAAATTTTATCTTGATTTTCTGTATGGTTACGCGCTCTAAGTTTAATACCATTTCTCTGAGTAGACGGAAGACGACTGGCCTTGGTCGTTCCGGGAACTAAGCGGTTTCAAAAACTGCTTTTTAGTGAAGTAACCGAATCACTCTTGCCTCCGGTCCGATTCTACGGTTACAAATCTTTTTCATAGGTCCCACAAGGCGAGAAATAAATCTAGTCGCCGCGTGAAGATTTTCCTTCTCCGCTCAAAATTTAGTACGGCTGCAGTGATCGCAGTGATATAAGAAATCATAGTTCGGGTGTTTTTGCTAGTAGTTTGAAGCGGCTGTTTTATGGTAAACTAGCGGCCCGCCCCGGCTTCGCTCGGGTGGACAATATATTTGTTTTTAGGGTTCCGTACCTCAAAAGGCAAAAACGGAACCCTTATAAAATCACTTTGTTGTCCGTCTGTCTGTCAAACTTTTTTTTCTCAGGAACGCTTAAAGGCCGATTTAAATCTTTGCTTAAAGGTATCAAATTGATATCGAATACCTACTCGGATCCATGGTCTCTTTCAGCAAAAAAATAATCAAAAGCGAGCGGAGCTTCAAACTGCTGCTGATTTATTAAATGGACCACGGGCTGCCGGGCATTATAATACGGACCGGTCTAAGTAATTAAAATATTAAAATTTATCAAATAGCCCGATGCTCTTGGGAACTATTCATAAGCCTGATACGGCCCTTTTAATCAAGTTGCCCAAACTTATCGATGCAGTATGAATCCTTGGGATCGAACTACAACGTTAAGTTTGTTTTTGAAATTAGTTGGTCTTTTAAACATCATTTATCCTTACCAGTCCTATCATGTAAACAATCTTCACAGTACTTTTTATTGAATTTTGTTGAAAATAAATCAAATATTAGTTCAAACCTAAACATTCTAAAGTAAAACATTTAATAAAAACGAAAGTAATTTCCTAAAAAGTCTATTTTAATTTATATTGTTGTAAAATCATAAAAAGACATGGTAAGATTGCTTACATGATAGGACTGGTAAGAATAAATGGATTTTAGTTAGAGCTATCATGTGAGATAATATGTGAATGAATATGATATTTACATTATTACCTCCTAAAATACTTATATACCTACTGCAATGCGCCTAGCGTCTTTGCGAGTGCTAGGTTTCGCGGCGCATTGCCGATCTTGAGATAACTCGTAGTATTTCGTAAACTATTGATCCAAATTACATGCAGTAAAAAGCAAATATTAAATATATTAAGTACTTGTGATGATAGACTTGTTTAATTTGATAAGGATTAATAAACTGTGGTTATTATCACCAGTTAAAAAACACCTAAGGATTTTAATTATTTTTAAAACATAAAAGTGGGTATTGTGGCTGAAATATAAAAGCTAGATATATGCTATCGCGGACTTTTTTGTAGACCTATTATAGATACACAATTCTTCCATACATGGTTTTGATACATCTCTTAGGGATTGGACGGCGTTTTCGATGAAAGCTGCCGGGCGGCTAAATTTTTCCGACATCCTTAACAATTATCGTCATATTTCAACAAATATACACAAAACCTAAACAAATTATACACTAAAACCTTCCTCTTGAATCACTCTATCTATTAAAAAAAACCGCATCAAAATCCGTTGTGTAGTTTCAAAGATTTAAGCATACAAAGGGACATAGGGACAGAAAAAGCGACTTTGTTTTATACTATGTAGTGATAGTGATAAGCTAAGTAAGAAAGAATTAAAATGGTAGTTACATTCCTTTTTTTATTGGTTTTACACCTTAAAATTGTTCTTCCGCTACAAAAAAATAAATCTATTGGCTACCTAATCAGAAATAAAAAATTAAATTTGCAAATAAATATGTATATAAACACGTACTATTATTATTTAAAAAGAAAGAAATGTGATATTCAAAACTAGTATGCCTTAGAAATGGCAAACTAGAAATCTTGAATTCTTCATGCACATTAAGTATTCTATTACAAAGGATCTGTCTTCAATATTGTAAAAATACTTTCAGAAAATGCTAAAAGCAAAGCGAATTCTAAACGTGTTATTCAAATGAAAAGATATTCGAGACTGAATTATTACGTTTTGGCTCAAAGAAAACAGGGGAAAGTGCGTGAGTGTAGTAAAAAAAATATTCCCCTGTGTGAACGTCATCCATCGGCAGCCCAGTACGAGCACAGAATAAGAAGACTACAGAAGAATTTACAAATTAAAAGCGGGATCACGCCCGGTCAGTCACGTAAGCGGTTTTTGTGTGCCAGCTATACAAACTCCAGATATACCTATCACATCACACTAAAATGCAAAAGTTTGTTACTCAATCACGCAAAAGTACTGGACGGATTTCAATAAAATTTCGTGCACGGGTACAAAAATTCCGGGAATAGCACATAGAGTTCTTTTTATCCCGAAATTCCCGGACACTAATTGACCCGGGGCTTCGCTCCCGAAATTCCCGGGAGCGAAGCCCCGGGGCGCAATTAGTGTCAATATATTCTGTAATTGCACACTCTCGAATGATCATGTAAACCTGGAGGATATCGACAATAATTTACCTAATAAAATGTAATCGGGTAGATATATATATATTTTTTTTATTGTACAATTAAAATATGTACAAGGCTTGTTTGGTTTTATGAAGTGGGTCTGAACGGCCCAAATTGAATGAGCCGCGGGCCATTCGAACGTAAACAAAAATTGACTACGTTTTTAAGGACCATATTTCGTTTGTGATTTTATCATTTTACATAGATTTCCCATAATATGTGATATTAAATTTATATGTAAACCTATTTGTGGATTATGCTCCTGTGGATCCGACGTGTAAGATAGACGACGTGTAGTATATTCCTGTACTTTCGTTATTTTAGTGTGCTAGTCCGCATATGGGTTTATAGCCGATAAAGCATCCAGGGATGTCTATTTATGGGTTTTTTTTTATACTGGGAAACATGTGTTGATAATATGAAATAGGAAAAAATACGGAGATCAAACACCTGTGCTACATGACGATATTTTGGCGTGTTCTTGAATTATAATTTTGTGTAACTTAATTTTAATCAATGATTAAGAAAAAATCACGTCTCTTACTTACTCCCAGGAGCATAGATTACTCCCAGGAGCATAGACCTCAAAAACACCTCAAAGTCCACTATTGTTCCGACCTGTGGTTTACTTTGTTGTAACATATTTTATTACCCGTCCCTTTGTGCGGTTAAAATAAAAAGAAAACCACAAGTGCTATAAATCCAATGCCAGGCCAGACTATATCTGTCTCATTTGTTCTCATTAAAAAGACAAAGACGTCTTTACCGCAAGCCGCAATGTGTGAAGAGTCAACAAACACAAACGAATACATTACATACAATACTGTAATAACTGGAGGCTAACAATGTCTCATTTATTCACGTGTTTTTCGCTCTATCTCGAGCTGTAGGTCAGTAACCAACCGCGTATGTGTGATCATATCAATTGACATCTTTCAAGTGATTATTTGAAACATTGTAAGCAAGGTGACTCATGTTTAGTGGGATGGACAAGCAACAAAAAATGTAGATGAAACGATAGGAATTGACATATTGACTGCGTTGATTTTAGTGTCACAAATAGTATTTATTTATTTTGTGCAAATCGTAACGGACGAGACAATTTAATCTAATATCGTGGCATCAAAACAAGTTCAATTTTAAAATCTCTCTCAGCCGAAAGACGTCCACTGCTGGACAAAGGCCTCCCCCAAGGATTTCCATAACGACCGGTCCTGCGCTGCCCGCATCCATGCGCATCCCGCGACCTTCACCAGGTCGTCGGTCCACCGAGTGGGAGGCCTGCCAACACTACGTTATCTGGTTCGTGGTCGCCACTCGAGAACTTTTCTGCGCTAACGGCTATCTGTTCTACGAGCTATGTGCCCCGCCCACTGCCAATCAATTTTAAAATAAAAATTTAAATTATTTTAAATTCTCGCGTCCATCCATTCATCAATATCCACAAAACTTATTTACGACGACCTCTGTGGCCTAACGGTTATCACGCCAGACTGCCACACCGGAGGTCCCGGGTTCGATCCCCGGTCAGGTCAAGATGGAAAATGATCTTTTTCAGATTGACCTGGGTCTTGGATGTTTATCTATATATGTATTTGTCATAAAATATAGTATCGTTGAGTTAGTATCCCATAACACAAGTCCCGAACTTACTTTGGGGCTAACTCAATCTGTGTGATTTGTCCGTATACATATATTTATTTATTTATTTATTTTATTTATATATTTAAAACTTGCAAATCCTAATATCATACTTCCTACTAATATTAAATGCGAAAGTTTGGATACATGTGAGTTTGTGAATTTGTGAGTTTGTGAGGATGTTTGTTACTCAATCACGCAAAATCTACTGGACGGATTACGATGTTTGGTATACGGGTAGAAAAATACCGGGAATAGCACATAGGGTACTTTTTATCCCGAAATTCCCAAGGGAGCGAAGCCCCGGGGCGCGGCTAGTATTTCATATTTCTTTATTATTTTTAACCTTTATAAAACTTCTCAGAATAGCAGGAATTATAAATAATGCTATTTACTTAATACATATTATAAAATACAGACACTTCGTGTATAAATAACGTGACCAGACGTCCCGTTTTGAACGGGACTGTCCCTTTTTACAATAACGAGTCCCGGTGTCCCCGAAACGGACTGTGGGACGCAAAATTGTCCCGTTTTCAGAAACCGCGCGAAAATTTGAGTAACAGACGGCCGGCCACCGCCCTGCCCGCCGCCGCGATGTGACGCCCGCACCAACCGGACGCGAGCTAGCGGTGTGCGAGAGCGAGACCGCTTCGTCGTCGACGCAACGATAGTCGAGAGTGGCCAAGGCGAAGGCGTCATATGATCATATCGCTCGTGTTTTGTTGACTTATTGACTTTTCATTTGCCCACTTCTCGCTATTTGTTTTGTTTTTTGTTTGATGATCGTGTAGTAAATAAGTAATTTAAATTTCTTTTGCTTTGGAATCACAAGTTAAAATGCCGAAACGTAAGTGTTCGTTCAATGTTAGCTTACAAGAAAAATATCCGTTTATCAAGCAAACAAATTCTTCATCAGAATGCTCCAGTAGAAAGAGTATTTTCTATTATGAACAAATTGTGGACATCTGAGAAAACCCAGTTACAAATTTCGGTTCTAAAGGCGATGTTGATAATTAAGGTGAATATAAAAAAAACGTGCCAAGAGTTTCATTCTTACTTGAAATCGTCACCAGCTATATTAAAGCAAATTTGTTCTTCTGATAAATATAAATATAACTAAATATTTTGGGTACCTATATTTTGTGATTCGTAACTTTTAGCCAACTAACTTTTTCTGAATAAATATTGAATTCTGAATAATTATTTTTTTATTGACTACCTACCTATGATTTTACCTAAATAAAACCAATGTCCCGTTTTGAGTCAAAAAATAAATGGTCACGTGTATAAACTACATACCTATTATTATCTAATCTGTGACTCATTTTATTGAAAAAGACCTTGATCTTTAAAAAATATCTTGATTGTCTTTAAATATTTTAGATTTGTCATTAAGATGAGAAGACGGATATAAACTGAATTCTGGTTTTGTTTTAAAGAAGTCTATTTTTATTATTGTTTTAAGTATTTTAATATATATCTACATAATAGAAATGAACCTTAAAGAAAGAAAATCGTTAATAAAAAAAAAACAAACCGATTTTTTTAAAGGTTATTTTTACTCGGCAGCTTGGGCTTTTTTTAAGATTTTCGTTTTTGATATTTCTTGATGATTACAATATTAAATTATAATATCATTAAATTTTAATTGTAATTACTATCTATGACTTAGTTAGAGCCTTTTAGAATCTAATAATTACTCTTTTAAACTATTGTATTAGCATTGGAGCAATTAATTTACACAGCGGCTCTCAAATTGCATAAATATTTACAATAGTTACGAATTTGTTTGAATTATTCAATGAATTTCCCACCATACTTTCACACGTGGGAGCTGGGTGGGGCTGGGAGTCAAAACAACAAGGTAGAATTGAAAAACATGATCATATAGTCTATTTATTTAAATACTAAGTAAGTAATTTGAATAAAAATATTTTGTAAAATCCTATTCCTAACTAATATCATAAATGCGAAAGCGAGTTTGTTCATTTATTTGTTTGTGTATTTGTCTCCTCTTCACGCTTTATCTGCTGAACAATGATATATTATATATCATATATAATATATTATATATTATATATAATATATAATTGCTGCTGAACCAACCTTCCCGAAATTTCGCATACACATAGTTGAAAGTACGGAGAAGGACATAGGGTACCTTTCATCCCGGGAAAAAGCTCTTGTTTCCGTGTTAAATCCACGCGGGCGAAGCCGCTGACGAAAGCTAGTTATAATATAAGTATTTATTATGTTTATTGTGTAGCAAAGGCTTTAGCGGTAATCCTAGTTCTTTGTAAGCAAAACTAACAGCAAGACAGCTCATAAATATCTACCTTCTACATAAAGAGAGCTGCTCACGAAGCGTGCGCGTTATCGCCGAATACCCTTGGATCGTTGGGAGATTAAGTGCTAAATCTCGCCAGTGGGTTGTTGCAATCGCGAGCTCGCAACCTTGGTCTCGCAACCAACTAGTTAAATTTAAAAAAAAACAACTAGTTCAGTCTTTCGTACTGAGGTATTAACTCTCCAGTCTACTGTAGCATCGAATTCACGTACAACCGGAAAATGTTGGGTAATCCTAACTAATATTACAAGCTAATTATTAAAAAATTAAAAACACGACTGACAACTCACATATCCTATGTCACTCGGAAGAATGCAAGGAATCTAAAAATACCTCTCACGTTAAAATCTGTTCAGCCGTTCAGGACTTATGGTGGAATAAAAAAACTTACATACATACATGAACCCTGAAAACATAACACTCCTTTTTTGGTCGTGTAATAAATGCGAAAGTGAGTTTGTTACTTCTTCACGCTTTATCTACTGAACCAATCTTTCTGAAATTTCGCATACACATACATAGTTAGAAGTACTGAGAAGGACAAGGAAAAAACACTGTTCCCGTGGGAAATTCACGCAAAAGCTAGTGATATAATAAATACTTACTGTCTACTACAAAACGATGTGTAAAGTTAAATACTTGTTAAACATTACCCTTACAATTAAAATACACGTGCTTTAATGACATTGCCTAGTTGTCAATATCTTTTTCTTATGAACGGGTAATGTGTTTTGCAAGTATTTAACTTTAGACATCGTTTTGTAGTAAGACAGCAACCATCAGTGTCAATGGGGCTGCCTAAATCGACGGTCGACGCTACCACTGCCAATAATAAGGAATTTGAACATACGAGCAATTTGATATGTGTTTTTATTGATTTACCTGCTAGTTACTATTATTGCACGTATTTGTTGTTACGTTGTTTTATAGAAAAGTAAAACCGATAACCGAAGTTTTAAAAATCCTTCGAGAAAATACATATTACGTAAGTTATAATATAAATAATGTAAGTAGAGCCCAATTTTTTATTTAAATTTATCAGCCTGTTTAGACAGAGAAAATAAATGCTGTTGTAAAGAGGCATTAATTATAATACCGCATCCAAAAATGTAATAGAAAGCAGGGCTTGAAACCGGTTAATAAAAAACCTAAAAAATAAGTGTTTTGACCTGGTTACGCAGTAACGCTCGGGCCATTACGATCGGAGTGAAAACCCTTTTGAATCGGTCTCGCGAGCGGAAATTACCTGGTTAATCCCGCGCGGGCGAGTGACAAGGACGGGTATATCGCTCAGCGTTTTATCTCACTTACGCATTTGCAAGTCTCAACGTGTAGATTGGTTAGATTTATATCGAGCGAGAGTGAGAAATAATCATAGTTAGAGCAAGATAGAACACGATCGTCGAGAAGAGCGAAATGTTTTGGGTCTTTCCGGTATTTTGAACAGGAACTGAAATGATATCGCGCTTTGAACATAACCAGAAATAATATATGGTTTTGCTCAACCGTAACTGATTTAAAACGCTCTTTTTTTAAATGTATGGCGCATCGAGTGAGCTGGTTTAGAATTTTAACCAGGTTAGCAAGCCCTGATAGAAAGGTAAGAATAGGAGGTTAATCTTTTTTTTTCTCAGGTCGAGTTGCGTTTGTTCAAAGTATTTTAAAAGAAACATTACCAAATCTGGACTAAAGACCGTCTGTTACAATCGAGTGGCCGATAACGCAGCCGTGATGCTATCGCTTACAAAACAAAGGCTCCTTTATTACCGCGATAAACAGAAAGAATCCGCTGAGCAACGCTCTCTTTTGTATATTTTTAAAGACCGCCATTTTGTTTTCGCTTCAGGGTCCTTTTGCCGGTGGATGAACTGCATTTTTAAGTTCTGGTATTTCTTGAGTTTACTATGTAGTTTAATACTTGTGAATTGTGAAGATTTATAACTATACAATGCATTATACATTGTCGAAATACAACTACAGTACTTTATAACAACAAGCTAATATTAAAAATAAAAAAACACGACTGACAAGTTTTTACTCAAAAAGTACATACAAACATATAAGTTATATACATTTTTGAAATCGCATTTTAAAGCCCTTCAATTTGATACTTCACTCGATAAGATTGATCAAATTTTATTTTTTACACGACTGACCAAAAAAGGAGTGTTATGTTTTCAGGGTTCATGTATGTATGTAAGTATGTATGTATGTATGTAAGTTTCTTTATTTCACCATAAGTCCTGAACGGCTTAACAGATTTTGATGTAAGAGGTATTTTTAGATTCCTTGCATTCCTCCGAGTGACATAGGCTATATAACGTCATCATAAAAACAAAATGGCGGATTATATATGCGATAAATAGCAGACTAAAAAAAATTAATTTGATCAATCTTATCGAGTAGGGTATCAAATTGAAGGGCTATAAAAGGCGATTTTAAAAATGTATATATAACTTATATGTTTGTATGTACTTTTTGTGTAAAAACTTCTCAGTCGTGTTTTTTATTTTTAATAATTAGCTTGTTTGGTCTGCTATTTATCGTATACGGGTCTCTATTGTTTCCCCTAATTTTTTGTACTTACTCCTAATGTAGTTTGGTGCACAAACTTTTAGTACAATATTTTTTCGTACATTTTTATGAATTCTAATTTAGTTTAGCCTATTTTTGATTGCCCTAAGTTTTTATCGCCGTATGTTTACTTCCCAAATAAGTCATTAGGCCTAATAATTAATTATTTATAATATTCACAAATACTAATTAATATTTCGTACAAAGTAATTAAGCACAAAAGTGTAACACCTAATTATTTCTGTTATAATAATTTCTGATAATTATTACAAAGTATTTAAATCTAATAGGGGGGACTTAAACATTGATGGATTTGTGTTTGAAAAATGTCGAGAAGTAAAAGAAAGTTATATTAGGCATGTGAACTAAAACGTGCAGTATGCAAGCAAGCAAGCAGCATGCAAGCAAGCAAGCAGCATGCAAGCAAGCAAGCAGCACGCAAGCAAGCATGCAGCATGCAAGCAAGCATGCAGCAGGCATGCAGCAAGCAAGCAAGCATGCAGCATGCAAGTATTTCTGGGTGGCTCCACCAGAAGACTCGCTCCGTCGGCCCTTCGATTCTTTCGTGCACTCGACCTCGCTACGCTCGAGAGGTCGCCGGCTCGCTTCGCTCGCCACCTCCCCCCCTCGCTGCGCTTCGGCCTCGTGCCCTCATTTTCTCAGGACCTCCTTCGCGAGCTTCTGGTTCCGCGCGAAGGAATAACACTCTAGTATAGGGCAAACTTGAGCCACGTGGAGTCGGGGTGCTCTAAGTCGGATCTGTCACTTATGAAGATTTTTTGGAATTATTATTAGTAGTGCATTACTAACATCATTCTGAAAATGATTGACGACAGACTGGACTGTCCTTATCTCCGGCACTGCTGTGATAGACATGTCACAGTACCCATACCGGTGAGAAGGTACTAATAGTAATAATTAAATTTACTAATATAATGATTCAATTATTATATTATGATATTATTATTATTATAATATTTAGATACTAATATAATAGTATGTCTGATTTTTTGTATATATTCGAATATATCAATAAAAATAAAATAAAATTAATTAGTTATAATTATAAGAAGTGATTATAATAGTAAGTAATAATTGTCTCAAACAAATTTATACGAGGATATCGTTACATGTAAAAATTTAAAAGCCAAACGATTTTAGAACATCTAATAATAGAGACTCAAAAATTGCATCTAATAATTATTAGGCTAAATTATTATTGTGCAAAAACATCAATTAGGCGAGAAAATAATTGTGCATAACAATTTAGGCCAATAAGGTTCGGCGAAGTGAAATTAGAGACAAAAATTTTAAGCGAAACAAAGGGCACCCATCGTATACATATATAATCCGCCATTTTGTTTTTATGATGACGTCATATAGCCTATGTCACTCGGAGGAATGCAAGGAATCTAAAAATACCTCTTACTTACGGTGGAATAAAGAAACTTACATACATACTTACATGAACCCTGAAAACATAACACTCCTTTTTTGGTCAGTCGTGTAAAAATATACATATATGTATGTATATATCTCGATGCCATTATGTTTCTTTTTTGCAAGTTCTTTTCTTCCATTGGGTTTACCGAAGTTGATAGAGGTGATCTACCCTGTTCTTATTTTAGTAGCTGATTATTGCAAATTGAAAAACATCCACTTTGACCTGAACGGGGCTCGAACCTGGTTCAGAGGACGAAACCACTGCGTTACCGGTCGTCTAATGAACAATAGTGGGAGCTGTTTTGTTTTGTCCATCCAATGAACGTGCGACCATTTCAAGAGTTTACTGAGTTACGCAATCGGTTACTGTAATTACCGGGTAAAGTAGAACAAGACGATGATGGGACGGCCGATGGTAATGATAAGTTCAAAAGTGACGTGTGTTTTACTTTTTAAAGGTTTGTTTACCTAATGACTTGAACTCCATAGTTAACTGTTCTTATGTTAAACAAATTACTTAAACTGAGCTTTATATTGACATGGTTTGTAATTTGTGATCTAATTTTGCAATAGGATTTGATATAGGTACAAATATAGCCTTACATTATTGAAAATACCGGAGCCCTTGCTCGATACTTCAAGTTTACTTATCACATATATGTATTTGCAGATGAAGAGATGAGAGTGCTCGAACATAAATTACTTAGTAATAGAGATTCTTGAATTTCCTCCGCTTCTCGATCGTCCCTTTAAACAACGTCGTGTTAATTAATTTTACAGGATAATCAATAAGTAGCTTCGCCCGGGGCGTTAAAGTTTCTGGTCTTAGATTCTCTATACAAAAGAAGAAACAGGATAATATCGTTAAACCTGAGAATATCATCATCATAAAACATACACATGGTATATACAGAACACCGGCTGTGGTTCATTTGGCCAAAGGCTTACTGAAAAATCGTGAAGAGAAGTTATCGTATGAAGACCAACTATTATTGACTGTGATCAAAACTTTGGTCATGGTGAATGAGACAGGTTATTTTTTTTTTGGATAACGTTATGATAATACCAGTCTTGTATGTAAATCAATAACTTCCAAAATGGTTTGGCGGATTTTAATGAAATGCGATATACGGCTAGAGTAGAAACTGGAAAAACAGAACTATGGGAATGAATGAAATTAATGTAATGGTTGATATGAATGGAATGAATGAATGCTTTATTACTGTAAACATGGTATACAAGAGATGTTACAATTACTTTTATACATTTTTAGGAACACATGTTTAGTCAGGAGCGGAGCTCCAGGCTTAACTACTGGAAAACTAAATGGATGAAGGTGACAAGTTCGTTGACATGTATAGATTCTCTAGAATACTGTCTATGACACTTGTCGATGATCAATCGGTAGTAATCGGATATCTCTTCAACCAGGAAACATGGAGTGCCATTGTGATCAACTGGCAACAGACAGACGTGCTTTAGATTCCATCGGTTACGTTATAATAAATATCATTTAATATCCGGCGGACCACCCGATAGTCGGATGAGATTATTCTGATGGTGGGAAAGTAGAGACAAGCCATTACGGTTTTAAATCGTCATGTATAGTGACGATAAGTTACCTTGCGACTGTGGAGTGTTGTTTTTGTAATATTTAGTATATAAAGTACGACTCGTAAATCTTTTATATAAACTCTTGAAGAAATTCTAATTTAAATTTTATATAATTTAGTATCATGATGACGTTGGCACTTATTGTTCAAAAGTAGATTATTTAAAGCTGACGTCGTAATGTCATAATATGTAACAACTTTTTGCGCTAATTATAATCTACTTAAAACTAATTATGAATTAATTGTTGTGTCTCGGAAATTTACAATAGTCACTTTATTCTTTGTGACATCATAATGCCGTATCGTAATATTGTTGTTTTTAAGGGCGTGTTCAATATGATGTTGTATTGCTATTTATATAGCTATTTTAAGATTTTTGCATAAAATGCTCTATTTTGAAATCTCAAATTGTGTTTTTGTCACTTTGCTTAATCACAACATTATACGTAGGAGGAATCGATTTCTTATACGAACATTCGATTCGTAATTTGATTTTGTATTCTTCTTACGTATTTTTAACCTGACAAGTCTAATGAGATGATGTATCGATCCCCTAAATTATATAGAATAAAACTTAAATCCTAATTAATTAATATATGACTCAACTAAGATAATTTTATTGTTTGTTTCAGGTAACGGCCGAGAAATCGTACAAGCTCTTCGTGTAAAGCCGTGTCCAGCATGATTACAGAATCTTCAACATTTTGGTCAATGTGAGGAGAGGACACATTAACCAAAAATTTTGAATTCTTCTTCATCTGCTATTAAAATTTTGCTGTCATATTAATTCACTTATCAGTTACAGTTATTATTGTAAATTGTAATGCATTAATGATACGCTACAACCACTTATCTACTTATCACAAGTCGATATCTGATGAATATGATAAAAACTTATGTTCATCCTCGAACCAAATTACATTTTCATATCTGCCACATTTAGTATATAGCTCCTAAACTTGTATTATGATATAATTATGAATTCGAAATCGTTGAAATCACCGGATAAAGCGTCAGATTGTGCTTATTAGAATAGATTCCGGGATTTGACAAAATTAGATTAGTCATTAGTCAAAAAGGAATGTATGAATCTCTATGATATTATGAGATATCATAGAGATTCATACATTATATTATTATATCATTCATATAGGTATATTACATTATATCATGTATTCATATATGGAATAATATAAATTATTCCATATATGAATACATGATAGGCCGTTCAACAACGTTCAGTCCAATCAATGTTCATTGCTTAATTTTGTCTTGTGTGAATAAAAGTCAAAGTCAATTGTTTTTATTTAAATAGGCTTAAAAATACCACTTTTAAATCGTCATATTCTTGTTTTCAACCGACTTCCCAAAAAAGGAGGAGGTTATATGTTTCGATGTATGTATGTTTTTTTTTTATGTATGTTCGCCGATTTCTCCGCCTATAGTGGGCTGATTTCCGAAATTGTTTTTTTATTCGTAATGGTAAATTCCCAAGTTGGTCCCATTTTAACCACGTCAGAATCTGTTCGGTAATTTTAAAGATACCTAACAAAATATAAAAATACCAACATTGCATTATAGAGCAAAAGCCCGCGACAGCTTGCCCTTCCTTATTTTATTAAAACTCAAGATTTTCTGTGTATGTTCCCAACATAGAAATAGCGATTAGCAACTATAAAAGTTGGATCATGATTACTTAGGCAGATTATTTGTAGCAATAACATTTAAAGTGGTAACTTAATTTTTCTCAAAGTAAAGTTTTTTAAAGATTTTATTTCTATATGAAATCACGCCATCCATTACCAGGCAATTGGTGCAGATATAAACCCCTGCTAGACATTATAACTTTACTAAATTATAGTTATATTTGTTTTATTATAAAAGCTGAATTTAATATTACTTTGGGAGGCCCCAAGGGTGCTTTTTATACCTTTAAAAATTATCCTAGCTATCCATATTACCTGCATAAGCAACTAAGATCCAAACTTCATACCTAGTCGCTTATATTTTTTATCCGTATATACCACGCAGAGAAACATTCAGCATTTTTAAAATAAGGAAGGTTTGGTCGTCGCGGGCTCGCGGTCTGTTTATGTGCCAAAATTAATAGACAATTTGACATGTTTTGACATTTCAAATCAACCTGACATAAAAAGTTTCGAATTCTTAATTCTTTATTTTCGGCCAGCAGTGAAAAAAAGTTTTTAGTAAAGAAAATAGGTATAGAACCACTAAAAATGATAAAATAAAACTTTTTTCCAGAAAAAATGAACCGACTTCCATCATAAAACTTAAAATCATGAAATAACAATAAAGAAAAATGTATTAGCATGCTACCTACTGAATGAGGTGAAGTCGGTGCCAAATTGAATATTAAATAATCTAAATTACAATACAAAATGCCTAGCTAAACAATTATATAACACCCTTACTCCTGCACTTGGCTGGCACCGACTTCACCTCATTCAGTAGGTAGCATGCTAATACATTTTTCTTTATTGTTATTTCATGATTTTAAGTTTTATGATAGAAGTCGGTTCATTTTTTCTGGAAAAAAAGTTTTATTTAGTTAGTTGACGTCATAATTTTACTTCAAGCTAAGGTTACCACCGCCTCCAAAGTCCAAAGCGCAAGTGGAGAAAAGGCGGTGCAACAAACTCCACTGCTGCATTTTCTCCAAAGACGTCACTTTACAACATATACCTTATATGAATGAATACTAGCTCACATTAAATCCAAGCTTTAAGGTACAAAACATGATGTCAATAATAAAATCTCTACCCAGTGGGGCGTGAAACGAAATCAAATAGAAATAAAATAATGAAATATTTCATTCCTTGATTGGAAATTATAATCGACTATTGTGTTTAGCTGGTGGCTGGCTGAAAATTGTTTGTTTCGCCCAGGGCGGGGGTTCAATGTAACACGTCGCCATGGTAACCACCCGCCCTGTTATTGGACTGATTTGGCGGACTTGCGCGGAATTTGTCAAACAAAGGATTCCTTTTAGGTTTCATGTACGGTTTATTTGAAGGAAAGGTAAATGGAAGAAGAGGTCCAGGGAGACCGAGAAAGAGTTATGTAAGCCAACCTAAAGAGAAGGCAGGCGTCGTGTCGTATCAAGACCTTAAACGTAAAGCCGAGAACATAGAAGTATGGCGTATACTCCACAAGAGCGCGGCTCTTAAATCAGAAGAAGAAGTACGGTTTATCTGCACAGGCTTTTTTGATTTTCTTGATTCTTCTTTGCGATGGCTTTTTGTGTCATAGCAATCGATCAGACAAGAATAAGTATGATACGATGATAGTTAGATGTTAGTTTATTCAGATAGAATAACACTACTCAACAAATTTTCAACTTTTGATTTTATCTGAGGTCGCATTATGTGATTACTATTTCTTGCCACTAAAGCAATAAAAATATGCAAATATACACACACCATCACATCTCAATGTCCAGATAAACATCCATGTCCGAAATCACGAATTTTCCATAATTTAATTCTAATTTTAATTGAAATGGCGTAGTTTTTTTGGAGTGGCTGGCTTTTCTCTTGTACTCAGTAGCAGGGGTCTCTCTAATAAGGCTCCAACAGTAATCCGCGAGCATAGCAGGCTCCCATCTGCCTTGAAATCGCTTTTCAAATGCAACAACATCTTGGTGAAAGCGTTCGCCATGTTCGTCACTGACTGATCCCATATTTTCAGGGAAAAAGTCCAAATGCGAGTGAAGAAAATGCAACTTAAGTGACTATAATTAGCACTATAAGCGAGGGGCAAGGACGGTAACTCATTTCCATTATGCAACAATACTGCTTTCAAGCTACTTTTTGAGGAATCAATAAATAAACGCCATTCAGCAGCTACATGATTTTGCCCAAGCTGTGCCATTAATCCATTTACATCATTGCAAAAAACTAAGCCATCTTCTTTAGAATAGTACGGAACCAGTGAGCTATGTCGTTTACGATAAAAAGATACCTTCACATCTGATTCACATAGATTCCATTACTGTAATCTGGATGTCAGTAAATCTGCCTTATCAATGGGTAAATTTAATTCTCTTATTAAGTCATTAAGCCTAGTTTGATTCAATAAAAGTGGCTCAGATGCACATTTTGGGACATATTATGTCACTCACAAAATATGCAAAACAAATCAGGACTGTTAACACACACTCGCGACATTTTAGAAGTCAGTTAATATACTAACAAATTCACTATGTTTCATTTGCAAAAGTAATAAGTTTCCGGACTACCCGCATTTTAACTTTTGTAGGTAGGTAAAAAAAAAAATATATATATTTATCCCTATAACCAGATGTGATATCGAAATAAAATGCATACAGTATTTTTATATTGGTCAAGCTTATTATGAAATAATATGAATTGGGTCAGATATTTTTTAAGTGTTGAGTAGTGTAATCAATTAAGTGATTTATTAATCTAGGTAATTTTATCTCTATGATATGTCGTGAAAGCTGTCAGGTATTTCACGACCGATTCTTATATATTCAATAAGGAACGAGAATAAAGAAGAACGCCTACAATAGTGCGTAACAAAGGTTGGAAATAATTCACTGATCAGATCAATCTCGAGGAGTGAAGACAGAGACAGATCGCGCCGGTGCTTCCAGCTAATTGTGTGATTGATAGCCTTCCTCGTTTGTCCGATTCAAATGTGCTTCACTTGAAGAGATTTCGTTTGTGTCTTCGCGATCTTGTACTGATATCGGTACGTCCGCTTATCCTAATCCTTACTAATATTTTAAATGCGAAAGTGAGTTTGTTTGTTGTTTTGTTTGTTTGTTACCTCTTCACACAAATTTTGCATACACATAGCTGGAAGTACGGAGAAGGACATAGGGTACCTTTCATCCTGGGAAAAAGCACTGTTCCCATGGGAAATTCACGCGGGCGAAGCCGCGGGCAAAAGCTAGTTCTCTATAAAAATCATTTGTATTTTAAAGCAATAAATAGATTAAAAGTCTCACTTCGAAAGTATTTACTGTGTCAACATCGTATAATACCCACCCCAATCACAATTTTGACACAGTGGGTGAAGGCAAAATATAATATTTCAGTTGGCACAATTAAAGTGTCTATTAGGTACGGAGTAATAAAAGTAGGATTTCTAAATAGCTTTCTTCTATTGATATTTATTATAAGATTTTATTAAATTGACAAATCGTTTCAGGTTATTTAGAATATTCCTATTATTTTTTTTTTTTTTATAACATAGGGCGGCAAACGAGCAAGCGGGTCACCTGATGGTAAGCGATCACCGCTGCCCATGGACTACTGCAACACCAGGGGTATCACAAGAGTGTTGCCGGCCTTTCAAGAAGATGTAGACTCGTTTTTTGAAGGTTCCAATGTCGTATCGGTTCGGGAATACCGCCGCAGGAAGTTGGTTCCACAGTTTGGTCGTACGTGGCACGAAGTGTCTTTTAAAACGTACGGTGGTTGACAGCCAGTCATCCAGATGGTATGGATGAAACTTCAGCCTGTGACGGATGGTACGGTGGTGAAATTCTGCGGCAGGTATTACGTCGAACAATTCATCAGAGCACTCCCCATGATACATTCGGTAAAGAATGCACAAGGATGCGACATCCCTACGCAGAGCCAGAGGATCGAGACGGCTGACGAGATTCTCGTCATCGACGATGCGAATCGCACGACGTTGAACGCGGTCTAAAGGGAGAAGTTGGTATTGAGGTGCCCCAGCCCACAGATGGGAACAGTATTCCATATGCGGCCTAACTTGTGCCTTGTATAGCTGAAGGCGATGCGCCGATGTGAAATACTGCCTTGCTCTGCCTAGGACACCCAGTTTTTTGGAGGCCAACTTAGCCTTTTCCTTAAGATGACCGCGAAATTGAACGTCGCACGAAATCTCGACGCCTAGAATTTCGATCTTCGGCCGCGTATCTAGTGAAGCGCCCTGGAACGAAGGAGATACGACGAAGGGGCTTTTTTTCGCGGTGAACGCACAAACTTGTGTTTTTTTGGGGTTAAATTGGACCAAGTTGCAGTGACCCCAATTTGAAACCTGGTGTAATGAAGTTTCAACCTCAGACACAAGTTTTGTTCGACACTCGGAGACGCGCGCCCGAGAAATGTTAGCTTGACCGGTATAAGAGGTGTCCACCGTGCTATCATCCGCATAACAATGAATGCTGCTGGATTGAAGCATATCATTGATATGCAAAAGAAAGAGCGTCGGGGACAGAACACAGCCTTGAGGGACACCAGCATTCACGGGCTTGTATTCGGAGCATGAACCGTCAACAACGACTTTAATGCTGCGCCCTGTGAGGAAACTGGTAACCCATTGGCATAATTTCTCGGGCAACCCGTAGGAAGGAAGCTTCGATAGAAGGGCTTTATGCCAGACCCGATCGAAGGCTTTCGCCATGTCCAAACTGGCCGTCAGGGCTTCCCCCTTACTCTCAACCGCTTTCGCCCATTTGTGGGTCAGGAATACCAAAAGATCGCCAGCAGACCGTCCATGACGAAATCCGTACTGGCGATCGCTTATAAGCTGGTGCTCCTCGAGGTACAACAGGAGCTGGCGGTTTATAATGGACTCCATTATTTTGGAGAGCAAGGAGGTAATGGCAATGGGCCTGTAATTGCCAGGGTCAGAGCGATCACCTTTTTGGGTATTGGGTGGACTGAAGCAATCTTCCATGCAGACGGGACGACGCCTAAAGAGTAGGAGTGTCGAAAAAGACGCGTCAAGACCGGAGCCAACTCAGGAGCGCAAGTTTTGAGCACAACGGCAGGGATTCCATCGGGTCCATTAGACTTGTGGACTTCGAGGGAGAGAAGTGATTTGCGAACAGTTTTTTGAGTAAACCGGATGTCCGGCATAGTACTCGCGCAACGTGGTATAGTCGGAGGAGGCTTCCCACCGTCGTCCAAAGTAGAGTTAGATGCAAAGAAGGTGCCCAGGAGATCGGCTTTCTCTCTTGCATCATGGACCAACGTGTCATTTGCCGTGCGCAATGGTGGAAAGGATGGCTGACAAAAATTGCCCTGGACAGCTTTGGCAAGAGACCAAAATGAGCGTGTACCCGAGGGTAGTTTGGCCAGCTTCTCACCAATTCGTCCGATGTGTTTCGCCTTTGCCGTAGCCACAGTTTTTTTAAAGATCTAGAGGCAAAGTTATACTCCCTTTGAGGACATTCGCATTAGGATCCTTAGCTGCCATCGCGTTGGACCAGGACTGAAAACTTGCTTGCTTTTGGCAAAACGCTTCTTTGCAAGAGCGGTCAAACCAAGGCTGAGACTTGCCACCAACGGGCACAACAGAACTTGGGACGAAAAGTTCCATGCCCTGCGATATCACATCAGCAACAGAGTCGGCAACGGCAGAAGCATCCCGAAGCGAGAAGCAAACTTCGCCCCAGGGGTAGGATGAAAAGAAGGTCCGCATCCCATCCCAATCTGCTGACTTGAAGTGCCAGACACGGCGACAGCCGGCGGAACGAGGCCGTAATTTGCACGTGGATGGCACCATGTTCCGGATTAGGCAATGGTCTGATGAGCCAATAGGGGCACCGACAGATACTACATAGCCATCCGGATGGGAAGTCAGCAGGAGATCAAGCCGTGAGGGCGTATGGCCTTCCACATCAGGTATGCGTGTGGGGGCTGAAACCATCTGAGACAGACTATAGGCCGCGGCAAAGGCGTGAACAGTTCTACCCGCATGATCGGTTTTTCCCGATTGGAGCCATTCTATATGGTGGGCGTTAAAGTCCCCAAGAATTATTATTTCCGCGGATGGAATCTGTCGCAGCACATAGTCCGTTGCAGTGCCAATATGCTCCATGAGTCGGTCAGTTTCGGCATCACCACTGTGGGACCTGTAGAGGCAAGCGTAGACACGAGGGTGGTCGTCGCAATCTACACGAAGCCATAGAGTGGACAAGTCTTTGCCTTCAAGATTGCATAGACGGCGAACACAGACATCGTCCCTGACAAATACGCATACGCCAGCGTGTGGCACGAATTTGTGCTCGATTTTATAGCCGGGATAATGTAGGTATGACGTATCCGCTGGAGACGATATCTGGGTTTCCGTCAAAAAGAATAAGGCAGGCTTTTCTGCCTCCAGATGGTAGTGGACAGAGTTGAGGTTTGAGTGAATACCCCTGATATTGCACAAATGGACATGGTGTGCATGGGGGGGTGCCGTAGCCTTATCTTGAGCAATGACGAGCGGGATTTTGCCCTCCCCAGAGTACGTAGGGCAGCCCAAGCAAGAATGCTCAGGGAGGGATTCTCCTGTACGTAACGTACCGGTACCCTCCTGGGGTACTCTACTATGAAATTCCGCTGCCATGTTGAGGGGGTGGGGGGAAGGGGTGGGCCTCCGGCTCTCTCACTCACCGAACGAAGCATAGAAGCGTTAAGGCAACTACTCAAACGTCGATTTTCTGTGAGAGGGTGGTACTTCCCCGGACGAGCCGGCCCATTCATGCTACTAGCAAAAATTTGGCCAGTAGCGTGGCTCTACCACACAATATTATTTCTATTTCTAAAGAAATATCATTAAAAGAAGTCTCCGTGCTTAAATATATTGAAATGTGCCTATTCTGTATATTTTTATTACATGCGTGCAATTTGGGCAAAGCCTGCGAAAACAAACTTTCCCAAATTTCATTACATTCCGTACATCCACTCACTCAGACCCATTTTCTTATACAAATGTCTATCATCTGAACATTTTACCTTAATTATACGTTCCATTATATCTATATTTGAATAAGTTTGTTTCTGAAGTCAACATTATGTAGATATTTCCATGTCTTACTTGAAAGTGAGGGATGGTAATGAAGTTTGATGGTAAGTATTTCTCTCCTCCGAAGCGAGCTGTCAAAGTGTCCATATTTTATGAGGAGATAAATAGTGTCTTATTTGTTTGAGTTAGTATGTTTTAGCATCTTTTTTGCTCTTTTACGAACGACCACTGCTGAAAAGAAATGCCAAAAGAAACTCATGAAAAAGACTGTTTCATGAGAAAGAGGTTTTGACCAACGCTCTGAGTGGTACCTGGTTCAAAGGATATCCTTGGCTATACAAAGGGGGAATGCAGCTAGCGTCTTGGGCACCTTTGAGCCGGGTACTATTCGGGATGGTATTTTTGACTAAACTTTTTTTTTTTTTATGTAATTTAAGTACTTAATAACTTCTGATGTGAAAATGTCCTTGTTTCATGAGTTTCTTTTGGCATTTCTTAACTAACTTCTTAACCTACCTTCCTACCTTCTTAACCTTTTCTAACTTCATTCTACTTCCTTCGTTCCTATTTAAGAGCTATGCTCTTGTCGATGTCATTACGTGGAATATAACGCACACAATTACTTATTTATAACTAAACCGGAAAAAACATGTTGTGGATTTCGTACCCGTAATCGTCTCATCTGTATTGTGCTTCAAGAAATACGAGATTGTTTTATTGCTTCGATCAAAAACAGTAGAAGCGAAACTAACGGATAGAAAGCCAGTAATTGAGGCAAAATTGTCACCCAGTGTGAAACGATTGTTTTCTAAGCATCCGACCGTGGCGAGTACTACCTTAACGGCCATTTAGTGGATGGCTGCATTTAGAAACTCTTTTTCATTTTTTATTGTTTTTGTCGTCAGTGCTAATGATCTAAGGTTGAACCTACTAGGGTTTTTTTTCTATCTAGGAATATTGTTTTGGGTCTTCGAGTTTAGATATTATATTTTAGTAGTATTTATATCCGTAAGCAATAAGTCTGGAAGGATATATAGTACTCGTAAGTAATATTAAAAACCGTGTGCATGTAACATTCATTAGTAATCCATGAATCTGAAACGTAGAAATCCGTCAATATCCGATATTCCGGAGCATCATCTCATTATCGAAAATGCATTCGCCGCTCAGTTTGATAGCCCGCGGCTGCAATTGCAAATTCAAATTACACATGCAACGGCACACAACACAGGATTCATCACTTCACAGAATACATCACGCCCTATTTTTGAAAGCGTGACTCACCAAAAAAGCGTGAGCCGAATGATTTTTCATTCGATATACATTATTCCGTATTTTTGAATTGTCTATGTCGAATAATTCGCAACGAGTGGTCTAGACCATTCGTTTTCGTATGATTTGGTAGTAGAAGGATTTTTACGTCAAAATCATGAATGACATAGACAACCGGATACGGATATAGATGGAGTCTATTAGAATTTCATTTTTGCGTTCCGTTTAACGCTTACGTTCTCTTTGATTAAAAATTTACGAACATTTTTTTTACGATTCGTTACCGATTCGGTTTACGATGCGTAGAAATGAGCAGAAAGTATTTCTCGCATTATTTTCATGTCACTGGCAACATTGCTAGACGAGTGATTTCAAAATACGGCTTTTATGTTTTTAGTGACATAGTAGGACGAGTGCGACATAATAGTCTATTCGTTTTCGGCGGTATGTCATATTTTCAAAAATAGGGCCCCTGGTTTGTACGATTCGGGAACTGCAATTTATCATTCGCTTCAGATCCGTTAACATATCATTTTTAATCAAAAATTTTAATCATTTTATTTTGCTTCGTCGCTTTTTATCTTTTTAATTATTTTCATCCGTATCTACTTTAGTCCATGACAAAATATTAAGTATTATCTTGAACCTTTGTTAATGTATAAATTCTATCGCAGCGGTGCTTTAATGATTCCTTACGTCAATGTTTTTTGTGATTTAAATAATTTCAGAGATGTGACTGAAATAATTGATGTGTTTAAAGCGAATTTCCATTATGCATTTTAAATTTTAAATTCTAAAGGCCGTGGCAGCAATGCGGTTCTTCGCAATCCATAATTGAAGGTTCTGTAAAGGAAATCAATAAGTGATCCTCGAGTCAAGGACGCGAGTTCTGGAAATATTTCACGAATGATTGCGTCTAATCGTACAGAAAACGCGAACTATGGCCATAATGTGCATAATATACATAGCATTATATGATTGTTACGAGAAACGTCTCACAAGCTCACCATCATCATATATTCCCTGCGACTGCGAGTTAAACTAATTTTTGAGCCGGTCAACGTCCTTCGTGTCCTCAAAGATGATGTCAGTAACGTTATTTTCTGGCCAAAATAACGTGGTCGGATCAAAAGGACGTTATTGCCGCGTCATGAGATTAGCGGCTGATAGGTATAGTTTGCGGGATCGGGTCACGGACTCGATAAGCGCGGATAATGACAGGAAAATTAAATTGTATTTTATTATACGTTTGCTTTTTTTATTATGAAAAAAATTGAGTGCCTCAATATTGCCAGATGGAAGCAAAGATGAGATCTAGGGTGGTACACGCAAACTCAAAATATTATTACTGTTTATTTTATTTGTTTATTAATTCTTCAACAAAAGTCGTAGATTTCAAAAGTCCACAAATAATCCTACGAAGCAAATTAGCACAGTGGCATTTTTTTTACTATAAGCACATTACCTAAATGAAATAAGTGTTGAAAATTTTATACTTAATATAATAAATTATTTATCCTAATCCATTTTATAGCTCGCAAAACAGCTCGCTTGTGTCGAAACAGCCTGTTTAGACGATAATTTGTTCAGAACATTTTTATTTTATTTTTCTTGAAAATAACGAAGTTAAGTTAGTTTCAAGAAAATAAAATAAAAATGTTTATTGAACAATGTTTGCTTTCTAGTGCTTAATTGTAGTGATGGGCAGTTTTAAGCTGAATCTAACAATAGAAAGAAATCATTTTCGAAGCGATGACAATTAGCAGCCATCAATTACAGAATTGAATTTTATATGCCCATTGGTCTGAATTGAATTTAAATTGAATGCATTTCAGATTAATTACAAAATACGTCCACATATCTCTCGTATAAATATTCAAATAAAAAAAATATTATTTCAAGCAAACACAAAAAAATGTGGTTAGAGGAGTTTACAATACGAGTAAATTAAAACTATAGGTAAGTATATACAAATTGAAACATTAAAAGTAAGAGGTCTATATGTCATACTAGCTTTTGCCCGCGGCTTCGCCCGCGTGAATTTCCCACGGGAACAGTGCTTTTTCCCGGGATAAAAAGTAGCCTATGTGCTATTCCAGGTCATTATCTACCTCTGTACCAAATTTCATCGAAATCCGTCCAGTAGATTTTGCGTGATTGAGTAACAAACATCCTCACAAACTCACAAATTCACAAACTCACAAATTCACAAACTCACATCCAAACTTTCGCATTTAGTATAGTATTGATATATACATTTAGTATTAGCTAGTCGTAAAAATATCTGCTTGTCTACCTGTATCTATATTTAGTGTGTTACTGTATCGAATACTGTTTGTGACAAATCGATAAGCTTTTCATTCCCCTCTGTTACGAAATATCGATATAATCCCGTGGGATCAACAATATCACAACCCTATACAAAAATTCGCTCGACAGCGGGACAACTTTGTTGCGAATTTAGGGTAAAAATATAATATTTATGAGAACAAATCTAGGTCAATTCTGTTCAAGACTTGTCCGCCGCTGTCGACCTAATATCTATTTGGAGAGCTTTGAAGCAAATTATTGAGATGCGCTATCTTCGCGAGTGACTGAACGGAACGACATTATTGACCTGTTTGGTTTCTGTTTTCTTTCTTTTTCTCCGATGTAAAACGTCTTGACCCAGAGACTAAGCATCTGCTAAGTCTATGTAATGTATACTGGCGGTATACTAAGGCTATGTCTTGACCTTTTGTAATGTTGTAAGTTATTTAACCCTAAAGTATTATCAAACTTTTAAACATTTTGTCCCTGGTACATAACGTTCATTAAAGCCATAGGTTGTCCCCATGGTAACGGGACACCTGGACCTTTTAGATTGATAGCTTGGACACCCTCTGGCGGGTGAAGTATGAAAAATTTCCATACTAATGTAACAAAGGATCAGAGGGAACTTCCATAATGGAAACCAGTTTTTTATGCGCAGCAACACCATTTTTTTAAACCCTTTTTTCATTATTTAGGCGCATGAAGCGTCTATGCGAAATATGTCTAAGGGATTTTAGATACACGTGTTTAACACGATTACGAATACAAAAGTAAGCTTATCATTCCTCGTATCAATGCGTTATCTGAAAAATGCCTAAATTGCGGTCAGTTGTATTGTGAGAAGAGAAAGAAAATAAACTTTTGCTAGCTAATTTTAAGTCTTTTAAGTTTGTAAGTCTCATGAATCAATCTAACATGAATTATTAAAATGCCTTTGGGTTGCGGCCTATATAAATGGTTATTTTGACTCCCTTTCTCTCCAGGAAAGGAGTCAACGTATCCACGTTTCCTAGAAAGCCCACTCTATCGGAAATGTTCTGGAGTATTATCATGTCTTGGAAAGTCAGAGAGTGGGAAGACCTTTAATAGGCCAGTGATCGTTACCGGAGAAGATTTACGTGATTGTTGATTCCTTGTTCTCACTCGTCCATTGTAATCGATCGTTACACCTTCAGCAAACTTCGGCCAAAATTGACCAAATTAGTCGAATCTTGAAGGAAAACCGGGGTAATAATGGATCCTGTCAAAACGGGACATCGTTTTGGCAGCAACGTGATTTGAAAATGCATACTTTTTTAATTCTTCCAACTGTTACTTCTTCACTTACAAATCAAATCTTCACAAAGACGAAAGTACGAATCTGATCAAATATACACGAGCTTGAGGAAATTACCTACCTACAATTACTTTAACCTAATTCTTAAGGGAAAGCATTTCTGCGAGGGCAAACACTCCCTAATCCGAAACTACTTGCAAGCAGATCAGGCAATAGGGAAGTGGGTGTCGTCTCATGAATACTGAAAAGGTCCGGTCGGAGAGTTGAGACCTTTAATTACACCTGGGCTTAGTTCCTTTAAAATTGCATGACACGGTTAGGTTTATAAATAGTTTTTGTTTGTTGATCAAGAATGTAACTCGTATGATGACCATGTTATACAATATCAAATCGGCTCCAAACATTAAGATATGCTTTACTTGAACTCAGAAAGTACAATTAAATAGTGTCTGAATTCAGTCCAGGTGCTATTGCCTTAATGTTTTTAATCTGGCAAAATGGTGTTCTACTAGCACAGCAACTACTTTTGTACTCTACTTTTGTATTCTAAATGAAATGAATGCGTTAGTTGCAATGCAGTGTTACGGGCTACTGGTCCGTGGATTTGGATAAAAACACCTGATGACACTGATGAGACTTTATTCAGTTCACCACAAGAGTTTCCACACAACGATGTCCAAATTGTCCAAACACAATGATCAGAGTCCAGTAATTATCGCCGAGTTATCACTTAGTACTTCGCACTTGTATCACTTCGATCTTTCACTTAGCTCGTCTAAAGATGAACTGTCGTAATCGCCGAACAACCACGCTTATATACCCAGTCAAATCGCTCGAGCTACTTCTCGAATGTTCCCGGTTGAACTCTGTCGAACGATCGAGTATATCGCTATCCCGCTCTTATACATGGCTGTCCTTGTCCTTTAGGTTGCAAGCGACTATGAACCTTAACCGTAAGGATCGTAAGGCTCATTAATTCTTGCACCGCTGATCATTTCTAGAACCAAAGAGGGTTCACGAAGCATAAGTCTAGAACATTCTAGTATTTGCGTACTTTTCTAGACTTCGCCGGTGCGTTTTCGTAACACTGCCCCCATCTTAGAGATGCTCGTCCCGAGCATCATCACTACTACCATCATACCTCGCCAGACGGTTGACGTGCACAATTTTGAATGATCCTCTTGATTGATCTTCAATCCTATACGTTACGTCATTAATCCTAGTAGCCACCTTGTATGGACCTTCCCAACCGCTCTGCAACTTTCCATTTTGGCGATTTAGATTATGCAGACAGACCAGAGCGCCTTTCTCAAATATGCTTGAGTTAACTCTTCGCTCATTTGTCAATAATCCGTTTCGCCACGGAGAACCAGCATTGTTTAGTCGTCTTCTATTGCCATGCGTCGTCGCCATAGCACAAGTAGTGCATCTAGAGCACCAATCCTGCACGTCTTTCCGACAATGGAGCCAATAGAATTTCTCCCGAATTTTTGTTAAGGTCAACTTAGTGCCAAGATGTCTTCCTGAAACACCTTCATGAACTTCACGGAGTACATCTGGTATCTTGCACTTCGGAACAATTATCTGCAGGCGGAACTCTCTGCCGTTGGTCCGCTCCCATTTACGGTAAAGTATTCCGTTCTGTAAGACAATGCTGTCCCATTGTGCCCAGTATGCCTTAGTGATAGCGCTCATATGTGCAACTTCACTCCACACTGGTCTAGTGTTGCTCCTTAACTTCCATGTGATGAGGGGATAAAGATCATCATCTTTTTCCTGATTCACTATTACCTCATCTTCCACACATCCAAAAGGGGCAGCATGAGCCACTTTCACAGTAATCTCCTCGCAGTCATTATTCCGCGAAACTTTTCGCTTCCTGTCTCGCTGTCGCTGCCTGCTGTTGCTCCAGCCCTGTCTCTTGACCGATTCCCTTTCCTTTCTGAGCATGTCTTCTAACTTTCTGATTTTATCCTTTAATTCAGAAACACACTTCTGCCATAAGCTCAGTTCTGCAGATTTTAATTCCAGCTTCTCCTGTAGGGCTACAATCTTACTTTCTTGGCTTTTCATTTCTTTTTCCCATAAGATTGTAGAGTCTGATTGTGGGTTGCGTCTTTCCCAGGTCAGCAACCGCTTTTCCTTTTGAGGGCAATCAAACTGCAGATGGCCTCTCCCACCACACTTATAGCACTTCATCCCCGAGCCATTCATCAGTGGAGACTTCCTTCCTTTAACCCCCTCGGATACTTCCCGCACTCGGTTAATCTGTCGCAAGTCGTGCCTGACAGCTTCGACTTCCAGTGCATGGGCCAGTGCTTCCTTCAGAGAGGCGTGATGGCGGAGCCTTACGGCAGCTCTCACTTCCAGATCCTTGATGCCGTCTACGAAGGCTTGCACGGTGTTGGTTACCACCATGTTCGCCTCTGCTGATGGGTACGCTTTTCTAACAAGCTTCTCTATCTCTAGAGCCCATTGCTGGAGTCCTTCTCCTGAGCGCTGGACTCTGTCGCGCAGTTGAGCTCTGAATACATGTTCCAGATGCCTCTCTCCATATCGGGATTCAAGAGCCTCCAAAAGATCTTTAAATCCAGCGTTAGGTAGCACCTCCAGAACGTCCACAGCTTTCCCTCGGAGCGAGCCAGTGAGGGCGGTTAAGCACTGGTCGTCTGTCCACACATTGGCAGTGGCGATCGTCTGGAACTGTTGCCGATATGCAGCCCAGGATGAGGTGCCATCATACGGAGGCAACTTCACATTGGGTCCACGGACTGCACCTACAGAACCGCATGGTTCGACTGATACTCCAGTGGTTTCCAGACGAACAACCTTTTTCTCTAACTCTGTAAACCCGATCTTCATGTTGTCCATGTCATTCCCAAGGCTGGTGACCCTTTCGTCCATTAAATCTACATCCTTCCGTAATTCGGTTACCACACCGCTAACCTCGCATACTGCCGACAACACTTTTTGTTCCAACTCCTTTTGTGTAGCGAGTTGTAGATCTTGCACAGCAGTAAATTTTTGATTCAACAGTGCCTCCTGTGCCTTAAGTTGACGTTCTTGAGCAGTGAATTTACTCTCTAGTTGCTGTTCCTGAGCTGTAAATTTATTCTCAAGCATCCTTATCAGGCCCGTTAAATCAAAAGTGGGCGTGGCCAGCTGAGGGGGCGTGGCCTGGTGGGCGGGGCCAGTGGGCGGAGCCATAGGGGGCGTGGCCTGATGGGCGTGGCCAGTGGGCGGAGCCACGCTCGGAGTAGGTGGGGCCACAGGGGGTGTGGCCTGGTCAGTAGATCCAGTGGAGGAGGCTTCAGCAGCACGCTGCGCCCGCGTCTTGACACCCTCGCTGGTAACGTCGTTGTCCCTCGGAGTCAATGGCATTTTCCAAATCCCACTTCTGACACCAAATGTTACGGGCTACTGGTCCGTGGATTTGGATAAAAACACCTGATGACACTGATGAGACTTTATTCAGTTCACCACAAGAGTTTCCACACAACGATGTCCAAATTGTCCAAACACAATGATCAGAGTCCAGTAATTATCGCCGAGTTATCACTTAGTACTTCGCACTTGTATCACTTCGATCTTTCACTTAGCTCGTCTAAAGATGAACTGTCGTAATCGCCGAACAACCACGCTTATATACCCAGTCAAATCGCTCGAGCTACTTCTCGAATGTTCCCGGTTGAACTCTGTCGAACGATCGAGTATATCGCTATCCCGCTCTTATACATGGCTGTCCTTGTCCTTTAGGTTGCAAGCGACTATGAACCTTAACCGTAAGGATCGTAAGGCTCATTATTGCTTGCACCGCTGATCATTTCTAGAACCAAAAAGGGTTCACGAAGCATAAGTCTAGAACATTCTAGTATTTGCGTACTTTTCTAGACTTCGCCGGTGCGTTTTCGTAACAGCAGGTAGTGCCTTTTATACGGCTACAAGAAACTACATTCGTAGTGATGTCCATTTCTCTTCATTCGCCACCGCAAATTTCCCACTTAGCTTCGAACGTTCCACTACGATCACATTAAGACTCCTATCCACTACTGTTCTCGCGTCTGTCTGAAATAGCTAATATATCCCATAGATGGGCTTAGCGTCAGAAATCTTATTGTGAATCTCAAACTATGAATTCTAGATTATGGACTTGATGAACTATGGACACAGAACCACTTGGGTTGTTCTGTGCATTGATGAGAGACACCATACAGGGTTGAGCGTATAGCGGGTACAGACAGCGGTGATGGTATTGTCAATATCTCTTTGCAGATGCCCTCGTTTTACTTCACAAGTCTAGGATAACTTCAAGACTCTCCAAATTTTAATCAAGATCTTTCATTGTTGCGAGTAAGTAATTTCTTGTAAGCGCAATTCGTTATTTAGTTGATTGAAGTGAATAGACGTCTGCAGTGTTGACATTTCATTTACTTACCAATTTCATTACTTTGTTTCAGGGAAAAGGTTGTCTTTTATATTAGTTTTTCTCGGAAACCCTTTTTGTAGTCGTTAACAAAAGGAATTTTACATCATTACATTGACAGGTCTCGTGATGGTAATTTCACTAAATATTTATTATTCACACAAAACTTATTTCTTGTTCAACGCTGACCAAAAAAATTTGATTACCCAGAGACCGGCCCCTGCCTGCAGAGGTTTATGTTATACAAAAACAAGTACGCAACAAAGTGGAAACTTAGCAGTTGCAACTTGCATGTTTATTCTCCTGAGATCCACTTTCCACGCCGCCCCTGTGGACACAGCTCTCTAGAACGCAACCCGATTCAGCTCCCGCTTCAAGTGCTCAGATCGTGTATATTTTATGCTCCACCAACTTTGAATTGAAGTTTCCTTTGCGTTTACTACCTAAACTAAATATACAGGTGTGATTGTAACATCTTGTTTTAATTGCTATTTTGTTTGAATTTTTGGTTATGTCATTATCCATATCCATATATATTGGTACAATTCAGGATACATGTAGTCAATATGTCTCAGCTTGCAGATAGGATAAGTTGTGAAAACATAAATAGGTTCCCACTGATGCTCGCAAACTTTCTACTATATTTTGTGAGCAACACTTGACTAGAGCTTATCTAGTTTGACAGTTTCGAAATGATTGACATAATTGGATGAGTTATCGATAACTGAACTATCGACAGCTCGACATCACTAACCCCTTGATAGAATCGCTTGTGACAGGTTGAAATTTAGCGCTTCACTGAAAGTTGTTTATGCGTCCTTCGTGTTCCTCTCGATCGGTTGTCGGTTTGTTTATGTAAGACATTAGCGATTCATAAGTCTTGTGCGTTACTTTCTCTCGTTTACCGCAAATGGCTGTTACGCTCGTATTTTTTTCCAGCAGCGCCCTCTGGGCATCGTAAAGAGAATTTCCCGGCTTGGCCAAGATTAATGAGATATCTCGGATAGGCCGTTTATAGGGGGTCATGAATTAATTTTGCACGAGATTTACGTAAAATAACATTTTAACGTCGTTGCAACACCTTTGATAATTTATGAGTTTCAATATTACCATGTCAACGTGTGAGGACTTCTAGTCCTCTTTTGGACGCAGGCTTGCTCTATAATTTCCTACAAGGAACTGAAATGGGACGGACTGCTAGGTCGTCCAACCACGAACTAGACTAGACAGTATTTCAACTTTACCTCAGCTGGTATTCAAATAATTATTCCTTCCGAAGCAATGGAACTCCCTACCTGCGTCTGTGTTCCCGAGCACATACAACCTGACTCTCTTCAAAACCAGAGTGAATAGGCTGCTTTTGGGTAAGCTCGCTACATCGTAGACTTCATCTCTGTCCTCGGGCAAGATTGTGGTCAAAAGCAAACCCATCTTTAATAATAATGAAAAATCCTTTGAAGAAATTAGCAACGCAAACAATAACAAAGGTAATTATTTTAGGTAGTTGTATTATGTTAATATTGGTCTGGTAGTCTATACTGAATCTAGTAATAAGTTTCAGTTTGGCGATTTCTTTTCATTACACTAGATTTCCTGGTAAAGTCTTTCGATTCTCACTTTTATTTAAAGGGGAAAGCCCAAGAAGAGCTGGCTTGATGTCGTCAAGGAGGATATGCGTGCGAAGTGGAGAATCATTTTAATCATTTATTCATTACTTTTATAAATTACAGTTTGAACTTATACTAAACATTACGTGAGTAGGTTGATATTAACTTTACAATTCAACTAGTTTTAAACACTAAAGAAGTATTATTACGTATTATTATAAAGGAGAAGAAAAACAAAGAAAGCGGACCCTGAGTTCCGGCGCCTATGCTGAGGATGCGACCGGGAAAACGCTCAGATTAGTGAAAGAAGTACTTATGGGGCTGCTGATAAAAACAATTCAAGTGCTGGTAAGTGAGACCTTCGTGATATCGATTAGTCGACAAGGTCGCTCAAAGTCGTCACCGTGAACACTAGACTTTGACTAGGCTACTCGCGCTTAAAACTATATTTACTGAATAAATCATCATGTTGAATACCTATTAATCTGTCTATGAAATAATTAGGTCTAAAATTTGAATTATATGTAGACCCTGATAGATGTGCTATAATGCTCGAAATGTCAATACTAGATGAAATATTTAAGAAGAGACATAATATTCTAGTTTATACGTGTCGTTTTACCAAGACTAGACTTAAGAATAGACGTATGACGCATATATCAACATTTTAAATTTTTTACTCATTGATATGATAAGCTTCCCTTCGCTTTTTGTAGTGTCGGAGAATAGAAAAACTAAACAAGTAATGTTACGAGTTTTCACATAATGCTGGCAGCTACCGCACTTAATACTGCAACCAACGTACTTTTTTTTCAGAACTATTTTTGTAATATTCGAAATTTCGATCGCGTTCGAGTAAAAGTAATGTTCAACCCACGTTCAACCACTCTATATTCTGGTTCAACCAATAAAAGGCCTATTCTCTTGATGTTGACGCAGATCGTTATTCCGTAATTAAAATCTTCCGTCAATGTAGCTGGTTGCTGCGGGGCGCGACGTGTCGCTAAGCAATTCGTAATTATTAATTTCGACCAAACAATGTCTGTTTGCTTTGACAAACAATTAAATTTGCCTTGTGCGACATACAATACTGTTGTCGCTGAGATTTATTTGTCAAACGAAATAATATACTCACCTCCATTTGCCACATATTTGCCGATACTACCAAATATGACTCTAATTTTCTGTTATTTCTAATGAAAACTATCAATTTGAAGTTTTGAAGTTATTTTTTCAAAAAGACATTTACTCTTAATTACTTTCATTAGATTTGTCGATCCTCGATTTAAAGTCGACTTAAATATCGAAGGGTTTCAACTAGAGGAAGATAACTAGGTCAAATGTAAACAACCAGTAGACAGCTGGATTAGCCTAAGCGGTAAAGCGGGTCATCTCTGATAGCGGAGCGGAGACTCACAACATTGATCGTGGTCTATATAGAATTCTGATTTACCATAAGAAAATATATTAGTTAATTCTACGAACAAACACTGTTAATCCTACGAAAGTGGTCTTTAAATTGAATAATTGTTTAAAACAAGGAAGCCAATAGGAAACAAAGAACCTTTTACTTTTCCTTCACTTCAGTTCTAGATGATCTCTTGAAAAAGGAAGACTTTTTGTCAAAATGATAAATAGATCTATTGAATTTCCTCCACTATTTCAGTCTACTAAATCCCGAAGCTATTCACTATTTAAGACATACCTACCTAATATCTCCATTCAGTTTACTCCAACCGCGCCAATTTAATCGGTCCCCATTGTTAGTATTTCATTTCCTACCGAGGACTCTCCATTATTCATCTTGCCTGACGTCGTGTAAAGGTGATATCTACCACACTAATACCACATATACGTATTTGATGTATTTCCACCTTGCAAGACGTGTCACATCTATCCTGTATTATAATATGAGTTCTTACTTATTCTGGTATTTTGTCGTAATTTTTTTATACAAGCACTTCAGAATCAATATTTGTATTTACAATTCTTTAACGTTATGTTGTATTATTACCAGCTTCATAATCATAATCATTTATTCCTTTAAAATATGTGTTTACAGGATGGTCAATACAAAAATTGTGTCAAACATATTTTGCCAGCTAAGGCGTAGGAAATTTCAATATTGTCAATAATAAAAAATAAACTTCAAATGTCAATTAAATTACAATTACAATATCAATTGATAATATTATTCAAAATTAAATGAATTTTGTAACATTATATTTTAGCCTCAAGAAATACATTAACACTATAGATTCGTATCTGTTGGACAATTTCCTTATAAGGACGTCTATTCAGAAATAATTTAAAAAAAAAAGCGAAAATGTAGTTTCTCACGACTAGCGATTTCAAAATTAGTTTTCACAGAGTGGAAGACCGAGTGTGATGAAATGTGAAGTATTTTTCCTCTACAAGCAGAATACGGACACTGGCGCCCCGTTTTGGAATTGGGTCACAGTGTCACTCCGTACACGTTTTGTATATTCTGCAGATCGATCCGTCGACGTGTTGTCGGATTCACCCATTTTATATGTTAGTTGATGGATAAATCCATTGGTATTTGCGAGTTTGATGGAGTTTAGTGAGATTGGATCTACCTTAAAGTTTATAAACTGTATGGATTGTATGAGAACGTTATCTCTGTGTCTTCTAGTAAAATCTCTTCAGATGTAAAGTCTTGTATAATTATGGTCAAACGTCACTAAGGTTGTTTTGCCATCAATCAATAACACGAGTCCGTAGTTAGTAAAGCTTGAAATATTATTGTAACATTTGTAACACACAATCATACAAGGACTTATAAATACCCTGTTGAAGGCTCTTTAGATAAATCATCTTACATTAAAAATCGTACTATAGATGTACTTCATCAGTAAGTGATAATGATTTTTTGTGACTCCTTTTACATGGTTCGCTGTTCCTTCCTATCTCTACATTAATCTATTTTTCATCGGTGTCACGACCAGGCATACCCTTGTCGCAACGAATCCCCTCCCTCGTATATGTATGTTGCTTCTTCCATTATCCTGTATTTTCTAAATATTTGCCCTTTTAAAAGTCAGTTTTGGGACTTGTGAAATCTTGACTGCTTGAAGACTCTTTTAGTAAATATAGTTCCCGAGGAAAAACGCTGAAACTATTTTTAGATGTAGTTTAGAAAATTGAACCGAAATAACATTTCCTTTCGCAACCAGTCCACTACGCGGGTGTATCTTAAATATTTACACTTGCTTGATGCTGCCGTAGTTATCAGTCAGGAATAAGAGCAAATAGAGTAATGTACTTAAATATTTATAATTCTTGTTAATGGGGCTCCCAAAAAAAAGCTGGTGTCTGGTGACACAATTTACTGTAGGTAGTATCATTTATAATTGTAAAAATGTGTATGAAAATTGAATTTATGTTTGTTAGTTACTTACTTCATTTATATGAAGAACCTTATTTAACTTTATCTGCTATCTCACAGGAAAATGCAGCAATCCATAAGTATCTTGACGATAATTCGGAGTTCTTCTCTTCGGAGAGATTCTGGCCTTCTACTCGTTCTGGGTTCTCGTTATGGTCTCTTGGGGGTTAAGAGTTTCTGGCCTTCTGGCAAGACTTGTCGTCGGACCAATCGCACCATCAAACTTCGAAAAAATAATCTTCACAACGTTTCCTTCCACTTCAAAATTGCCTGTGACATTCATTAATAATGTTTACTGCATCCTACATTTTTCACTTATATCTCCTTCCACCCAAAGGTTGGCTGGAAGATATTGCATTTGCGATGCCTTTGCGTTCATTTTTTCACTAATTTTGTATGTTCTTTTCTGTAAATGGTGCAATAAAGTGTTGATCTATCTATCTATCTATGACTTTGATAAATTTATAGATACTATTTGAGCAAGAATCCATACTAATATTATAAATGCGAATGTTTGGATGTGAGTTTGTGAATTTGTGAGGATGTTTGTTACTCAATCACGCAAAATCTACTGGACGGATTTCGATGAAATTTGGTACAGAGGTAGATAATGACCTAGAATAGCACATAGGCTACTTTTTATCCCGGGAAAAAGCACTGTTCCCGTGGGAAATTTACGCGGGCGAAGCCGCGGGCAAAAGCTAGTACATAATAAATAAAGACATAAAATACTTTACGACTCTTGTTGACTGTGTTTCTCGTAAATATTGTTCCTTAGTTCATCCCAGATTTGGTATGAGGATAATATGTGGCTTCCATTTGTAGTTTATTGGATTTTTCAAGCAAATGTTTCGCCGTAGCTTACGAGTATAGATATAACTAGTTAAATTAAATTATTTGTATTCCTGTCTTCTCTCTTAATGAGAATTGAAATATGAGATATTCGCAAAATAAATCCTTACGTAGATTTGGGTTATTTAACTCTCACTATACTATTTAGGATTTTATTTTTACTATTTTACGTAACTTACGATGTGCTTGTTCTTTTTAATTTTTTGTGTAATCTGCTCTACTTTTCCATAGAAAACGAAAGACTAGTTTTCGAAACTCTTTCGTTGAAATGAAAACCAATTCGAATCCAATTTTAATAAAATAAAGCCAAATTGGTTGGGTTTAACAATATCCAATTTCCAACAAAGAGATGTAATTAAAGTTTATTCGAATGGTACAAAAGAGCGCAGCGCCGGGGAAGTGCATAACATCTGAACAATGCGATGGCCGATAGTAGTTAGTGCGCGGATATTACAGGCAGCCTCCGATTGCCGCCCGGGGCGAGAAGAACAAACTGGTATTCGGAACCGAATCACTCGATATTTTCGATTGTGTTCAGGGTTATGTGGTTAACCCGGAAAATCCAATGACAATGGTAGAAATTACTGAAATTTGTGGACAACTATTTGAAATGATAATAATACGAGTAGAAATTACTACAGGCACATACAGCAATCAATTACATGCAGCTTTTAACCGACTTCCCAAAAAAGGAGGAGGTTATATGTTTCGATGTATGTATTTTTTTTATGTTCGCCAATTTCTCCGCCTATAGTGGACTGATTTCCGAAATTATTGTTTTATTCGAAATAGTTTATTCCCAAGTTGGTCCCATTTTAAACACGTCAGAATCTGTTCGGTAATTTTAAAGATACCTAACAAAATATTAAAATTCAAACATTGGATTATAGAGTAAAAGCCCGCGACAGCATGCCCTTCTTTATTTTATGAAAACTCAAGATTCTCTATACATGTACCCAACACAGAAATAGTGATTAGCGACTATAAAAGTTGGATCATGATTGCTTAGAGTACGATAAATTGTAGCAATCATATTTAAAGTGGTAAGCTTTAATTTCCTTAAAGTAAGAGTTTTTTAAGATTTTATTCCCGAATAATATGAGAAATCATGCCATTCACATTGTTAAGCCATTGGTACACAAACCCCTGCCAGACATTGTAACTTTTACTAAATTATAGTCATGTTTGTTTTATTATAATAGCTGAATTTAATAATACTTTGGAGGTCCCCGAAAGGTGCTTTCGACCTATAAAATTCACTTTTGCTATCTGCATATTACCTGCATAAGCAACTAAGAAGATTCAAACTTCATGAGTAGTCACTAATCTTTTTTACACGTGGAATTACGTAAAATTTGACACGGAGAAACATTCAGCATTTTTGAAATAAGGCAGGTTGGTCGTCTCGGGCTCTTGGTGTATTTATGTGCCAAAAATTCCGTGGAATTCTGACAAGTTCTGACATTTCAATCAAACTGACATAAAACGTTTCAAAATGAAGTCGGTGATAAATTAAAAATTAAATCATCTAAATTAACATTAGAATCATGTGTAATTAAAATGCCTAATACTTACCCTCCTTGTACTTGGCACCGACTTCACCTCATTCAGTAGGTAGCATGCCAATACATTTTTCTTTTTGATTAATCTGCCTATTAAGTTATTTCATGATTTTAAGTTTTACAATGGAAGTCGGTTCATTTTTTTGGGAATTTTTTTTTATGCTATTTTATCTCAATCTGTCATATGTGTGGTTAGAAAAGCTTTCCCGTCTAGCTTCAATTCTAAATGGACATATCATTCCTTATACAGGTCTGAGGATAATCCAGCGCACTGAATTGTCTCTTTTTACACGAGGTCAGTGTGCTACGTCAATTGGCAACTGGCTTCTTATGAATAGGCTAATAGATTCAATACAATTAGATTAAAATAAATTTATTGCATTTCATATACATTCAGTTTATTCCACTATTACAGTAACTGTTTTAGTAGGTGCAATATGAACCGGTATGTCGGGTATTTGCAAAGTTAGTAATGATAGAATGGCAGGCGATTGATTTTTTATTTGAATGTCAAAATTAAATTAATTTCAAATTACGGACGAATCCGAACCACGGGGATTATTTAAACAACTAACAACATTTGCTATTTTCAACCGACTTCCCAAAAAAGGAGGAGGTTATATGTTTCGATGTATGTATGTTTTTTTTTTATGTATGTTCGCCGATTTCTCCGCCAATTGTGGACTGATTTCCAAAATTGTTTTTTTATTCGTAATGGTGTATTCCCAAGTTGGTCCCATTTTAACCACGTCAGAATCTGTTCGGTAATTTTAAAGATACCTAACAAAATATAAAAATACCAACATTGCATTATAGAGCAAAAGCCCGCGATAGCATGCCCTTCCTTATTATGTTAAAACTCAAGATTTTCTGTGTATGTCCCCAACATAGAAATAATGATTAGCGACGCTATAAAAAGTTGGTGCATGATTACTTAGGCAGATTACTTGTAGCAATAACATTTAAAGTGGTAACTCAATTTCCTCAAAGTAAAGTTTTTTAAAGATTTTATTTTTCCTAATAATATTAGAAATCATAACGCCATCCATTACCAAGCAATTGGTGCAGATATAAATAAATCCCTGCTAGATATTGTACCTTACTAGAAATTATAGTTATATTTGTTTTATAAAAGCTTAATTTTATATTACTTTTGGGAGGCCCCAAGGTTGCTTTTTTTACCTATAAAAATCATCCTTACTATCCATATTACCTGCATAAGCAACTAAGATCCAAACTTCCATACCTAAGTCGCTAATATTTTTTTTACCCCGTATATACCACGCAGAGAAACATTGACAGCATTTTTAAAATAAGGAAGTTTTGGTCGTCACGGGATCTCGGTCTATTTATGTGCCAAAATACTGACATAAAAAAGTTTCGAATTCTTAATTCTTTATTTTCGGCTGAAGTGAAAGAAAAAAGTTTTTATTAAACTAAAAATGATAAAATAAAATCTTTTTTTTCCAAAAAAAATGAACCGACTTCCATCATAAAACTTAAAATCATGAAATAACAATAAAGAAAAATGTATTAGCATTCTACCTACTGAATGAGGTGCAAGTTTCGGTGCCAAATTGAATATTAAATAATCTAAGATTTAATATTAGAATCATCGTATAATATATAAAAATACCTAGCTAAACAATTACATAACACCCTTACTCCTGCACTTGGCACCGACTTCACCTCATTCAGTAGGTAGAATGCTAATACATTTTTCTTTATTGTTATTTCATTATTTTAAGTTTTATGATGGAAGTCGGTTCATTTTTTTTGGAAAAAAGTTTTATACTTTATCTAATCCTTTCTCTCTCAATACGCATTTGGTTGCATCCGTGCAAGCAGACTCAAGCCGTCTACTTTCCTACTAACCTGGCATACCATACCAGGCTATAACTTCTATTCGCATATAGTACAGTGAACTGCATGTCAGTCAAGTTACCGTGCATGGATAATGGAGGCGATTTGCAATGGATTTGGGTAGGTTGATGTGCTGTTGACCGTAGTTGTTTTGTGTCTATCTATATCCCTCATAAACCTCCAATTTACGCCAAAGATATATTTAATTAACTAATCTACTAGCATAGTGGCGAAATTATAGCATTATTAAGGTCGTACTACGTAATGGTAGTGGAACTGAGCGGACACTGTACAGATTAACCTATATCTGGGCCACTGGGTCATCCGGAAAAGCCTTATGGATTCTTGATAATTGCCCAAAGTTGGATGTTCACCCTGATTTGCATTTAGAGTGCAGCTTTTGATCGAACTCAATAATTTAAATGGTTGTTTACTAGTTGTTTGATTTTTCAGGCTGAATGTGTAATTGTTATAATTTATCAAAAATGTCGATTCAACAATTTTAGCAACTATTCGTTTTGACCCCAGAACCTAAAACGAGGTATTTCAACTTGCCTTAACTTTGGAATCAAATTGGCTGCCTTCACCACACGGAATATCGTCATGAAAACCATATTTTAAAAAAAATTGTTAGAAGTTGAAACGCAAAGACTACTACTTGAAATATAAAGTTCCTTATCCTTAAAAACTTTCGCAATTATAAATATTAGAAAGATGGACATGGAGCTCTAACACTTTTGGTATACGTTGTTTACATCCTACTATACTTTGATTTATACTTACGCTGGTATTTGTTTTGTTTCAGGTAAGGAAACGGATATATGGATCTGGAGCAACTAAGTTTCCCCCTTGTTCTTCGGTTAGTGCCTTCTTTCCATAATGAAACATTGGGAGTTGTTTGTTTATTTGTTTCGGTTGCCATTTTATTTTATGGACTTCTAGTAAAAACGGTAAGTATTCCACTATATTATTCAGACTCGATTTAGGTTGAATTAAAGCTATTTTTTTACACGACTGACCAAAAAAGGAGTGTTATGTTTTCAGGGTTCATGTATGTATGTATGTAAGTTTCTTTATTCCACCATAAGTCCTCAACGGCTTAACAGATTTTGATGTGAGAGGTATTGTTAGATTCCTTGCATTCCCCCGAGTGACATAGGCTATGTGAATTGTCAGTCGTGTTTTTTATTTTTTAATAATTTGCTTGTTTTAAATTTAGACTCAAATTGTTTCGTTGCAGTAGTCGCGTTGTGCTTTATCATTCCCGCGTTATATTGGTTTTAGTTTCTTTCTCCCGTCCAGGCCAAGTTTTTAATTACCGTCGAGATTGCGGACGTCCACAGCTTCCGATTAAATTCTGTTGTAAACAACATTTTTCCACACTTTTGATTTTGGTCTTATGAAAGAAACTCACTGGCGTCAGCTTCAATGTCGGACACATGCAATATTCATTTGAACTTACGCTTTTTCGACCGACTTCAAGACCAAAAAGAGGAGGTTCTCTAGTTGGCTGTATATATTTTTTTCTTTTTCTTTTTTTCTATGCTTGTGCCCGCATAGTCTATACAATAGCTTTGTGTTTGTTTACATTACTAACATGAATTTTATTTGGTAATTCAATTAATTTTGAATAACTTCTGAAGTTACGGCGAACTATATTAAAACGTGGCACTATCTAGATACCGGCAGCAGATCCTAGCTTTAATTTAAACTAGACTTGGAAAAGCACAAAGTTTTAGTTGATTAGAATACGAGTAAAACTCTGGTTGTCTTATATATTTACCAGTAGGTACTAAATATTAGAAAGATGGACATGGAGCTCTAACACTTTTGGTATAACGTTGTTTAAAGTCCTACTATACTTTGATTTATACTTACGCTTTGGTATTTGTTTTTTGTTTTCAGGTAAGGAAACGGATATATGGATCTGGAGCAACTAAGTTTCCCCCTTGTTCTTCGATTAGTGCCTTCTTTCCATGATGAAACATTGGGAGTTGTTTATTTGTTTCGGTTGCCATTTTGTTTTATGGACTTTTAGTAAAAACGGTAAGTATTCCCACTATATTATTTCAAAGACTCGATTTAGGTTGAATTAAAGCTATTTTTTTTAATTTAGTCTCAAATTGTTTCGTTGCAGTAATCGCGTTGTGCTTTATCATTCCCGCGTTATATTGGTTTTAGTTTCTTTCTGCCGTCCAGGCCAAGTTTTTAATTACCGTCGAGATTGCGGACGTCCACAGTTTCCGATTAAATTCTGTTGTAAACAACATTTTTCCACACTTTTGATTTTGGTCTTATGAAAGAAACTCACTGGCGTCAGCTTCAATGTCGGACACATGCAATATTCATTTGAACTTACGCTTTTTCAACCGACTTCAAGACCAAAAAGAGGAGGTTCTCTAGTTGGCTGTATATATGTTATTTTCTTTTTCTTTTTTCTATGCTTTAAAGTGCCCGCATATGTCTTATACAATTGTGTTTCTTTACATTACTAACATGAATTTTATTTGGTTTCATTTCATTCAATTAATTTTGAATAACTTCTTGAAGTTACGGCGAACTATATTAAAACGTGGCACTAACTTAGATACCGGCAGCCGGCAGCATAGATCCTAGCTTTAATTTAAACTAGATTCTTAGAAGAGCACAAAGTTTTAGATGATTTAGAATACGAATAAAATTCTGGTTGTATCCTAAATATTTACCAGTAGGTACTTCACTCACATACACCTCCTAATATAACGTCGTTAGAGTGACACCAGAGTAATCCTAGTAATAGCACAGAATTAATATAAGTACTGGTAATAGTACAAAAATTGGTGGAGAATAATCTACTGGACGGATTTTGTTGAATTATGGTACACAGGGAGATGGTTCTAGGTAGACCACCTCGACACGTGTTCGCGTAATAGAACGTGACCCGTAGCTAACACGGGCCAAATGGACAAATATATAAATGGTACACGCGCCTGGCCACGAGGGTTGACGTGGGTGTCTATTAATTTCGATATTTACAACGCTGATTTTTTATTAGATCTAGGTACTCTTATTATATCCATTCGAAAATATTTCTAACTGGCTTTCACTGGTCTTGTTTTTTCATTCACTCAGAATCTTTCTGAAAAAGCGAATAGAAAGAATAAATTGACTAGTGAATTTTCCAATCGTTCACCGGAATCTGAAAAACCTTTTGCGTACACATCGCAAGCCAAGTTCTTCATGGAGTCAGCATTACGATTGAGTAAACAAATGAACACGAAATTAAATCAAACGTTTTTCTTCACCATTCCTTATTTTGATTTATCTTTGAATAATGCAGCTAGTACGATGGAATCTGTTTTATTTAGACGATCTTTTCATCCTCTCTTACATTCTCAAGTGATGTTCGATGACACGAACCTGATTCGTCATCTAGCCGATGCTAGACCTGACCTTGACCCAGGTAAGTGCGCCAATGTGCCAAGGTCTCGGCTGTTCCACTTGGCGGCCATCCAAACACTGCTTCTGAGCATTCGGCCCAAGAAGGCATCTAATTAGTAAGTGGTGGAAACAGAAAGATTGAACGCTGCCAAATTTCAAAATCGATGACATCTTGTGCTTTGACGATATTTCAACATCAGACTCCATCCAGTAATGCATTTTAACCTCAATTCCATCCCAACTAATATTGTTCATGCGAAAATGAGTTTTTTAATTTTTTTTGTTTGTTACCTCTTCAAGCTTTATTTTATTTATATTTAGTTTACTATTAGCTACTATTATATAGTTTTAAATTTATTTTCATATTTGTATGCCATCATAGGCTAAATAAATGTTTGGAACTAAATCTAAAAATATCAATTTGCAAATAAATACATACATTCTTTCTTTCCATAAACTACTGAACACAATTAGCTGCCCTTCATCCTTCCTCACAGACTTTGATTTATACTCGACGATTAGTGCATTGTAATTTAATCAATTAATTGTATCCAACTAACGTTCGAAAATTTAACGATGATAATGTTTATCCGGGAATTCACCTTGCAATGCAAATAGACCGGATATTTCTATGTCCGTCAGTTTCATTGCTTGATTGATAGACAATGCTTAACTTGCAAATTAAACCTTAAAAATCTATTCACGCATCATAACTTTCATTCTCATTAAGGTTGGCAATGATGATCAAAAAGACAATCTACGTATCAAACATAAGATTGATTGTCGTATGCGTTATGTTTATGAATGAACACACACGTGGTTAATGTGATAATTGAATATTAAAATATGTAGTAATTTATGCGCGTGCAACGCAAGTGTAGTTATTTTTATTAGAAAGAGGCATATTGGCTAGTCTTTGCTGAAATCCCATTAGTTTAGTTTTTTTTTAAGATTAACCTACACTGTCATTTGCCATGTGCTCTGTGGCCGTATGTTAGGATCTAGGAGGATAGAGTGCACTATAGTCTAAACTAACTTATTAGTCTCTTTACTAAACCTAAAAATGTTCTTATTAATTCCGTTTACGGCTAGACCAGCTGATATTATATGCTGACAAGCCGAAGTGTATTGAAAATGTGGTTTTGTATTTCCTTTCTCTCCATCGCTGTTCAGTGCGAGAAAGTTTCTGGGTTTTAGTGCCAAGTCGTTCCGGATGTGGCGACATTATGCCAAGATATCTTTAGCTAGGAATATTCATCTAACCTTGCTTTTCATGGTAAGGTAAACTTTGTTGGGTGGAAGAAGATGGTTCTTCCTAAAAATGGTGCCTGAGTTATAGTTGCACAAAAATTTATTAAGTAGCTTTTTGTTTTCGTTGTGTTGATTGATTTTCTAGCTTATCCTCTTCCTGAGAGCATGATTGATGATCCACATTTTGCAGTATTCCAATGCCACCTAGAAAATTATTATTTCGTTTGTCTTTGCGTGTTGATTCTGATAAGAGAACGAAATACGGTTAGATCGTGATAGCTCAATGAGTGTCTGAGTCAGCCCCAGTGCTGACTTATTGACAGCTACAGTCCTTACATGAATAGCAATCATTTAAAGCTCAACAATTCTAATACCTGTATCTACAAAATACATACTTTAGTTGATTAATTTATAACGACATCGTGACCCGACCGATATCTAATAAATAAGTCAAAGGTTACGACCGTGACCCTTTTTTAGGACTCGTACAGTCACCGATATATTTACATATATCAAGAAAGTAAATGTCAACAACTACCAATAATGGTTTCGGATTACTTGAAATAATTGCGATTATTGATGAATCAGGTTTCTTCAATTGAAGGTGTGAATGAGCAACAAGCAATTTGAGTGAATTAATCATCACATCTGTAAAGAATAGTGTTATTCTGAACCTGCTTCAAAACATACCTTTCGTGGATTATCTTTACGTAATTCAATTTGCTTTGTTAGTTTACTATTCAATCAAAAACCCATGTAAATCTAAGTCTTAGTATAATAGATGAAAGGCAAAGCAAAAGTTGACAAACAAACACTCAGCTCGCTTACGACAAACAAATTGAATTAGATTTTGAGTAAACACAGACGTCTGGTGAGTGCAATGTACTTATACTTCAGTTTTGTGATGAAGATGAATAGAATAGTGTATAAAGAGAATTCCAATCTCATCTAAGTTAATAAATAGAAATAGATATTTTCTTTTATTCACTTGAAAAATTTAAAGCAAATCAAACAGAACTTAAGGCACTAAATTGTAATTAAAGAAAAACACGTAAATAGACTATTTCTACGATCTAAAATCACTTTGACTTAAGAAATCTTAGCTTAATTTATGATTCTATGAGCCACGTTCTGTAAATTTAACAAGAGCATAATCTCTTATTCGTGTCACAGCAATGTAAAATGTCACGATTACAGAAATGTTTTTACTTGCTATCCTTAACGTTGGCTAGTTATTCTTATTTTACGATAACATATATGCTTGCAGAATACCGATATATCATTATTATGTTTTTATTCACTCTTTGTGGTCAGGTAATATATTTTGTAAAAGCACGGGTTTTTTAACCAAGTACTTTTACAGCTATTATTTTCAAAAGCATTCCATGCCTGTCATGAATGGCGCCTTTTGCTATGAAAATTTAAATCTATAAAAATCGCAATCATCGAAATCAAGTTAGGTTCGCAAGATCAGGTTTTTCTAGTATACCTAATATTTTATTCTCGAAAAACAAAGCAAAGGTGGCCGTGCTGGTGTTGCCAACTGAGGAGTTGTTAGTCTACTGGACGCTTTAACACTGTTAAAAAGTGTTATTTCCTTGTCTAAAATTTAACTAGTAATGCCCATTGCACAAACCAACAGCGCTAGGAATTTAGATTAGCCCGGAGCCGCCGTGGCGCCATTTCTTCAGACAGATTTACATACAGTGCCATTAATTTGTTACTGCTTACTGCTTAAGACAGGCCCACGAAACTTTCTGAATAATAAAGCTCTAGGCCGTTTCTTGGTGAACTACTGAATTGTAATATACATTAGTGATTCTGTGAACAGTAGACCTCGCGGTCGGAGCTCCATATCCCAACCATAGCGCTCTATAACAAACTTCCCAGTTACCCTCCTTTTCCCCCTTTTTTAATTTTATTTTCAGACGGTTTCCCCTCTCGTGTTATACTGATTGATAATGATTGAATTATTGATAAGTAAATTGACTACGCGTCTAATAGTAATTGCTAAACATGTTGAACGACTGAATCCTAAAGTTTCGCTCGTATTCTGTTAAATTATCTAAGTCATTGAAGATAAATGAATTGACCATTGACCATATATTGACAGAAAGTTTAACGTCAAATGTCGAACATATAATCGGTATAGTAAATGCTCGATGAAATTCTACGTTACATACACATTTGGTATTGTGGCTTGTGGCTCTTTGGTTCATAAACAGTGTGGTGTTTGTAAACTGTGGGTATTTCAGCTTATATCACACGCTGGTCACGCGTTGATTTGATATGTATTGCTGGAAATTCCAATTCATCAGCATACGGTTATTTAATGTATCTTAGGGCAAAACTCTTTGTTTTATAGTGAAATACATCAGATTTCATCTTGATAAGGGCACATATAATAATAGTCGTATAGTCCTTATTTAGATTCTAATATTACAAGATTCTTGCTGCATTTTATATATCCAACATCTCAAACGGAAATAAAAATCATCTGTGCATTTCTAAGTGTGTTTTTGTTAAATATACTGAACTAAATATACATGCTATTAGAAAATGATTTGAATGAAATGGTTCATAATGTAGAAGGAAATTACATGATTTTTTTATGTCTTGTGTTCACAATAAATCTATTGTTAACTAGCTTTGTACGTGGCACGTGGAATTTTGTACAATGATGTAAGCTATCTTATCATGATAACGGTATTTTAATGTCAGCTATTACGATTTGGTAATATTTGACATTTTGTTCGCATTAAGGGGTAATTTTATTTCGAACACTGATTATCGTGATTTCGATAAAAACAAAGGTAACTGTTGTTTCTCTACGATTTGAAATTAGTTAATTAAGACAATTATGATTTGAAATATTAAAGCTACCTATTTATTTTCAGAGTTTTAAATTTATGCTTTGGTTTGTTGCTTCACTGACCTAAATTTAATTTAATTATTCCGAATACAATTATTTTCTTTTTATTTTCTTATTTTTCTGTCTTAATTAAAAAAACCACTTTATGAGATATCAATTCTTCATCACCTCATAATACTACTACTACTACTCCATAATGTTGCCATACCAGTCGATTAATTTCTTATTTTTTTACTTATTGGTCGGTAAAACATTAGGACGATCTTTGTATTGAATATTCATTCATCATATATGCTTTTCTGATTCAGAAGCGTTGTTGAACTAATTCTATGATAACGACAGAGGGATCTAGTATATATTCTTCTTCTTTTTCAGCCTATATTAGACCACTGCTGGGCATAGGCCTCCCTTCTTTCCCGCCATTTACAACAGTCCTGTGCCAGTCCCATCCATCGCTTTCCTGTTACGCAATGTCATCTGACCAGTGCGGACTGGTAGTTTACCTGCTGATCACCTTCCCTGTTCTTCGCTTAAAGACCTATATGACGCAACAGATAATGCTGTATCTGTGGCGTCATATTGGTCATCACAAATTTGACCCGCCGAGTCGACACGCTAAGAAGAAGAAGATCTTCCCTGTCTTGGCCACCACTCCTCATATACTTAATTACTTATTCATATTGTTACAATTCTCATATTTCAAGATCTCTTTCATGTGTCTCTAGTTTTCTGTTTATTCTAGACTATCCGTAATGGGGTCGGACAACAATGTTGTGTTGTATAATCCCTTGCCGTGTCCGTTAGTTTGTTCTCCACCTTGGAAATAACGTGTCTCGTGATCTTATTTTACAAGGAACAGGGCGCAGATGTTGGAGAAGTGTCGTTTTCTCAAGGTATTTTATTGTAGAAACAGTTGAACCTTTATTATCACTTCAGCTAAGATACTCTCACGTCTATTATTTCTGGATTTTATCCTTGTCTTCAAAACATGTTATAATTCGATTTCATAACTTGTTTTCACTTAGCAAATTATTGTTTACTAGCTTTTGCCCGCGGCTTCACCCGCGTCAATTTCCCACGCGAACAGTGTTTTTTCCTGGAATGAAGATACCCTATGTCCTTCTCAGTACTTCTGACTATGTTTATGCGAAATTTCAGGAAGATTGGTTCATTAGATGAAACGTGAAGAGGTAACAAACAAACTCACTTTCGCATTTATATTACTTGTTGGCTAAATTTTAAAAATCTTTATTGCAAAAATTGTGTAAACACTACAGTAGCTCAAGTGTTCAGAACCCCAGCCATTGTGCAAACGGGTGTAATCAGATTCATGCACCGGGCAGCGGGGTAGCCGCCAGGTTCGTTGTCCGCAGGGTCTATTCACCGAGTTCAAACCGAGCAGTGTGAACAGATAAAGTTGTCAACGCTCTGACAGTGACACTGGTGCGTGGTGCAAGGCATGAACTGACGCTAAACTCGACTAGGCTCACATAAATATTAAAGGACCATTCAAAATGTTGTTCCTACAAAATTAAAAGCCCAAGTATTAAGGACCCCAGCCATTGTGTAATCGGATCCATGCACCGGGCAGGGTAGCCGCCAGGTTCGTTGTCCGCAGGGTCTATTCACCGAGTTCAAACCGAGCAGTGTGAACAGATAAAGTTGTCAACGCTCTGACAGTGACACTGGTGCGTGGTGCAAGGCATGAACTGACGCTAAACTCACGCTATAGGACCACTCAAAATGTTTGTCCTAAAATCTATTTCTTCCAATGCTAATATTTATTAATCACGATTTTTGAGCAGCACTAAAAAATATTATATCAAGTACTATTTATTGATATTATACTCTACTATCGGAGGCAAACATTCTTTTTAGATCACTGAGCCTTACTATAAATTTATACTCGGCTGCGATATATGCCGCCAACCCACACTGATATATAAATGTTCATAAATAAATTTTAAATATTCTAAAGTACTGTATAAATTGAACTAAATTCCCCATAGGTTGTTGAGAAAAGAGGAAAAGAGTTGTAGCGACAGTGAGGACACAGAATTCCGAGCTCTATCATATCTATTTAGTAATCTGTGGCTCGGTGCCGTCGTTCGCTCGGTACGCTGTTCAAAGATGTGTTTACTATCAAACAGCTTGTAACTTGGGCCATTTAAATAGCGGTCCGTTCCGTACATTTCCCATTTCCTTGCAACCAGGATCGCAAATGAATAGGCTTTATACAATATCGCAGTACGAGGACATCGTTATTCAATATGTACGTGTATTGAAACGTATTTGCACAGTAAGAGATGTGCACTCTTCCTGTGAAACTTGTATTATGCACCAGCTCATTGTATTAGCGCAGTGCAATGTAATTGAATCAGACTTTTCTTAAGAAGAATACAATGCAATTGTGTAACAAACTAGCAAGTCATGCAACCTTCGGAAAAATAACAATGCAGTAAGAAACGGTGAAGATTGTTGGCGAATATAACGAAATTTAAGATTAATAAACAACTGAGCTATTAAAAGTACTGCTGTAAATAAACGTAATGAAATAATATATACATAGTATAAAAGTTCGTCATAATATCGACGTTTTTCCTTGTTGCAGGTAACATTATCTTTATTTTGCAACTTTGGCAGCGATCTACATTATTACTGTATTTATTCAAAATGAAATAAATATTCCATAAAACCCCCTACTCCGCGCTTTCTATCATAAAAATTCCAATAAACTATAAAAGTTGGAGTTCACTGAAAACATGTAATGGAACCAATACTTCAATGTTGTGTACCAGAATGTTTATGAATAAATCTTAAAATGTACCTGTGTTCTACTTTTCAAGATGGGTAAGTTTATGCTTGTACATGACTTGTTCATTCCGTTTTACTGCATCAAACACGTTAACATGATCTCTCCTTTCCTGTGGCTTGTCAATATTTTCATGATATTTAAAAAAAATGTCTGATCGTAAGCTGCTACATATGATTTCTTTACTGTGCTATAGGTTACTTTGCTTTGCCACATTAAATTGTTTAATTTGGGCCAATACGTTTCAATTGACAATTTTAATTAATCTTTTGCTATTATTGATAGATTCATCTGTGGTCTTCTTACATACATAAATTAAATATTTACTTATATTCATCTTCTAAGTTACAAGAACGTTAAAGCAATGCTACTTAGCTGCTACCAGGTGGCGTGTTCAATGCCAAAATGGGGTCATATGTATGTGCGGAGTCCGAAATTGTATCTAATGCAAACGTCGTTATCTTCCGTTTGTTATTTCTTAAATTTTGTCGTATTTATATTAGTATCCATTCCAAAATTGCCGTGGTCCGCTAGCGTGTCAGGATCTGCATTCAACACTATGCTTGTAGATACGTGTGTTGGGTTAACGCCTGAGGTCAGTGGAGGTCGAATGTGGAATCCAACCTGTTTTGTCGACAGCAGTCTCTATGTCTGCTTTGAATATAAACGTAGTTTTCTAACCCACCAGTAAAATTATTGTAACCGTTGTTGTAATGTACAGCCAGATAAAACTAACCCCGAATTCTATCTCAGGGGGTCAGGTTTCTCTGCATTTGACTGTCTTAAATTTAAAAACATGAATATGAAGAATTTCCACATTCATTTTTAATTATCATGTAATAATAGTAATTATACTAATAGCTGTACGAAAAAAATGAATGTATCATATCATATCATTTATTGCGTTTCATATCAAAACGCAATGAATGATATGATATGATAAAGTCCCACCGGTGTCATCAATCAGGTATTTTTATCCAAATTACCGAACTCCTAGCCGTAACAATAGCGAATGCTACAGGATCAATATGATCATTAGCATTATTAGCAAGTCTTTAAGTAGATGGCCGATAAGAATGTATTACATATTAATGTTGCCAAAAGCTTCAAAGGTTCAAGTAATGAAATTTATGATAACGGCTACACTAATGATAATTTATAGCAAGGTGTGATAACATACTTTATTGTAACCTCGCCTTGTTCTTAAATAAATTGGTTTTTGCAAGACTTTATTCAACACAGGCGTCTATAACTCAGGGAATCCATAAAATTTTCTCGCAAACACCCATTACACTCTCGAAGTTTTAATAGTGAAATAAAAGTCGTTTTAAAATAGTTTCAGCCGTGGCGCCTCTCGGAACTTGTACCGTAAAAAGTTTCAGGTGGTTACAGAATACGGAGAAACTTATCTGCCAACACCCGGATTTTCTAAGACTGTTGGTTCTTTTAAACCGCTTTTTTTAGCAATAAGTCTGTAGTTATTTATAAGTGGCAATTTTAATGCCTTTCATCATCATTAACAGCCTTCGTGACGACCCACTGCTGGGTACGGCTTCATTCCGTCTACGCCACTCTTCTGTGTCTTGGGCGATCCTACTGGCAATTGTAGCCAGCAATAATCTATCTGGCTGCCAGTTGCCCTACGCTCCGTTTTCTGTTACCACTTGGTAACAGCTTTACTCCACCTTCCATCGTTCCTTCTAGCCCAGTCCGGTTCCACTTTAAAGCTGAAACTTTTTTAAGCGTTTAAAGCCTTTAATATTATTAAATTAAATTGCAATTTAAATTTCATTAACATCTAAACAGCATTCAACAGTCGTTTTGTTGTTGAATCCTCTTTGTGTAAAACCTATATCTTGGTGTTGTATGATACGAAATCTAGTTTAAATTGCTAATTGCCTTACTTCCTCCAACTCAAATACGTGCCCGTATGTGTCTTGATCAAGTCCTGGCAAGTTCTTTCAAGTCTACACACTCAGACGTCCCGAGTTGGAGTCGGGCAGGGACCCCTTCCAGTTCGTTAATGAAACAATTTTCTCATTTAACTTTACCGTGATTCATTCGAGTATTCTTGCCAATTGTTTGTGAGGGGTGACCGTGCTGATTTGAAGTATGTCTTCTGTTGTACTTAGTTGAATGTGGATATCATTGAACCGATCTTCTGCAAAATATACTAATTGATGCAGTTCATTTTCCAACTTTAAGAATAGGTAGTTGTTTTGTTTATGAAGGTAGGCTGTTTTGAAATAATCTTTAGCGGCAACTCTTTTAGAAAGTTTTCGTGCAAAAATCGCGGGGGCAAAAGAGAAAGCTGAACATATGTTACAACACAATGCACAGTCACCCATCATTTAGGTCCATAAAACAAGCATTCGTGACATGCTAATGTATCCGATAGCGAGTCGGATCCGTTATGTTTACGCGTGTAGTATTAAGTATAGTAATCAAATAGTGGAACAGCGTAAAACCAGTTGTGTGGAGCGCCTGCGCCTGCGACGACGAGGCATCCGTCCATCGTCGGAGACGGGTCAACGCGCTCTGACTCATATTCGTATCATACGTGGTGTACGAAATGGATACGCATGATGTGACGTGTACTTGCATGGTCTGATAAAGTACGTCTCATATTTAGCTCCTCATCTTGAATAATGTCGATAGAAACTTGTACAAACGAGCATGCGGGTTGCCTAGACTTTCTATATTCCCGGTGTTTTTGATCCAGTCTATCAGACTACCTATTAAAATGTGTCTTGTGAACTCAATTTAAAGGTTTGCATCTCTCAATTCTCGATTGAAGTGTGCTGCGACTGACGATGCGATGGGTTGCGATGAATAAAGTAATTTATTTAATAGTCTGTAATCAGGTGTTGACAAAGGCCGATCGATCGGACTACAGAACTAAAAAAATATGACCTTACTTAAGGTAACCATGCAGTCTATGAAGCTGTTGAAATGTGTGAAAGTTTATTTTTTTAGAGTAACAACGGCATTGCGCTTATGGCGGTCGAGCTACAAAATCTTATAAAATAATGTATATTTGAAGCGCTTCCACACGCAGGTAAATCGGTTCATTAAAACCGGTGTAAAAGTGACGGCGGCGGTCGTTTAGACGCGAGAATTTAATTACCAGAGGCACGAACGGATGGGCGATGAAGATGACTGACGGACATACGGACGTTTAAGGCTGCCACACACCGGATGCGTCTGCGACACCGTGCGTTTCATCTGCAGCACGGCTGCGGCAAAAGCAATTCACACCGGCTCCACGGCGTCGCAGACGCACGCAGACGCAGCGCTGCATCTGCGTGCGTCTGCGACGCCGTGTTTTCGTTTCGGATCGCGGCTGTCATTTTGTTTCAAGTTGTCGAACGACGAGGAAGATAGCATTTAAAGTGAATTACTTAACTTGCAACATAATAATCTTTATTTAGTACTTACCTTCAATTCCTAATTCCCTTCCAACTTTTTCCCACAACATAGTTTTATATGAACTGTTCTTATAATTTTTGTCCTGTGGATCATATAAATATTTGTAACTGCGTACTATATTAATTATCTTGTAGCGTATTTCAAAATCCATGATCACTAGTCACTAAAATCCTAACTAAAATCTGTAAATATTCACAACTGGAGTGCTGCGGCCGGTGTCGCAGATGCACGCTGACGCATAGATCACCGCGGTGTGTTTTCGACTAAAAAATCCTACGAAATACAACGTCAACACGCCCGAGCGAGTGAGCGACGTTGCCGTTCCGCTTAGGCGCGACCGCACCGAGGCCATGTTCAGTTTGTATCGCGCGGACTGCCGGCCGACTGATGCACGCAGACGCAACGCAATGCATCTGCGACACCGTCGGTGGGAACCACCGCGTAAAAATTCAAATAATACAAAACAAGACGCAGTGCAGCACGTCTGCGACACCGTTTGGTGTGTGTCAGCCTTTAATGTTGCAGGTTTATTATTAGATGTATCTACAAGTCTTCAATTTATTGTCCGTCTGACCCGGAAGGAAGGCTCTATTTACCGGTGGCGATGGTTTGGATTTCTTTATAGCTCTAGTTAAAGATATTTAAGGCTCTTGATTCAACAAGTTACTAACGTACTATATTGTGCCTCAGTTGTGTCTCAAAAGCCAAAGAAATCGTAATAAACCATAGAAATCTTAGAGAGCTTGTCGCTTTAGTTCAATTTATTTGGATCTTGAGACACGACATTTAGATTTTTAGTTAGTGGAATCGGCCTTCAGTTCATCATCATCACCCCTTTACAACTTTTAAATATTCCACGTATTATTATTTTAGAGGACACTCTGCAATCTTCTTCTTGTCGAGTCGTATTTAGACCAGTATTTGGCCACGCTGATCGCTCTGTCGTTGGCCTCATTTAAGTCCTCTGTTGTGCAGGAGGTGGGGCATTTTGGACACGACAACAGGTGGGTCATGGATTGAATGTCACCGCAGTCACACAGATCATTGCTCGAGAAGCCCCACTTAACTGGGTTTTCGTGGCATCTCCTAGTCCAGAGTCTATTCAAGGTTTTCCAGACTGCCCAAAGGAGATCGCCAGGGGAGCTTCTCAGCAGGCGATTCTTGATGTCGTCCAACCTGCGATGCGTTGAGTGGACGACATCAAGCTTCACGCAGGACTATTGGATACTAGTGGCACGGAAGAGGCCTATGTCCTACAATGGATAAAGTAAAAGCTGTTATGGATGGATGGATTACAGTTTATTAGGAATTATATTAAGTTACACCTATTTTTTGATTTCTCTCTGTTTGTATCCATCAGCTGAGTATTAGATACCTTGTTTACCTTTGCGGTGCCAATTAATTGCCTATCTACAAATACTATTCTGTAGCGTATCAATAAATGTTGAAAATTGTCCCTTGGTTATACTTTTGAATTTCCATAATAAAAAAACATGGTAATTTTAACCATATTTCATTTCAACTTGATATTCCTTTTATGAGCGTGACAATGAAAGTGCCAAGGACATTTTGATTGATTACTTTCTGAAATGTCTTCTTTTGTGAATTTTGGGTTTGGCATTTACATCACTTTCAATACATCTTTATGCATTTCAAATTTTCAATTTATTAACGCTTTTCTGCGAAAAATATTTCTGTCCAATTTACAAAGGACAAATTTATTTAAAACCTTTACGTAAATAGAATTTCCTTTATTGAATATCATGTTGGATCATAAAATTAAATTCCTATCTATTCATAGAATTCCATAAATATATCTGTAATGCCGCTAGGATCTCAGGAATTTCCGATCAAAGGCACTCGATCACTTTGAGGTTATGCTAGGTTTATATTGGATAACATCCTTTAATACCTACAATATCTTCCTTTGGTTTATGAAATCGCGATGAAGTAGATACATCATTAAATTTTACTTATTAACTAATTCTTATATTTTGTAATTAAATTAGGTAGTTTGATTTAGTATAGACAAGACACCTCATCCACGGAAAATATAATTGAGAAACATTTGAATTACTTCTTGCCTTAATTTTCTCTATCTATATTATATAACTCAAAGTTGACTGACTGACTGAAATAGTGATCAACGCATAGCCCAAACCACTGGACGGATCGGGCTGAAATTTGGCATACAGGTAGATGTTATGACGTAGGCATCCGCTAAGAAAGGATTAACGCGAGCGAAGCCGCTGGCGCCAGCTAGTTCTATAAAGAGGCAGCTTTTTAAAGTTTTTAAATTTAAGTGTTATATTGTATACTAAGCCGAATAATAAAAGTTTTGATCAATTAATCAATAATCTTTATTGTGGAAACACAGTTACAAAGGTCTTAAGGTATATTAATAAAGTTTCACTGTGTCCTGTCCTTAGCAGAACGTACAATATTTAAATAAACCACCACAACCATTTGACCACCCCAACTTTGAATCTGCTGGAAAAAATACAGCAAATCTGAATAAAATATTCTGCACAGCTTCCATCACAACTTTTTTGCAAAACACGCTAAAATTTCACCATTGAATAGTCCAGCGGCTCACACCTCGACATGTGTGCCAAAACTACCAGAACATACAGCAATTTTCAATAGTTTGGAAACTATCTGTTCAATTAGTTCATCGTTTTCAAACATAGACAGTATTTGTTTGTTTGTTTGTAGTATCTTTATTGTACTAAGAATATACAGGATAGGGTTAGGATTTTGTTTGTTGGCTTTGTAACATAGGTAGTTTTAATCATAATTCGCTGGAACAAGAAAGTGCATTAAACTTATTCTCATTCTTCTCTTAATTCTAGAAAGCTTTCTAGACTCCAAAGTATTAAAATTATGTTGCTAATCATTAAATCCATCGCATTCCACAGTCTAGTGACACAAATTTTACTGCTATTAAACTTATTGTGTTAGAGGTATTGAAATTATAGTGCAGCTTATGAATAAGTTGCTTTTTAGTGTAAACCACCGTCGCTACCGCGGTATTCTAGGTTTTATTGGTTATTCTTTCTAATCAAATTACAGACAGCTAAAATTATAGTGTTGTTTAGATGGATATACTTGTCTGTTGTTGAAATCTGATCTTCTCGGGTCTGGTTATTGATCGGTTACAAATCAATTTTGGGTATGTCTTTGTTGTTTTTTCTAAGATCAATCAGCTCACCGTTAGCGTACACTTTAAAACCGCCAATATCTCAAGAGGCATAATCAAAATCTCCCCGAGTCGGACCCACGTTACCTGCGCCAGTTATTTTTCCCGCAAATTGACAAGCCGACGAGGGTACAAGGCACAATACAATATATTACTCCATGTCTGCGGAATACCCAACTAATATCGATGGCGATATTGGCGTCATATCGGCTGGAAATGCCTAGAAGTAACGCTGGCCGCTTATTTATTTTCTGGCACTTCCTTATTCGTGGAATATATCGAATTCGGATCGTGTTCGAATATACTGACTAATTTCTAACATCAAATCAAATGTTATCGTGTTCTCGACTGTATGAATGCCTACCGAAAGGATACATATTCTTTACAAATTACTAGTATGTGTCGAGATTATTTGGTGGATTCTGCATTTGTTGTGCATAGTTTATAGAATCCGGATGCAAATAAACTATTCCATCACAACAACCATCCGTTGCTGCACATCTTGTGAGCTCCCCTTTTCATAGGAGGTATAAATAAAAAATGCTTGTCAATACTAATAAAGATCTTCCTTTTATAGCCAAAGAACAATAGACTAACAAGTAAAACTTTTAACGATGTAATCTAAATCTACCAAGCTGCTTAACGTAGCAAAAAGTCAGGTAACAAACACTGAAGTTATACTAGACGGCCTGCAAACAAAGCAATCGAATAACTACTTTTAAACTTTCGCGTTGCATATAATATATATAGAAATGGTATTAAACGCACGCACATACCCTTTTAATACTACGTTTCGATGCTCGTTACCGAGCGTCTGACTCAGCAAATTACTCCTTCGGACTTCTGACTCAAACCTTACCACCACAGGTGGTCAGTTGGTACTCCAATTTCTCAACTGAACACCGTGTAACAGTGGTGCAAATTTTCCCATTTCACCACCGACACTACCGCCATGTTATTTACATACATAGCGATTATCAGATTTCTTTTCAAACTATCTCGAGGTTAGTAGTGTTGTTTTGAACACACCTATCTAGTCTGGATCATAATTAAGACTATACTCATCCATTTATTTTAGCAAAATCTTTTAGTATTTCACATTTATTTATCAAAATTTCATATCGCTCCTTGTTTCGACTATTATAAAATTTCGTGGCCTTAATTCCACCATCGGTTTCGCTTTGTGTGTGTTAATAAACATTCACATTGATTACATTTCCCATACAACTTTCTATTAGCTGAATCGAATCAAAGTCAATAAGTATCTCATCAGAACCTGAAACAAATGGGATTGCGAGGAATAAGTCGAAGTACGAGTACCTTAATTGCAAAGGAAAGGGAAGAAGGGATCGCGCTGACTCGACGGCAGCAAATAGCTGGTGATTGTAAGCCTACGACAGGGCTGCCATTCAACACTTTGATACAATTTCTTTGCTCCGAAATAACATCAGCCTTCGTTCGGGATTATTTTTTTAAGATGACGCAACTAAGAAAATTGAATTTTTGGTGGAATTGATTGAACTAACTTGTATAATACTTACATGACACCAACCTTTATAGATCATAACTACTAGTAGGAATGTTACTTACATCAAAATCAGTTCAGCCATCTTTCCTTACTACTACTTTATTAAGTTTTTTTGTGTATCTGGAAATGTGATCTTGTGTGCTAATAAAGTTTTTTGTCTTGTCCTTATAATAACACAATCGTCATTCAAGCTTCATCAAATTCACAATCATGCTTGTGTGGTATTTAAATTATATTTTAACGAAATTTCCGGGTTAAAAGCCAAACACACATAGAAAACACGGAAGTAGTATCATTAAAATAATCACTTGAAGACTCGTTTTCCTCAACCCTATTCGTTAGAAAATAGGTCGGTGGTTCACTCACCCAAATGAACGATCGTTACGTCACATTGTTGCAAAACTCGGTGCTGACTCCCGAATGTTGCTTCTTGATTAATGGTATGTCACAAGTCGTACATGAGTATTAGTTACCTTCCTTACACGCAATCACGAGGTTTGAAGGAGTACCTATGTGTTTGTAATCTGTGAAGATTATGAAATGGCTAACTGCGCTCTTGGAGCTCCTAAAATTATATAATACATCTGAATCATATATGTATGTATATTACATAAATTTCGCTTGATCCACTTAAATCCATTGCAAAGATCAATTTATGGATCTTTTTGCACCCTTATGTTAACTTTAATCCTTGATTCATTAAAATCTATTGGATAAATTTGAATTTAGTTACACACAAACGCAATGATCTTGCTTTGTTTGACTGATTAGAGGTCTTCTGTTGTCTACCCCGATTCTTCTAAGATATCTTAGAATCTAACTGCTGATTATTGAGATGTACTGCTGCGTAAAGATCTCCCCTTTCTTTTCCTTTCTCTTTCTTTTCTTTAGCCGCTTCTTACAGCTGCTGAATATCTAGTTGGCATCTTTTAAAGAAATACTCGCAATGTGATATACGCCAGTAATGGCCAACGGTTTTAAATCGTCCGTCGGCGAGGCTTTGACGGCAGGTCAGTTGGAAATTTTCCCATCAGCAGAATGTTCGCCCGGATTAGTGTCCAATAGTTATATTTCACGTCGCCATTTAAACCCGCCTCGGAAAATATGTGCTCTTTTTCACACTTTTTTGCTAGTAGAGAAATTGGAGTCGTCACAAAAGTTTTTCTTCATAAATCAATGTATTGGATCCACAATAGAACTCGGTTCCTTATGTTCACTTTTAGCCAAATTCTTAATTGTAAATTTTAAGTCTCAAATTAAATGAAGAATTAAAAATGTTTTCGGTCAATTATTGATCATCATTATGTTATTTGGTCAATTTATTTTATGGACCATTAGTAACAAACTATTTACTAGGTAAAGATTAAATGTTTTACAAGACTTTTGACTTTCTCTGACTTTATACCGCGTACATATCAGACAAAGGTTTTTGCATCACTATACTTTTTATTTTGGATATCTCTGATTACTGCGGACAGGCGGGCGAGTCTTCTGAGAGTAAGTTTTCCAGTCTCTCCAGTGGCTCAAGACACAGTTAGCGAAAGTTCTGTTTTTGTTGTCGAGACGTTTTCTTTTATTATTCATTCCGCTGATTCCCGCTCTGACAAATTAGATTGCTACTTTGGCTTTTGTTTTGCTCAATTCGGTATTTTAGGCTTATATTATATTTCTTTTCCAAAGAACATGCTAATTGCTACAACCTTCAGCTGAAACTTAAGGTTTGTGACTACGTTTCAATTTAAATTGGTTACTTGTTGTATTGGTTATTGGTGTATAATGGCACTGGTTATTCTATAGTTTCTGATCTAGCTGGGGGACCTAGGCTTGTTTAAGACAAAATCCATTAGAATAGACCGTGCAAAGGCTGATACATAATACTATTTACAAAAACAAGAAGAAAACATTTCTAGAGCGGATATTGCTTTATCAAAGTATTGTTAAGGTAAGGAACACCTCGTGGTCTCAGAACTTTACGAGTTAACCCGAAAGTATTTCTTCTGGGCTCACTGTTTACTTTTACGTTTTCAATTTCCGCCTAGTGCTTCCGACAACTTGGGGTGTTGGCGTAAAAGATAAAGCGAAATAGTATTACAGGAATTAGCTATTTGAGAGGCATCATTGTATGTATTAAATTTCTCACGAAGTATTCTGAAATTTTAAATATCGACTTGCTTTTGTCAAGTAACATAAAGGCGATTTGAATAATATTTTTAAATTAGTGAATTCTTTTTAATGGTACCATTTTTATGTGCTTTTTTTCCCTCGCTCAATATAGCAAAATATTTTTTTTCTTTCTGCATCACCTCTTGGTTGACTGGTAGGAAAAGCCTCCGGCTTTAAGTTCTCCATTTACATGTTTTTTTTCAAAGAAGTTGAATAAATAAAGAAGAGTTGGTAACCCCTTTTTCCGTGTCGGGTACTAAGGAGTCCCTATCTCGTTTACTTAGCGTTTCTTCACTCCCTTATTGTTAGGTTGGCCTTCATTAAAAGTTCATTCCTTGAAACCGGAGACCACCTGTCTGTTTTGAGTCAGCCTTGACACATTTTGTTAAATTTAATTAACTTGCGTGAATTTTAATAAAAAACACATCCAGCTCATTTATTTTTTCATTTCTTTACAGGTACAGCTGCCGCTTCTGAGATCTCCACTATGCAGTAAAATGACTAATGAAATAGTCATTTTCATCTATTATGCTAATGCAGCATCTTGGTAGAACCATGGTTGCACCTACCCACAGTGGGAGTTGCCTCATAATACAGTGGTAATTACACAGTTGTGGATGGCATGAGCTAGATTAATTGTCTAATTTAGCTCACTTGATGACTCGCCTGTACGGTACGTACGATATAATTTGATGTCGACACATGATAAGAGATGCCTTTGACACCAACAACACCACGAGACATACCACTGAACATTTATCATCTTAATTATCTATTACAGTAAATGACAAAAGTCGATGAACTCATTTCTTAAGTCAATACAGTAAGGTCTAAAACTGAGTATACATTCAAAAACAAAATATTTTTAAATTTGTAAATCTATGAGGTCAAATTAGATACTGTACTTAGTATTTATAGAGTACAAGTTTGTGAACAAATTACATTCGCATTTCTTCGTACTACTGAGAATTACTAAACCACAGCATGCGTGAATAATCAGGTTGAATGATCTAAAAGCCTATTTCAACGAAGTAAAGGCAGTATTAATTCTAAAGCTGACAAAGCAAAGATTGATTAGATCGCAATGGGATTGGGATTGATTACATCTGTTCGACACATCTGCGCCCTGGGACGAGCTAAATCCTCGCACTTATCTTTCTCAGCTTTGAATTTATTAGTTTCGTTTTAAATGTAAATCTGCCTCATGTTTCTTTCATCAGGATTAATTCACACTTCTTCACTAATTAGATCCCATGCTCCATTTTTATTACCCACGGAATTCCTTTATTTTAGATTTTTCTGACTGAATTGTTATGCGTCCTTTCGAATCGGCCGTGTTTATGTGCCTGATAGGCTACAAATATATCCTTTTGTACATCGAGAATTGCGTCGTCCTTTTTTACGCTATCCATAAAATGTTGTCGTTGAACGAAATAGAAACCCTTTGAAGTTATACCACCTTATCAGTCGTTATGTTTGCTCGATCGTGGTCAGGCGCAAAACACGTTTCGGTACGATAACGTTTTATTTTCCTTGTGATTTTGACAAAGCGCATTACGTGACGATCTTATTTAGGTCGTCGAGAAAAATATTCCCTATCTGATCATAATATTGATGCGCGGAGCCAAAATTGAATAATTGATTTGGTGCTTCAGTCCCCAGCGAAAATTTGGACGAAAGCCAGCTGTTGAACGGTTGGAGGTAAATTGTCAACAATGCTTGACGATGATCGACTTCTTTAGAATTTTGCTGCATCGTTTAGTTATTGTGTAGTCTACAAATAAATGGATGCTAATTAAGACTCATTGTTCCTAATCAAATGAATGGTGCATTCATTAAACCAAGTTGACCTTTTCGTACGCTGCACCAACAATATCAAAGTAATAACGTTTTTTGACGCACATGTACACACATATAACATAATGATCCTTTGAAAAAATCTTGAAAATACAAATTACAGCCCTGGCACAGGCATGTAATACAAGAAACTGGATATGTAAGTAGGTACAATAGCACATGTACATTAATTTATTACAACGTGTGGGCTATGAATGCACCGAAGCGCCGCCGTTATTAGCCCTTTTAGCACCAACCGTACTGAGGAGGTACTCAGTATCAGTCTTTAGTAATTTATCGTACAAAAAGTGTCTAATTGTCGTTTGACCCGCGGGTCGCGTGTCTCAATCACAATTTGAGAGACACGGAACCTGATTGGAATTGATTGACCGTCCGACACTCGCCGAGGGGCTAAAACTAGGATCAGAGAATAAAGCAGATATGAGAAAGGCTTTTGTTGATGTGCTGAACGCGTGTAGTGTTTTCATCAAGAAGCAACAGATCCATTAAGGAAGTATTGAAAATCTAATAAACTTTTTCACAACTCACATGACAAGGAAGAAAGACACATCTATAGACTTCGGAGCAAGCGGCTTGCGGCCTGCGGCCTGCGTCATGCGTCACTTGCGGCCCATGCGGCCATGCGGCTGTACTTTATATTAGAGAAGTGTATGAAACCCTAATCGCTCGGAAACCATTCTAATAGCTCACATGACAAGGAAGAAAGATACATCTAAGATATTGCCTGAGACATAACAAAATAGCATGGTTTAATCATCAGAAAAAAACTTCACTATTGTACTTAAAACATATTTCCCCAGTTCTCTCATCTATGGCCCATTCCGGTTGTCGCAGTTTAATCGCTTACGAGATTAGCGAACGCTTTGAATGCAGGCAGGGGTGCATATCGTTGCAAGCTTGCTAGTCATCGCTTGCGGCGTCTCTTGGATGGCTAATGAAACGGTGACTGGCTCTTTTGCATTTTATCTGTAATACATTGTCTTGTTGATATGAAATTGTTGTCAGCAACTGAGTAGTGTTTGACTTGGCGAGGTTTTTGTGACAGAATGGCTCCACGGTCTAATATTTCTAATTGGTCAGTCAAGATTAAAGCCGAACACTTTGTCTTTCGACCATGTATTCAGTCAGCAGACACATCATATTTAATGTGCCTTCTATTTGCATATTTTATGGATTCGCCAAAGTAATATGGGTGGAAGCCAAATTCGCACAAGTTTAGTGTGCTGTGACGTCCTTATACCTCAACTCGTCAAACTATAACCGATCTTCATTTTCAATACCAACGTCAAAATAACAGACACTGGCTAGAATAATATAGATGTTATCAAAACAGCAAACTGGAATCTAGAATCCCAACGCGCTTGTAATACCGACAGACATAATACAGTTAGACAACGACTAGATGAAATGCAATCAAATCCAATTCTCTATTGCAAATATGATTAGAAATGCAGCCGGTGCATACAGATTTTACGCGGCGCCCAACTGTTACACATCGCTTTGCGGGGCTGAGGCGTGCATACGTAATGCCAGCCGGATTTATGATGTATGCATAATGTTAATATGCAAACTTCGAATCTAGCTCTGAGCTGCAGTTGTAGATTTTATGGCATTTTCATGAAATCCTCTTCTTGTTAGCGATAGTAAAACTAATTTAAATGTTGTTGCAATGTGTGAATCTATATTATATAAGCCTTTATTGATTACTGAGCTGGCTCCCAATCCCAAGGCTCCCGTGGGAATTTTGAGACAAAATACAATATTGGATAGAATTACTCTTACGATTGCTCCAAATTTCAACTACTCCTTAGTTAAAGATACAAAAACCCAAAATGTTTAGTAGGATTGAAATATTTTCCCTTTATAAACTAGAGAGCGTTTCATTTTAGTCCTAAGCCAAAATTCGTACTAAGCCGCAGGAACAGCTATTTTATAATACTATCAATTTTACTGGCAACATAACGCCAGAGAAACTATGAGGTGAAACGGAATCTAAGTCAAAAGGGTCCACAAAAGGACGAAACAATGTCTTGACTACAGTCCTTTCGTGTCCTATTTTCCCATATCTCCATTATTAAATCCCGGCTTATTTGCATATTCGTATTTCCATATCATTTCCTCCCCGCCGCGACTGCTATTAACGTAATGAACGCTAAGAACCCTGTGCGTGCGTTTGTTTTTATGAATCGCTTAAAATGTTCTTACCTAATGTGATTTTAATTCATTTCCGCCGACTGTGTTTTAATGAAGTTTAATTCCATTCCTCAGATTTTAACGGCATTCCTCCGTTTACCATCTGTCTTCTATTATAATGAGTTTTTAACATATCGAGTCTTTGAATACGAGATGTTTAATTTTTAAAGTAATTAAATTATTTTTAATTCTTCTTAGATCCTTATTAGCGCCCGCTTGAATTTGATACCAAACCTGATGAATCAATCTAATAGTTTTTGAGTTTATCGCCAACAATATACGTGGCTGGGGACTTTGTTTTTTAGTATGAGGAATAGTGCTTAGTATTTTCTCTCAATATCACGTTTCACACGGTATATGAGTATTTATACCTGGGTTATTCTTATTCGAACAAATTTAATTAATTGGTTATTTAATGGAACGTAAACCGTATTTATTTGGCTATAAAATACCTTATTGTAATTACTGTTAATTAACCGTGGTTACTCTTCATCAGACAAAGCCCTTATTATAGCGGGTGTTTTACCCCAAATAATATACAGCCTTTATTAAACCCGGGACTTCCCCCTGGTATCTAAAAATATTTCGTTAAGACACCCTTCTTTAAGTGTAGAATTTATAACTTCGGCGAAGTGGTCTTTCCAGTCAGGTAGTGGGGTTGTGTGTTATTCTTAGGGTTAATATAGGAAGAGGGTTATGAAACAGAATGTTTATAATCTTACAGCGACAGCTGGTACACGATGGAGTAAAATTTAACAAGTGTTCTTTATATTATCTAAGTAATTGAATCTAGAATTATTATGCTCGCTTGAAACTGGTTTTAAAACAAAGGTACAAGTTACAAGGCTTTCATAAAGTTTCACGGTTCCAATTCAAAGAAGCATAGTTCTTGCTAGAACTGCGCTCAGTATAATAAAGAGTACTTACTAAGTTCCACTCGTTTTGCGAAGTATGTTGTAACTAAAGTTTGCTGGGCTGAGGCTACAATACAAAATGGAGACGAATGAGTAAGAAGAACTAGATTATACTGCTAATATTATGAATTGGGCTTTATTTGTTTGTTTGTTTCGTATATTTGCATGTCTCAAATGGATTATGGGAAATGTTAATATACGAATTATTTCTTTATATATATATAACTCAAAGGTGACTGACTGACTGACTGACATAATGATCTATCAACGCACAGCCCAAACCACTGGACAGATCAGGCTGAAATTTGGCATGCAGGTAAATGTTATGACGTAGGCATCTGCTAAGAAAGGATTAACGCGAGCGAATTCTATAATTGTTACAAAACAGATATCATCGATGATATATTCAGGACATACCAGAATATAATCATCACAAGTTTATAACTAATTTAGCTAATTTCTTTCAGCCTTCTAACAAGAAGTTATAAAAAGCTACCTATCAATGCCACTTAACTGGAACCATCAACGATTTCACGATGTTGTTTCCTTTATCATCATCTTTAAATCAAATCAAAATCAAATATTGTTTATTTACTCCATAACAAATGGCCTTAAATATATTTGTAATTCATCTCCTATTTTATATGGGGTCAGTTTTTACACTTTCTACATCATTATCATCTGCCTTACCTGTCTCACTTCTTTCAGTTCAGTTATTACATACAATGCAGTCTTTAGTCCTGAACTGGGTTATATCCCAGTTTAGAAATGAAGACAAATGTATACGGAGTTATCCTGTCGCCATTTCTTCTAATTTGCTCGGCGGGAGCTAATTACACAATTAATCGCTCATGCAGTCCCCAGGGAAGTTGGGGAGGCGGCTCCTGGACTATCTTGAATTCTAAAGTGCAGTTTACGAGAAACTACAGAGAGATGATACTCGAAAAGTAATACATATACCACATTCTTCCATTACGGCGGCGTTTGATTATAAAGGTTGTACAATAAGCGCACTACCGGATCTCTTAAAGGATCTTAAAGGGCCAACTTTTTGCAATTTCACTATGGCACTGGAGATTCCTCCACTCATAGGCGATGGGCTAGCAATCTGTACCTCCATCTCATGTGTGACGTATAGTGTTGTATACGTCGCGTCGCCCCCACCACTGCCCGGTGGTGTGGAGATATGTCAGTGCGCACTGCGCATTCTGTTACGATACGTTGTGGTGGACGGACGTGTGTCCGGAATTCCGGATATACTCATTGTCCTGGTGGTTACGGTGGAACATCAGGATGTCCGGTTGCGATGTACAGTGGGTGCACGTAACCTTGCCGTAGGATGTCACATCATGTATACCTGAATCTCCATTCCATAAATAAGCCCACTCTTTATCTAACCGTGACCTTCTAGTCTTACGACTCTTGGCTCTGTCTACCCCGAAAAGGATAAAGACGTTATTCTGTATCTGTATTATAGAACTCTGACGCGTATTAGAAACTTCTGTTTGATTTTTTTGGGGATTTGTAACTTAGCTTTGTTCTTTGAAATAACCGCAGCTAATAATTCTATCTTTGTGAAATTTAGCAGCTATGCTACGTTTTAATACGTAAAAGACTGTCGTATTAAATAAGGTTTTATTCCGACAAGCGAATATTGTAATTTGCAACTATCCCGGACCCGAAATGGCCCCGTCCCGGGATTAATTAGTGATTGTCCCGTCGTCTCCCACTCGCCCGCGAGACAAGACTTGAATATTTCTCGCGAATTATAGCGAATTATACACCGAGTACATATTCTGTCCTGAAAGTTTCGTCCTTAATTTTTTATAGAAGCAGTTTTTAACAATTTGTTAAATAATCCTAACACGATTTTTCTTTCAATCTTTCTTAAGTCAACAAAATCATATGTTTTCCTAAATTACTTTTTATCCCAGCTTCACATACAAACTTTAATTACTCAGCTATATAAATTGTAAAAGAAAAATATCTCCAAACAAACAGTTCAAGGTAAGATAAATAAAATAAATTCAGGAGTACTGCAGAAAATATTTTACTGCCATTAGATTTTCCCCTGTAGCATTCTGGCCTGCCTGTCCGACCAAGAGTGATTGTAGAAATACTATAGGATCACTTTTAGTTAATTTACGGTTATTTTCTCCTTTTAGCTACAGTCTATGAAGTAAAACAAATACAAGCTTCGTTGTTTTAGGATCTTACGGTACGATACGATATCTCTTGTATATCTCATGTTACCAAGGTTACATAATACAAAGTGTACTGGTGAGGGTGCCGACACATCTATGCCGACGTAATGCACACACACACACATCTTATTAAGTAAACGCAACTGTAAGAAAAATACGTTAGGTAGAAAATGTATATAATGTACGCTTACATTGGATCTAATTTCTGTTCTACGGGACAAAGGTTTGTGGCGTCTCATAATGTAGTCTACAAATTGTGGTGTTTATTTAGTCTGTAGGCTGGTGAGTTTGTGGCTTCAATATCCCATAGGCTATCGAGCATTCATTACGTATGTGCATGTATTTCAGGAGCGGTGTACCGGTGCGGCAGGATCTGTGATTAATGTGGACCATTTGGCGATGGGGTGCCGTGTTTGTAGGTTTTGTCTGTCATGGTGTTGTTCCTATTTCAGTAAATATTCTATCCGTTGCGTCCCTGGTGCGCAGGGTGCGGGACAGCCCTAATGTTGGGCTGACAATGATAGCTGGTAGATTGGACTGCCCCTACATACAACACTGTTTTGACAGGCACGTACCGTGTACCACCAGAGTACCCTTCTATTAATATATTATGTACCTATCTCTTGGAGTCATCTTTTGAAACCATTCTAGCTCACCTTAACCTTTAATAAATGACATATGAGGCGAATATATATTTTTTATCCAACATTTATACAATTAGAATAGCTATACTGGGAATCTGGGATATAAATCCCACGTTGAAAAGAATTCATTATTTTACTAACATAAATCAAACTAACTACATGGGTAGGTAGGTACGTAACATATTTTAAAAATAAAAATCAGCTGAGCGAACAACACATTTTATTATGTGCATTAATTTCTATTATATTCAGTAAACATGTTGTTTCTAGTGCAAAATTGCGTATTCTCGATACGTCGATATTCTAATCGATTGGCTCGCGCATTATGCATCGAATGCATGCGGTGCATGCGAGCTTGCTTTTCGAGCGAGGTCGGTGTGCGTACCCCTTTGTGTAAAATGCACGCTCTTTTATTTCTACTCAACAGATTGGAAATAGTATTTTTTGGGTTCCGTACCTCAAAAGGCAAAAACGGAACCCTTGTAAGGTCACTTTATTGTCCGTCTGTCTGTCAAACTTTTTTTCTCAGGATTTAGAGGTATCAAGTTGAGATTAATTTCGAATACCTACTTGGATCCACGGGCTCTTTGAGCAAAAAAAAACAAAATTATTCGTCAACCCGATCAGGAGATATTTCCGTAAATGTTGCGAATTTCTGCATATTTTGCGATTTCCGGTTTTTTGTACTGTATACATATTCGGTACCGCCCAATCCTGGCAGAAGGGGAAACCCAAGAAGAGCTGGCTTGATGTCGTCAAGGAGGATATGCGTGCTAATGGTCTTACAACTAAGGATGACTAACTAAGGACGAAGACCGTGCGAAGTAAAAAGAAAAATTTTCGAAAGCGGACCCTGGGCTCTGACGTATACGCTGAAGATGCATCCGGGAAAGCGCTCAGATGAGAGAGACAGACTTTATATTCGGTTACTTCTACTGTTTACTAGAGTGAGATCAGTCGACCAAAGATAAAGAAGAAGAATATTCGGTTACTCAGTGCTTATTAAATACAAATTTTTGCTTCATCCGTGAATAATACACTACACCTAAACCTTCGTACATGAATCACTCTGTTTATCGGACAAAGTTTATCGCGTTCTGACAGACAAAGAGACATGCCGGCGGAGGGGGAGGAGCGCTGCTGGTGATAAAGTGTCTGTCTCGTTGCCTCAATATTTGTTAATGGTTTATTGTCCACTGCCCTTACACAAGCTTGAGCTGGGTCCAGATATGTTCCAGCTTCAGTATGAGCGAGCAGGCCGGCCAAACTTTTAGTAGAAACAAGTGAAGGAGTAACTGGGGCAAATATGTCAAAATCAATCAACAAATTCATAAGTCTCGCCGTGCTAAGCTAAGCTACACTAGTTGAACTCCACTTTACACTAAGTTTACCCGACAGTCGTCCGGAAGCGCCATTGTCCAAAGATTTTCATTGTTTGTCTTGTCGCACATTTTAAATCTGTACAAAATAATAATAAAACCATAAATCGAGGAAGACAAACGTTGCTTCTGCTTTATGGTGCCAACAATTTTATAGGTCGAGCCATTATCCTGCCGCCTGTGCACAGATAATAACAGCCAAATTGAATAATGTAGCGTATGTACAACATTAAACACCCATAATTCTTACCTTCACTCACTTTTATATTTCCGTAAACATTTGGAGGAATGTAATAAAGATTACGGAAAATTCGCAGGTCGGACAAGCAGACAAGCAAGGTGCTATTCATCCTTCTGACTCGCATTATGTATGAGAAACAAAAGGAACGCTGAATGCCGCATTTTAATCCTAACTAATATTATAAATGCGAAAGTAAGTTTGTTTGTTTGTTGGTTTGTTTATTTGTTTGTTTGTTACCTCTTCACGCTTTATCTACTGAACCAATCTTCCTGAAATTTCGCATACACATAGCTGGAAGTACGGAGAAGGACAAAGGGTACCTTTCATCCCGGGAAAAGGCACGGTTCCCGTCGGAAACTCACGCGAAAGCTAGTATTTCATATTTATTTATTTAATATGATCCCTATGTACTCACAGAGGTAGCTAAATAGCATCTCATTTTGAAAATTTGAAATAAATATGCAGATTTAATCTGGACTGAAGCGGTGGTAGACGAGTGTAATGACACCCGCCTGAGGTCGGAAAGGACCCAGGTTCAAATCCTACCTGTGCCACATGAGTTTGTATGCTATTTAGACTCATTTATAAAAGCGTTGTGGATAATAATGCTGTAGATAGAATTAATGAGTGAATTACTATAAATATATCGTATGCCTTGACCATATAAAAATAAATAAAATCTATATATTCAGATTTAAATTTCTACTTTTTATGGACGATATAATAGCGCAGTAAATAGACGAGAATCAAATTACAAACGGTCAAGTAATTGTGAATTTTGTGAAATGTTGTGTAGGATTATTGTGAGTATTCAAAATAAAAAGGGCACAATTGCCAAGTTTCCGCGACCGTAGTAATCTTAAAAAAACTAAAAAAAAAAACTTTCTTCAGATTTAGGCTCATATTTTCTTTTAGATGCATTTTTGCTAGGAAAGTGTTCTACAAAATCTTGTAGATAATTAAATTTCCTATTATTTACATTTTACATTTTGTATCTAGGACTGATAGATACCGAGATGTGTGCTCATAAAAAAATTTAAAAAAATCTTCTTTTTCTGAAATTTGTCAAACTTTTCACTTCAGAACGCTATAATCTAGTTATGGCATATTTTAGGAGAATAAGTATTGGAACAAAATTTGTAGGGAATTTAATTACCTACAAAACGCATTTGCATTTTTCTTAACCAACCCTACAGAATGGGGAGTAAAACTCAATGTTAAAACTACGTAATATTGCTTTGTTATAATATTTTATTTTCTGCTAACTGCGCCTCGGGTCTTCGCTCCCGTGGGAATTTCAGGATATAAAGTAACCTATGTACTATTTCTGGTATTTTTCTACTAGTATACCAAATTTAATACAAATCCGTCCATAGTTCATTGAATAAAGACCAAAATAGAGCTAAGGGTAGGGTTTACTTACAAATGGTTCAATAGTTCTGAATTTTTGATATGTTATTTAGGATGGTTAGTAAGTGTTTAAAATGCAAGAGGCACAATTTCTCCCCTTCCACGCCCGCCATATGTTGGAAAAACAAAAAAAATCCACTTTATTCAGATTTGCGCTCTTACCTTCGTTTAGATGCATTTTAGCTACATTAGAGTTCTACACAATGTTGTAAAAATAAATTTCCTATAATGTACATTTTATATTTTGTTTCTAGGACTAATAGTTATGGAGATGTGCACTTTAAAAAAATCGCATTTTTGATCGCATTTGGAAATTTGTGAAACTTTTTACTTCAGAGCGCTGTAATTCATTTATGGCCTACTCTAGGAAAATATATATTGGAATAAAATTTGAAGGAAATTTAATTACCTACAAACACATGTAATTTTAACCAACCCTACGGAGTAGGGAGTAAAAGTAAAAGTTAAAATATTACGTTTTTAGTATCATATGTTATTGCCTACTAGTTGCACCTGGGGCTTTACTCCCATAGGAATATTGGGATAAAAAGTACCTTATGTGCTAGCCCTGATATTTTTCTACTAGCATATTATCGAAATCCGTCCAGTAGATTTTTTAAGATTGAGCAAGAAATATCACATCCAAACTTTTTCATTTTAAAATCGGGTTTCTTTCCCAATCTTTATTGCTGATGAAGCAAATATTATCTAATATCTGTACTTGATAATGTCCACAGACACTTTTACAGTGTCCCGATCAGGTATCGATTACTCACCTGCAATTAATCACACTATAAATGGGAAAGTTTGGATGTAATATTTGTTGCTTAATCACACAAAATCTACTTGACGGATTTCGATTAAATTTGGTATACTAGTAGAAAAATATCAGGACTAGCACATAAGGTGCTTTATATCCCGATATTTCCATGGGAGAGAGGTTCAGTTAGTAAAAAGTAAAATATTATAGCAAAATACAATTTCCGTTGTTTTATTATTTAGTTTTACTCTCCACCTTGCAGGGTTGGTTAAGAAATATGCAATTGCGTTTTGCAGGTAATTAAATTCCCTACGATGTTTGTTCTGCTACTTTTTCTCCTAGAATAGGTCATGACTGGATTACATCGTTCTAAATTAAAAAAGATTGTCGAATGTTTGAAAAATGAGGTTTTTTTTAAGGCAAAGGATTTTTTTTTTCTCGGAAACTGTCTGTCCTAGAAACAAAATATAAAATGTAAATAACGGCAAATTTAATTTTCTACAATATTGTGTAGAACACTTTCTAGCAAAAATGCACTTAAAAGAAAATATAAGCGAAAAACCGAACAAAGTGGTGATTTTTTTTTTATTTTTCCAATTTGGCGGCGAGTGCAAAAGCTATTCAATTGTGCTATATTTATTTTAAATACTTACAACCATCCTAAACAATAATATAAAAAAAATTGAGTTACTGGACCGCACGTAATTAACCCCTAGGGAAGGTTCGCTCTATTTACTGCGCTATAATAACCGTAGCGGAAAGAACGCGCAGTCATAACAAAGATATGAAAAAAAGGACAATAAGGACGCAAATAAAGGCTATGTTACTAAAAGGCAGGGAAATTATGGAGAACATAAAAATGAAGGGAAAGCGACAGTGGTTCTAGACAATGGGTGTAATGCTGCATCGGTTGTTATTAGCTCCGTTCCGCCCGCCGGGATAAATAAAAAATATGCACGAAAGTGGAATACAGTAGCAGCCTTTTCAGTCGCTGAAAGAGAGAGAACCCTCTTTTTAGGGTTAGAAATATTGTTTTGCTTTAATAAATAATATATTTGTTACTTTTTAAAACATAAAGCCAGATTCATGACAAACTCAACTCAAACTATAAGCTTCCCTCAGCGGTGTTCCCGAATAGGTTTGATATTGGGACCTTCAAGAAAAGAGCCTATCGCTTTCTCAAAGAGTCGGCAACGCATCAGTGGGTCGTTTGTGTCTATGGACTGCGGTGATTGCTTAACATCAGGCAACCCGCATGCTCGTTTGCCTTCTATTCTATATAAAAAAAACTCTCTCTTACCCTCCCACAAGAGTAGAACCTAGTAGTACTAATAATAAACCATTATTTTATTCAATATTATTGTTTTGTTGTTTATGTTATATTGAACTATGAAGGTCAGTCGTCACTCTCGTTGTTCTATAACCTTGCCATATCTTTGATCCTTCCAAGAATCAAGTCTGTGGTGTGCTTGGATTTGTGCCAAAAGTATCGGCGAACAAAAGGATAATTAAAGTTGAGAAGCTCTACAAATGAGTTTCTTCTGGCACAATTACACCAAGATTGCGTTTGGCTTTTATGTCTTTCTCAGGCTAATTATTGCAGCTGTAAAAATATTTACAAACTAGTAAATTGTTCCATTCTAGATCAGGCAATTACTGGTTTACAAGCAAATATCTGGCTATTGTTAAAGAAAAAGAATTTTCTTTGGGTAACAATAGCCAGATATTTTCTGACATTATCATCTACTCTAACATAATCAGTAGATTACCCTTTTCCAGTGTCGGAAGACAATCAAAACATGTCAATGACGTATTTGTTCTCTGAAACTTGCTACAAAACGACGCCTCTGCCTTGAGGAATAATTTATCCGCCCCCGTTACATCCATCCCTCACCAAATTAGGTTGCCATAGAAATATTCCAACCAGCTCCGGCGTGCGCGAAGAATTCTCGAGACACGTCCTTTGGAAGTTTCCAAGATTAAATAAAATGGCGGGAGCATTCCCGTCACGTAAGCCGCCAGCGATAAACAATTAATTTCTTTAATCAACTGTGCTATGAGAAGATAAAATGTGCAGACTCTCTTATTTCTAAGGAGCACATCCATCCATGCCTTGGTGCCTTGCAGTTAGTGTATAGAACCGGGAAATCCGGTACTGAAAATCACGGGATTTCCCGGTTTTTTTGTGGTGGTAATAGAACCGGGAATTAAAATAAAAGAACCGGGATTTTCGGTACTTTCGGGATTTTTTTTATTTTTTATTTATTTGGTTCGCCAACTCGCTGTGCAACACCCAAGTTCATAAAGATATATGTGAGAGCATCCAAGTTGTCAGCCTTCTTATATTATTATTCAAATCGTTAATTGATATCATTAAAAACCGCATAGAACTCATTGTTTGGTTTTGTAATCAGCTGAAATTGATACCCTCATAGTTTATCGGTTACGGTACCAAATCCGTTTAAATATATGGCAATTGACAACAATGACGCTATGCGCGGCGAACGGTGCAGGAGCAGAACTCTGTGGCGATTCGGAAGATTCGTAAGGATGTTAGATCGACGCAGAATGACAACCTCGAAACAAATGTAAAATTCGAGGTGGCTCTTTTCGAGAATGGATGCGATTTTTGGCGACATTTATCACAAGGTCATGTATCTTGTGGTCATCTTCTGAGTGTTCCATCTGGCTGGCCTGCGCTGCGGTGTAATAAAATTAGATCGCGTTTAGGTGATGTAACTTTGACCGCGTTGATCTTGTCGAGGATTGATTGTTAGATGTTAATCTGTTGGCTTAGATTTTATTTGGTTTCAATGTTATTTGTAATTTTATTGTAGCTAAGGGTTCCTATTGTTCTCACGGCGTTAATTAAGAGTACTTTCAATTATAGTTTGGTTTTAACTGGATAATTAATGAATGCTAATTTTACTATTGCTAAAGGCTGATTGTTAATTAGTCATTAATTATAATTAAAGATAAATTATTTCTGGTTGAAAAAAAAATTAAGTACCGAAAATCCCGGGAATCCCGGTTCCAGCATAGTCCAGTACCGAAAATCCCGGTTCCTTGAAACATATCCGGTTCTCTATACACTACTTGCAGTGGGTGAAACCAAGCAGTTCAATGTTATAATAGTTAACATTTTGATCAATCTCGGAGTGTTGGTGTTAAATCAAATCATGCATGTATATGTTTAGTATAAATACTTTTTTTTTTTTTATTTAGCTGATAGGTCCCACTGCTGGGCAAAAGCCTCCCCCTTATCTCTCCAACTACCTCTATCGCTCGCTATCTGCTGCCACTGCCTATCAAAGGCCGACAATTCGTCAGACCACCTCATTTTCGGCTTGCCTCGCTCTTTTGCCATCAGTCGGGACCCAAGATATAACTATTTTTGTCCATCTTTCCATTCCCATAAATCCAATTTATTAATTTCCCATAAATAAATAATAAATACTACAAAGTACAAATTACTATCACAAATCCATTACTTAAACTTAATTCTTGTCTTTCATTTTACATCTCATTTCGTTGTCTCCTGCGCTGAATAGTTAAACAGAACAAACTTGAGAGATTATTAGACCGTTCATCTAAGATGGATTACGTTTCCTTTGGAAAGCTTTATTCTTGTGAAGAATAAAGGGTAAGCGTATCGTAAAATATGTATAGTTTGCCTGTTCCCCAGTCGATTGAAGCTGAGCGGCTGAAACGTATTACAATTTCTAGCTTAGCGAATAAAGTTTGCCCGCTCCCAGTGGAAGGCTTACGTGCAAATTAAAGTGGCTACTGACTAGGGTTACTCGATGCATTGAAATGTATTTTCTTTAGCATTTATGTTAGTTAAAAATTTAAAAGCTTTTTGTCCTTTAACTGTTGTATGGTGTGATGGATCCATATCATGAATTATGATAGACAATGCATCAATAATTTACTTCCTCTTGTTTGTGTCAATGACAACAATATGACAACATCTTTTAACCTTATTTAAAAATCTATTGCCACAATATAAACAAGCTAATTATTAAAAAATAAAAAACACGACTGACAACTCACATAGCCTATGTCATTCGGGCTAATGCAAGGAATCTAAAAATACCTCTCACATCAAAATGTGTTAAGCCGTTCAGGACTTATGGTGGAATAAAGAAATTACATACATACATGAACCCTGAAAACATAACACTCCTTTTTTGGTCAGTCGTGTAAAAAACAACTGGTAGAAAAGTTCAGTGGAGTCGGCGACATTGCAGTAGATATAAATCAAGTCTGGAATTATTGCACGTTTGAGCTCGGCCATTCCGCAATCCCGCTATTCAGCTAATAAATCTTCGTCATACAATGAACTGAGACCACTGACTTGACACTAAGCGGCTAATATATTGGACTTTGTATTAGAATTGTTCTTCTTGGCTTCACTTTAAAAAATAATAATGAATTTGTAGAAAAATTAAATGAAAGAAATTACTTTCTGAATTTTGAGGTAATAATAATATGGTATTATTATTACCTCAAAATTCAGAAAGTAATTTCTTCAAATTTAATTAAATCTTATCAGAATCTTAGCATTATCTATATTGTATCTATGGGATACAATATAGATAATGCTAAGATTCTGATAAGATTTAATTAAATTTGAACATGCGAGCATATTTTAGGGTGACACTCGAAAACGTACAACGCTGTCAATGTCAACGTCGATGTGACAAATTCAAATGACAGTATTGTACCATTGATATGACCATACTCGCCAATAGCGCCAACTAGTGGGTATAAATACGATACCCTCATTGAACATAACACAGTACTCTTAGAAACTTCCGCATTCATAATAACAGTGGAACGAATATTCCGCCCTCAATGATGGCATTGCAGCATTTGCAGCTCCGATTTCTGCCGCCCCATTATCTCGTTTGTATGCATCGTGCACAGCCTCGTATGCAAACATTGCCATTACACGAAGGTACTCGTTTGTAAACTAGCTGAGCCCAGGGCTTTGCTTCTGTAAGAATTTCGGGATTAAATTATAAAATTCAGGACTAATTCCACTCGTGTAATAGATTTCATTAAAATTCATCCTGAAGGTTTTTTTGTGGATATCTTTATATAATTCATGACAATGCATTGTTTTGATAAGTATGATCTGATGGTGCACCCAGGATCGGTTTCCAACGAGGGAACTCCCCAACGATATGCACGAATATGAAATTATATAATTATCATACATAATGCACAAATGATTTTTTTGTACAAAAATCTTATTTTTAAATAAAATCTTTGCTCTGATCTTCTTCTGTGCATGTTCTGTGATTTTTTTGTACAAAAATCTTATTTTTAAGTAAAATCTTTGCTCTGATCTTCTTCAGTGCATGTTCTTTCTGCCACGGGTAGGAGCATTCATACCGTTTTTAACCTTCTAAAACAAAACCCTTTAGTGATCACGTCTTTGTAATCTTTTTCATTAACTCAGCGGTTTATATTTCATTTCTGTTAATAAAAGTCGAGAAGGATACCGTTCAGATTTATTGAGCTTATCGAGAGAGGAAGGAGATCTATCGACTATCATGCAAATTGCCAGTACATAAGTTGATCACAAAGAAAGAAAAGAGTTTCGGGTCAGAAAGTTGCAAGAATAGTTCATATTTATGTGTTTAAAACAGACGCTGTTTCTTCACCTAGGTTTTCTTTTTTGGTACTTAATATTTTTTCACGACCTAACTTATTCTGTAGTCATGTTTCACAAAACTGAAACTTTTCCAATGCGGCGGTAACAATACAACAGAAGAACACAGAAGCCTTGAGTTATCGTCCACTAAACGTGTAGTGTATTCATGTCTTTTTTACTTTTATTCTTGTCTATTTTACTATTATAATTACTTATTTAGCTCAAAATCTTCTTTTTTACACTTTCTATTGTAAAATTTCTACGTTGCTAGGGAATATTTCTTTAAACTTACCGCTATATCTTCATTTTTGGTTGTTTTATAGTATATATGTTTTTCCAACATATTTAATGTACTTTTCTACACTTTTCGATGATCACTTCTTTAAATTTTATTAAAATTATTTTTTTTCCTCGATTTAGAATTTCGTATTGCTTCATAATTTTCAAATAAAATACGAAATTAGAACATTTGCGAAAAGGTTTACATAGAAATTTATAGAATTTTAGAAAAATAAAATCTGACTTGTCACAATCCTTGACAATCAAAATTGTTTATAATGAGGAAAAACATAAATACTATAAAACAACCAAAAAATGAAGATATAGCGGTAAGTGTAAAGAAATATTCCCTAGCAACGTAGAAATTTTACAATAGAAAGTGTAAAAAAGAAGATTTTGAGCTAAATAAGTAATAAATAAATAATAAGTAAAAAAAGCTAAGTAAATAATAAGTAAAAAAAGACATGAATACACTACAAACGTAGTAGTGTGAGATGTTCCAGAATTTTTTTTCATTGGAACCGTATACAGGAGAAAACTGATTTGTGGAACAATTATACAATTTTGCCCCCGTTGATCAAATTAGTACATATGTAATGTGTGTGTCGTGAATATTAATTGTGTTTGTTTGTCTAATATTGTTCCAATATTGTCATCAGCTAACGGTGGACGGACAGTATTTAATTGACGATCGGCTGAAATTTCCTACAAGGCCTAATCCAAAACATTGAAGCAATCTAAAAAATGTATATTTTCTTACAATAAAATAAAGCATTCTCTTTGCGCTTCTCGCATCTCTAGTGAAAACATACTTACTGTTTCATACCTCAAGATCTTGAAACAGTACTTGGCCATTTTGCCCGCTCAATTGACCATTAGTTGGTGCCGTATTAGAAAACTACAGGCGATTGTGGGGGGCGGAGTAACGGCTACCGTCGCTGGTAACCGTTACCATTTACAGCGGTATAAGTTATAAGCGAAGACTAGGACCTACAGAAATTTAATATCGTTGTTGTTACTGTCTCATTCTCTAATTATATTTCCTCCTATTGCTTACTAATATTATTAAATGCGAGTAATGAGGGGCACCGCATCGTCATCGGTTTCAAGAAATAGAAAAGTATGTTTTTCTCATGTATCTGCTTAGAATGATGAAAGTACCTTTTGCACCTTTATAACACACTTTTTCTCCGCAAAAGTGTTAACAGTTAATAGTATCATAAATGAGTTGGAAGTTCAGTAATAGTATTTGCAGCTTTATTGTGACTGAGACAGGGATCATAGTCTGTTTGGGTTTCAAAGATCAAGCGCCCGCTTGCGCCTCTAAATTATACATCTACCGAGTTATTTCAGATATGACCGTAATGGTAGCCGCTATGCTGGTCGCCGTCACTGTCGATACTTAACTCTTACGACTGACGGACATTAAAGATAACCCATTCTTACATGGCTTAAGGGGAAAGGACAATGCCGATTCGACTATGAGAAGTGGCGTCTTTTTTTTCGCGCGGCCACTAACCGAACTATGTTTTTCTAATAGGTAATAGCATAATAAACAAAACTTAGTATTGCATATATATAACTCTAAACTCAGTCCGAACTGAGTTATTGGGGTTAGAAAATGTTAAATATTCAAATGTTTTTGAGGCGATTTTCGTCATATGTGAGCAAGTTCAATAAAAATATGTAACAAAATAATTATCTTTGGACATTTTTTATTACCACTATAATCCTTTGAGGCCTTACACGCCGTAACTCCCTCCTCCTGGCAGCTGCACACATTGTTCGACGAGTTTGCAGGTATGGGTGAGTCATACATCGGTATTTGTGTGAACAATGCAAATCCCAAAACCCCTTCTTCCACCCCTCTACCCCATCCCCGCGCATCAATGAGTAAGTACATATTGTCTTCTTGCTTTCACAGGCGCAGATTCATATTCTTTTGTCTCTTTCATTACTTACGAGCAATAGATATCGGATTGGTGATTAATTCCATTTGAAAATCACTCACCGTTCTGGCTTCGTGTAGTTCGTTCGTGTGCGTTCCTAGTTCCTTGTTTTTTTTTTACTGAATAATCAAACTACGACTTGGCTTGTTTAACTGACTCCGATATAGATATCTTACCTAACAGAATTGGCTTGTTTACTGGACCTTCTGATTTGTGTAGTGAAGCATTATTGTGCGTGCTGTTTTAATATAAATACAGTGGAATATGGATCGAAGACAGGTGCATTTCTTGCCTTCGAAGTATAAGTCGAAGCAATAACAGTGTAAGAAGATCCTACCCTTTGACTACGCAGCACTTCCAGCAACATCCATTTCTGATTGATTATTTGGCTGAAGTTAAATATTATTGAGGTATGTAAACATTATATCAAAATGTTTTACGAATACTTTCATTCTTTTTTCACACTCTTTAATCATGTTTTTAAAATAAGTACAATTTCATAATGTTAATAGGACAAAGAGAGGAAGCATTAAGATATTTTGTGTTCCAATTACCGGTTTAAATTCCACTGTATAATTCCAATGCCACCAAAAGTTTTTAGTAAAAACCAAGTTTGTCATTTATATTTATCTCTCTACAGATATCCATTGAAGACCGGATTTGTAAACCTTGTTTTCAACAAGCAAAACGCTATATTCAACGAGGCGAGTTGGATACACAACGTGAACCAGTCGCAGCTGAGGGTGATGTTCAATCCGTAGCTGACGAACCAAGAAGATCTCAGCCCGATCCTGAGCCAGCGGATAGTGACCGTGAGATTGCTGACATCGAATCCGTACCTGACAGCTCTGAACGAGAACAAATGGTGCCAGTGGGACAGGTACTACCAGTCCGAAATGTTTGAGCTTTCCTATACAAGGATTTTCAAGAGCTCCTTTCAATACGAGAACTTGTATATTTCAATATTGTGAAAACAGTAACTTGGTTAGAATAGACAAAAATTTGAGATCTATAATTCTACAAGAGAAGAGCTTTTATATACCGCAAGGCGTACGCGTATGCGAACAACATAGGTTTGATCCAGTATGGATTGATATTTCACTTGTTGTCCGTCACGTATATAATACGTTTTCACCTAAACAGGTCAGCGATATGTTACGTCTTTTACAAAAAAAGCAAAAGCTGTTTAACTTCGAAAGACTTTCATCTATCTCGGCCGAAGTTTTCTATTACTATATTGGGTTTTCTAAGGCACAATTCACCGAAATATTACAATGTACACCGAGTATTTCAAATAACCATAGAAAACCAGCGACTGCCTTAGCCACGCTACTAGTTAAACTTCACACAGGGGAACCAAACCAAAGATTATGTAAAATATTTCACATGGCAAGATCAACATTTGAAGGTAAAATGAACAGCGTTAGGGAATCTTTATTGCTTGAATTCGTACCAAGGCATTTAGGATATGATCATATAACCAGAGAAGTTATAAGGCGTTGCCTTGCGATACCTAAAGCCTAAATATATATTATTAAATCGTTTTTTGTTAACACGTTATTTTTATATTGCAGTTTAAAAATTGTTGAACTTGATCTCATATGAAAAATATTGATGTATCTATATGTACCCAAAAAATAAACATTGGTTTGAATTCAAAGTAAGCATTATTATTGTAAACGCTTCTACGGTTTTTCTATTTTATAAGACAGGCATTGTAATTACTACATTCATTGTATTGTAAAACAGAACTGTATTATTTTTATAACAGCAGTGAAATATGAAATAAAATCATTGAATATATTATTGTATTTGTATTTTAATCTTTTATAAACCAACCAAAAGAAACCAACCGCCGAACAAGCCGATGGATGACTCACCAATACCAAACTCGCTGAACAAGGTGGGCAGCTGTCGGGAGTTACAGTGGGGGGGGGGAGGCTCAAAGGATTATAGTGGTAATAAAAAATGTCCAAAGATAATTATTCTGTTACATATTTTTATTGAACTTGCTCCCATATGATGAAAATCGCCTCAAAAACATTTGAATATTTAACATTTTCTAACCCCAATAACTCAGTTCGGACTGAGTTTAGAGTTTATACATATATGCCATACTAAGTTTTGTTTATTATGTTATTACCTATTAGAAAAACAGGGTTTGGTTAGTGGCCGCGCAAAAAAAAAAAAGACACCAAAAACCGGCATTGCCCTTTCCAATGAGCCTCAAACGTAGAGTATTTGACTAATGCGTTCTTCTTACCGGCTGCCAGACTTGGACCCTTACCGCAAAATGCATGTATCTAAAAGTTGCGTAACTTAGCCTTTATAAGCTTTTCTATAAAAGAACGAATACATGACACGGCAATTAGAAAGCGTACAAAAGTACAGACATTGGCAGAAGGGTGGCTACTCTGAAGTGGAAATGGGCAGGTAAATACTCAATATTTTATTGCCTCCATAAAGTTGACATATAAATGAGAAAGCACATTTATAGACCCTGTCGGGCACAGCAACTTAGGTAGAAAAGAGGTCTAATCATCTCATTATTTTACTAAGACAATTCTGCTGTCACATATGCTGTAGGACGGAAGATGGGGATGAAAGTTTATGAACTGGAGATTATGCATAGGACGAAAACTACCTTTTACCAGGATTTTTGTGTATCATTCAGCAGCATTATCCTGTCTATCCGTTCATGTATTATATATGTTCATGAATGTATGTTGTATATTGGAACATATATAATGAATTCATGGATATTGGTGTCTGAGTGTGACACTTGAGAGGATTTTCGCGCACGTCTACATTTCATATCGGCGGCTATCCGTTTCTACAAATACTTTACTACAAATATTGGACACCAGAATCGAATTCGAAATGGGCTTGTTCTAGATTCTTCATTTTTGCGATCCATGTCTTTCACGTATGATATTATCCGTTTGGACGTATTCCTGATCCTGAATAATTACTGTTAAAAAATGCAATTATATTAGTGTTATTTAATAATAATGTGGCTAAATAGAAGTTTAACAGTACAGTTAACATCGGACCGAGAAATATGAAAAAAGTCTCATATTTTGAACTGACCCCACATAAAGTGGGATGAGGATAGGCGGAAGAAGATAATTCTGTAATATTCATAGATGTGTTTAACTTAACCTTATTTTAATATGTTGTTATTTTTTGTTCCAGGTAATAAAGAAAGCCAAGCAATATCTACGTGGTTAGTTACACCGAAAGTTTATTACAAAGTTAAAAAACTTTGTTCTATTTATGTTATTTTTTTATATAGATAATATATCTGATAACCTGCTTTCCCTTTCTTGTATGTAAATAGCGTGTAACAGACGGACAAACCAGTTATGGGAACATTAATCTCACTAATTAAATGTCTAGACGACAACATAACATGGCCACACCACACGTGATCTGCATTATGACAGTGTTATGTCATCGAGAAAGATATGAAAACATATCATAATCGTTTCTTATATAGTCTCTCTCTCTCTCAGCCTAAAGACGTCCACTGCTGGACAAAGGCATCCCCCAAGTATTTTATCCGTGGGGGGTTTTGCCGTAATCGCCACGCTTGGCAGGCGGGTTGGCGATCGCAGTGTGATGGCATAGTACGCGGAAAGATGCTGCTGCCCATCCTCCGGTGTTTTTTATCCCTTAGTCGCCTCTTACGACACCCACGGGAAGAGATGGGTTGGTGCTATTCTAGGGCCACACCACAGGCCACCTTCTCACCACACACACAGGCCACAGGTCTTATATAGTAATACGAATGAAATAGGGTTTGAACGTCCATTTTCCCCGAACGGCCACATCCCTAAACGGCCATTTCGATCGAACGACCACATACTTGAAAGACCACATAATTTGAAATGACCATGTACGACGAATCAGTTTGGTCTCGTGCTTTAAAAGGGAGACCAAGGGAGACTTTGTCACAAATGATGACAATAAAACCGCGATACCCTGTAGTTCCACCAGCTTGTACCACCGGTGGTACCACGGACAATTTTTCTTTCCCATGGTACCACTATTCAGTGGTACTTTATTACCCGTAGATCAACCTTAAGGTAGACTTCGGAGCAATGCGGCTTGCGGCCTGCGGCCTGCGTCATGCGTCACTCGCGGCCCATGCGGCCATGCGGCTGTACTTTATACGGCCGCATGCGACGGTACGCGCATCGATGCGCGTACCGTCGCATGCGGCCGTGACGCATCGCTCGGAAAGGGTTTCATACACTCCTGTAATATAAAGTATAGGCCGCATGGGCCGCGAGTGACGCATGACGCAGGCCGCAAGCCGCATTCATTGCTCCGAAGTCTACCTTTACCGTACCAACCGTAGTCTTCCATGCTGGTCTGAGAGCGAAGAAAAAACATAGAATGTGCCAGCTGCTTCTCTTCCTGCGCAGATTGTAAAAGTCAATCGAGTGAAAGGACTTTATACTGGGGATTCCTCCACCCATAGACGACAGGCTAGCAACCTGTCACTATACCTGAATCTCCATCCCAGTTAGTCCACTATTCAGCTAAGCGTGGTCTTCGAGTCTCACGACTCTTGGCTCTGCCTACCCCGTAAGGGATGAAGACGTGATTCTGTATCTGTAGATCAACCGGTGGTACCACATGCAATTTGTTCTTCCCATGGTACCGCAAACATATCAGCAGATCTCATTAGTTATTTACAAATACTGAAAAGAAAGATATAATTAAAATGTATTACAAGCTAATGTAAAACACGACTGACAACTTACATAGCCTATTTCACTCAGAGGAATGCAAGGAATCTAACAATACCTCTTACATCAAAATCTGTTAAGCCGTTCAGGACTTATGGTAAAATAAGAAACTTACATACATACATACTTACATACATGGACCCTGAAAACATAACACTCCTTTTTTGGTCAGTCGTGTAAAAATGACAACATTCATTGCTGATTCGTTTTTAAGGCATTTGTTAGTGATTTAATGTTTTGATGTCAGCCGTGATTCAATCGTTGATAATTTTGTTTCCGATACTGATTGCGTACAATTTACCTTAAAATCTGTTAATATACGTTTATAATTAGGTTGTAAACTGTTATCTTGGTTATTGACCTGGATGTTTATAATTAGTTTGTAGTGTTATTCGATAAATTTATCAGTTTCTATAAAAGTAACGTTTTTGATAAACTCTTTGTTTTACACTTTTAATAAAATAAATATAAATTGTATACTCAATACCAATACTCAATATTATAATCCATAAAGTTGATATGATGACATATAGATGTAGTACATTTATGGACCTTAGCCTAGATGCATGTGTGATTTAGGATTAATCATTAATTTTATTTTATTTTTTGTTTATTTATTTATCATTTTATTTATCGCTCATCTAAATTGAAAGAGGATGTAGCGAACAAAATTGAAAAAGGAATGTTAAGATGGTTTGGGCATGTTGAGAGGATGGATGAAAGGAGATTGACGAAAGGTATAAAGCAGAGGTGAATGGAAGAGTTGGTCAGGGTCGACCTCGAAGAACTCACTCCGACCAGATTGCGGACCTCTTTAAAAAGGGAGATATTAGGAGCACCCATAACCGGAGAGCATGTATGAAGAGAGTGATGAGTGTAGAGGAAGCAAGAGAGATCTGTAAGGATCGTAGCAAGTGGAAATCGCTAGTCTCAGCCTACCCCCACGGGAAAAAGGCGTGATAATACGTATGTATGTATGTATCTTAATTGTAAATCTCTTTCAGCAAGTAGTTTTGGAAAAGTACATGACATTTCATTAAGTTTTTCAGCCTGTGTAAAAATCCCCATTTCCGGTTGTAGTGATAACTACAGAATTATTTTGAACTCCTAACTGGTCAACTGTGCATGTCATATTTTAGGTGAAATAGTTGATATATTGGGATACTATTCCTGTGGCGTATTACCTGCATGATAGGCTCTCGACTCACCACAATAGCAGGCATTCAAATCCATTAGTCTCCAGACAAATTGAATGGGAAAGTGACACACCAGTACACAAATTTCATGTGTTGTTTTTACAATACTTATTAAGAAAACAGGGAGACCCGCACATCAAAACGTTCTTTGAGTCACGCCGAAACCATTGGTAGCAATAACTCGACGCGATTTTGTGTACTTACGGAATTATATCAAAAACTAAACATTCATAACAAAACATTCTATGATTAAATTAGACTGTCAACAAAATCTGCAGAGTTGGACGTCTGACATTGACAGCTGGTGACACACGTTCCGTCTCAGGGTCCTAACAAACCTTTCTTATCATAAAAAAATAAGAAATCATGGTAGGATTGTTGTAGAATTTTAATTATTCTCCTTTAATATCGTCGACTTAGATTATTATAATATTCAACGAATAAATACCTTATTTAAACGTTAGTTTCTTTTAAAGCAATATTAAAGGTTGGTTTGACGTGCGTCTTGAATTCAAGCGAAAAGGAGCGTGACAAAGACGGGAAATGTCAAATCGAGTGGAGTCGATTCGCTCTCTCCCTGGAAGGCCGCCACGACATGTGTAAACATGGCTTCGAGCAATTATTAATTTTTTGGGGTTTTTTTCAACTTTCGCCGCCTCTCGGCTCCCTCGTTATGGGACTATAGTTTAATTCCTTTAGCTTTAAAAAATCCGCGATACGCGCAAGGGACACAGGGGATATTCGCCACCACGAAGTTGTCGGGAACATGAGCTGTTGAAAACCCACGTGCCCGCCCGGCCATATGAATTGACGCTTCTGGAGTGTCCCCCATCGCCAGAGGGTGCGGTTCTTCCGGACCGTGGACCGCATGCTCACGGCGCAGGCCCCGTCGTCGGCGACCCCAAGGCGCAACACACGGATCCTAACCTTATTTCCAAAGGCCGCATCGCCGCCCCCGATCCGATGTCCCTGTAGTGGCTCAGCGCAAATCTCGGAAGGTCCAGCCAGCGTCTACTATCTCGCATACAACGGAGCGTTGCAGGAGCGCCGAGCCTCTTTGATGACGCGACCAGCACCAGTGCTCGAACCCAACGGATCATGATGGTGAACGGGACAACGTTCTAAGTGCGCACAGACGTTTTGTGTACGGACCTGGCCAGGTACCCTATATTTGGTTTATGTTAATTTTAATTTTTCATTGCGGCAAAAGACTTATCAGATTTTGGTATTAGTATAACATGTGCCCGCCCCTCAGCGGCTAGTGTGTTGTATGCGGAATAAAATGCTATATTCTATCCCAACCATATTGTAGTTAATGATATCACCCTGCCCATGACTCCCAGGACCTAAGGCTTACTAGACAAGAGGTCCTTGTACTTCAAAAGTACGAGGCTCTATCCTGAGCACTACATCCGGCTCTCTCTAAAGTAATTGTTCGTGTATAATCGCACTGCGCAGGGATATTGCCCGTCTTCGCTTCAAATAGTTGGAGATCCCTGCGCACACCGAACAACATACACTTTTTATTTTTTTTTATTTTTTATACACGACAATGGCGCCCGAACAACTATATTTTTGAGCCTTTGAGTCCTGTGAGAGTGGCAGCTTTTTCTAAAAAATAGTTTTTAAATTTTTTAAACTCGCTCACTTGTTATTTTGAAATTTTGGTGATATCATTGACTGTAAAGTTATTATACTTTAGTGTTTGTTCGGTTTATATGCGACAGGGTTGTAAGCATACATTTAATACAATTCATAGTAATTATTATAATATTACTAAATAATATTATAATTAATAATATAATAATATAATAGATTTATTTGGGCTTAATATGAATAAAAAACACATATGGCTCAGCCATAATTCCTATTTAATCTCAATTTGAGAGCTAATTTTATATTTATTGACAGGGAGTGACCTGTATAAATTTGGAAATTTATCAATTATTATATAAACCTATTACATACTCCTGACACATATAACCTCACATTTTACCTGCCAAACATGTCGGACGGCGAAAGGGAAGAGCAATATCACGTGAAGTAAGTGGGGGAGTGCAAACAAACCACCTACCACTACTACTTCCTCATTTGTTAATACACGACCACGGGAGGTGCAATTGACACCCACCCACCCGGCCCTTCCACACTTAAAGCGTTACAACCCACATTGTCTCAACTAGGAGCTCCCGGTTTAGTACGTCAAGCCAACTCAATGGGTAGGAATACCTATGTTACGGAAACTAGGGAAGATGACGAACGCGTTATTCACATATTAAAGTGAGGGCCATTTGAGGTCGTGGAATTTAAAATTTTCTGGTGACTCAGACGTCACAGATTTTTTTTCTTAGAATTGATGATTTTAGGCGTAGTCGAAACACTTCAGAAAATAAAGTACTGGAAAATGTTTTTCTGGACTTACTTAGTGGTAGCTATCTTTGAATAGCATTATTAATGTTGCCACCGGGCACACACCATTTTTGTTAGCTAAAGGTCGGGAGATAATGACGGATGGCATACATTGTCGAAAAGAGGCGGCATTCCAAATTCGTTAATACTCTTCAAATGACCAGTCGCTCAGCTCATTTCTTCTCCGCTAAACTAGCACCGCGCTTTGTGATGTAATGTTGTCAGGAAGCATTCGGATGTTGTTTCACGACCTTCAGGAGATAGAAACCGGTAAAAGTTGGAAAATATCACATGTCAAGGACATAATAAAAGTCTCACAAGGTGTGTCCCCTAGCTAGCAACTTTCTTATCTTGAACTTTGTTATTTTGGATTGGTATACAAACCAATCAGAGGTCCCCATTTTTCTGTTACATATGACATGACTCACATGTGAAATTTTTTTGTCAAGCGTTTTCATGAAAACCAATTTCTTTTGTAACTACACACTCCAGGCGCCAGAGTAAATATAAGGACATGGACTAATACTCCTTAATTTTTTAGAAAAAAAGGTGCAACAAGTTTTTTCCCTTATACAAATGTCAGCCCAACGGCTATACATTTTAAATTTTAATTTATGCAGATCTCTCCATTAGTTTAAAGACTATTATTACAATAATAGACATCTACCTGGTCAACAGTAAAAAGTAAGTAAACCGAACGTATTTCCACTATTTAAGGATTTATTGAGCTTTTTCTGAAAAATTGGCACAGGGGACTGTTGCCTATGACAGGGACTGATTTTTGAAATAAAAATACCATCTAAGTACAAAATTATAGTCTTTTTATTATTATAAAATTTTAAAAACCTTAGGTAACATGTTATTAAACATTATAGAAACATTAAATCAACAGTATTTTATACGAGATCTTCGTTTTTAACAGTTTTATTAATCATTTTACTCTCACTACAAATCTAACTTGAGTATCATGTAATATCACATTAATTGAAAGAAGTAAGTACCTCAGACTTCTCTAAATACTAAGTAATCTGTAATCAGTCTCACTATCAGTCATCTGCTATGAAAATATCTAGCATTTGATTCAACTGTTATTGTTTTTCAAATACATTTACACTTGAATCAAATTTGTAGAAAATTCGGTTCCCTTTCATAAGCAAATTAGGATTAGGCAGTTTCTCTATGACTTGGTCCATTGCAACATCCGCCACATCCATTTGATCAATCCTAAATGTTTGACCTTTTTTATCACACAGTTTTAGGAAGGTAACACGCAGTTCATTTTCTTCTTCATCAATGGTGTCAATAACGCTCACATATCTATATTCCATATTTTTGGCAGGTAATTTGACAAGGATGTAATCACCAGTGTTGAAAGCATTTTCTGTAGCAACACAACTAGGTCCGGCGTCGTTCTCTGTTTCTGAATCAGTGAACACATCTTCTACACAAAGTTTTTGCTTCTCTTCATACAATATTTTTCCTATCTTGAAATGTAGACAAGAATCATTTTCACAAAAGCAGCTGAGATGTCTCATCACAAGTTCAGTGGAATTTAGTTTTATACCCGAAGAATTATTGAATTTTCCGGTAACTTGATGCACTTTGAGAGTACCAACAAAATTCTTAACCTTGGATACTTCTTGCTCGATTTTAGCACTCATTTGTCGAATCGTGTCATCTTGTATAATGCTTAAATTAATGGCAGGACATCTCTGTTTAATGGCATCCACAAACTTCTCTAGATTTTCGACATCAACTCCAGCAGCAAATCCACGGCATCTGCAGTCCTCTTGCATGTAGCTCCTACACCGTCCGGTGCGCCTTTGCCGTGGCCCCTCTCCGTATAGTTCCAGGTGAACTTTTGCACATGTGGAAATCGCTCGGGAATTTTACTAGCCATAATATAAAAACATAGTTTTATTTCTGTATTGTGTCACAGGCCCATCGCACAAAAAATGCAGGGTTTTGATGTCAGGTGGCAAATCATCAAAAATTGGCATCAGGTGAGTCCAAATCGCAGCGGGAGTATGAGAAACATTCGTAGAGATTGTGCAGTAACTTTTTATTTTCTCTTTCAAGTATATTACAACCGTGTGTAGACTAATCTGTGTACGTGACCCGCCGAAATGGAAAGCCTGAATTTCTTGAGCGTATTTTGTTGCATAATTTTCTGAGAAATCTACATGAATTAGTACATCTTCTTCTGTCAGTGATTTTTTAAGTTGCTTTATTGAATTGAACTGATGTAAAATATTTCTTTCATGGCGGAAAAATGTCTCAAGATCTTCATGCAGTTCTGTGATGAGGTGGCGAGGATTCACATCAAGAGACTTCTTAGTGTATTTGGTAACTCGGCGAGTGTTTTTGGATTTTGGGTCGTAGAATTCTGCTTTTTCAGCTATCCATTTTTTATAAATGATTGACCTCCTGTCGTCGAATTCTTTGTAAGAAGGAGTCTTATTACAACAGTTCTGACATTCTCTTGGACAAACACTGCTCATTGTATCGGTCACAACACAGTTCCTGAAGCAGTTTTTGATAGCTATTATAATTCAGTATTTTGCCATTATGTAGAGCTGTTAATTTCAGGTCTATATTTGCATGTGTAGTGCACAAACAAGTATCACGCTCATCTACTTTGGGCTTCACAATCCAAAATGGTCTGAGTCTGCAAAAGGTTTGATAACTAAGTTTGAATTGACTCTTCTGTTTTTTGGAATTTGCTGTATAGGCCGACTAACGAATCAAGCATGTATCTCTTTTGTTTCCGGGTCCCCTTTCTAGTGATGAACTCTTTCTTTCCTGCTCCTAGTCTACTATTAGAATCATCTTCGAAGAAATTTTTTTACTGCTCTTACAACGTCATCGGATAATTTCTTTTTTCCTGCCAGTCTTCCGGTAACTTTTGACTTTTTTTATTCTTCTAAGCGTTATCACAGCATTGTTTTCCATCCGCCATAGTTTATATTTATCAACCATCGGTCCTGAAACTACTTTTGCTAGCATTCTCTTTTCTGTTACAGTTTTCAAATTAGACAAATTTTCTTGTAATTGCTCTTTTAATACTTCACCAAAAAGCGCCTTTTTGACCACCTCTTTTCTGGTTTCTGGGGTATCTGCCATTTTCTGTAACTTGGTGTTAGGAGTATATTTAGGTTTCGGTTTTGTTCTCTTCGTCAATCTTGTTAAGCGTTTCTTATATTTCAATAGCTTCTTCTTAAGTTTATTAATTTCATCATCTTTCTTCTTATTTATCCGGTATCTCAGTGCTTTATTTCTGTTCTTCCTTTTTTCGAATCTTGTCAGCAACATCACCTTTAGGTGTTGGCGGCATTTGCAATAAATCTGAATCTTCAGACTCTGGAGTATTTTCTCTCATGAATGCTGTGGCAATGTTTTTCAACTCTTTTTTCTTATTACGGTAGTTGCTGCAATGCTCTCTCCACTTCTTTTTTACTTCGCGGTGTTCACGGGGAGTCATATTTTCCACAAGCTTCCTAGTTCCCTTTTCTTTTTCTTAAGGTATTTAATACGTTCCTTCTCTTTAAGAGCTTCCCGTTTCTGTGGATCGTTTTTCATATGCTCATATCTCTTTCGCTCAGCTTCTCTTTTTCTTTGCAAAATCTCTTCCCTAGAAAGCTTTTTCTTCCTCGGCGCCATACTGTACTCGTAAAACACACGAAAAGTACCTAAAACAATGAAAAGCAAGCGTAAGACAGTCCCCTGGAAGGACAAACAGTCCCCTGACGTGTGGCGGGGCAGGGGACTGACGCCAGGGGACTGTTTTTTATTATTTCATTCAGAGGCAGTTTAAAATGTAATTGAGTTACGTTATTTTCCTTTACTCATGGATCATATATATCTTAAAACAATATAAACTACATAAGGTATCAGTAAAATAAATAAAAATAAATGATAAAATATTCTTACCAGAGGACTGTTGATTTTAAGGTTATGGCGCGTGCTTCGCAGATGGACGCGTGTACGGCACTAAATAAAATGGCGTCCGGAAGCTAATGGCGGCATCTGCGTTAACTTCAGATCGATTGCGTTTCGTTACACTCAAGTATGACCTACATTTTATTATTTATTCGGCCTGTGGTGTGGCCCTAGAATAGCACCAACCCATCTCTTCCCGTGGGTGTCGTAAGAGGCGACTAAGGGGTTTAAAACACCGGAGGATGGGCAGCAGCATCTTTCCGCGTACTATGCCATCACACTGCGATCGCCAACCCGCCTGCCAAGCGTGGCGATTACGGCAAAACCCTCCATGGATGAAATCCTTGGGGGAGGCCTTTGTCCAACAGTGGACGTCTTTCGGCTGAGAGAAGAAGATGACCTACATTAACCTTTTGGAAAACGTGGCGCGTAATTTAAAATATACACAGGGGACTGTTCACGAAATACGGAGACACATTTTAATTTTATTTTTTGACGATTTTTAATTATGTTTGTAAAAAAATAAGCATTACTCATGAGCGATTGTTAAATTTTGTTTAAATAAAAAAACAAGTTATATGATTTCTACAGATATTGTCTTAATTATTTTGCCTTTAAGTGAATATTCTGTTTTGGAGACACCCCAGGGGACTGTTTTTTTAGCACTTTACGATTATTTTTTTAATAAAAAAAAATGTTTTAATGAGTTATTTACTGCCAGTAGGGATAGATCTGGGCATTAACTTTAAGAGTTACTATTACTTATTACATAATCTATACCTATTATGAAAATAATGACCTGAGACAGCGAGTGGACCAGTTTCTGGAGAAACACCCACATACGGGTACTGCTAAATCCACCACTTATAAAAATCCACCACTTATTATGACTAGTGGTTCGCCGCGAATTTAGACCTCGCGATTATTATTTTAAAAATATGCGTTTATATCAAAAACGGCTGAGCCGTTTTTGTTGCGCAACGAACTTAAAAATTTTACGGATGGTTGCTACACGTATCCTAATATTATAAATGCGAAAGTGAGTTTGTTTGTTTGTTGGTTTTTTGTTTGTTTGTTTGTTTGTTACCTCTTCACGCTTTATCTACTGAACCAATCTTCTTGAAATTTCGAATACACATAGCTGGAAGTACGGAGAAGGACATAGGGTACCTTTCATCCCGGGAAAAAGCACTGTTCCCGTGGGAATATCACGCGGGCGAAGCCGCGGGCGAAAGCTAGTTCTTAATATCATCGAAATTAATTCAACGGTTCGAGAGTTATAGCGGAACAAACATACATACGTACAAACAATTTGTTTTCGTCCCAACTTGAATTATGTGGTAGGCAGACGTTATGTCTTTTCCCGATTATTTTTGATATTGGTTTCATCAAAAACATGATTGCAATTATAGTTACTCTATTCTACTGTCTTTATTATTGATAGGTTTATGTGCTACGTGATGCTACTATGTCAATTTTTATGCGTTCAATCTCTATATAGTAACGGCATACTTTTATTATGGTTTTTGTCATTCCATTTCTTAAAGCTTTATTATTGCTTTTGTGCCTATTTCTTATTGTGCCACTTTTATTTTGACATTTAAACGCGTTCCCATTAAGCAAACCTCGCGTATCAACGCAAAGCCTCAATCTGACCCCACTGCTATAAAATTCCAACTCAGCTTGAAAATATAAAGTATTTTTTTTATGAAACCGTTGGAAATGTGTCAAAGTTACTCTAAGCCTCCGTAAGAGGTAGTTTAGTTCGGCCATTAGTCCAAGTGCACACTAAGGTTTCGTGACGTCACAGCCGAGCGTGCCAAGTAGCACACGCGACACGCCACATCACTATGTTTTAGTAATAATAACCTTATAATGTAGGTTGTAAAGAATTAAAGAAAAAGATCATTGATCATTGTCATACTAATATTATAAAGAGGAAATGTTTGTTTTGTGAGTTTGTTTGAAGGGGGTAATTTTCGGAACTACTGAACAGATTTCCAAAAATCTTTCACAGATAGAAAGCTTCATTATGCCTGAGTGATATAGGCTACAATTTATGTATGTACCTCCCATGCGAAGCCGGCGCGGGGCGCTAGTATTCAATCAACTTGAATGAGCGGTTTTGTTCGCTTCGGATGTGGGTGGGATTTTCACATTTTTGTACTCTTTGTGTTATTTCCAAACTATTCTAAAAGTATTTATTTTTTTATGTATTTCATTGGACATGAAACGTAATACCTCTCTTTTTAAACTCTTAAGAGTTAAGAAGAATCTACGCAACATATGGAATTTGCCCTGACTTCAAATCTTAACTATTATATTGACATCAATTAACAAAACGTATATTAGCACTCTTTGAAATTAGATTTCATCCTCATCTTTCCTTTAGGCCGACACTAAATACAAAAGTTATGTCACACTGTGCTAATGTTGCAAGAGTATATAACATAAGATATCACTAGATAACATTTGATACGTAGATCAAACATGACCTCTGTATTTCCCACGGAACAGTGTCACATCGCAACAATGATAATATGAATGGAGACAAGTTCCTACTCTCGTCCTTGCGTCCTCGTGCCCTGAAAAACCTTTTGTTTTGCGTTGAAAAGAATTGTGACTGTTGTGACATACAAAAACTTGGCTTTGACTTGAATTCAAGCGACTTTCGGATTACCCTTCAACCTTCAGTTTAAAACATTCTTTATCCTATCTAACTAATATTATAAATGAGAAAAAGATTTCGTTTGTTTGTTTATTTGTTACCTCTTCACGCTGTATCTACTGAACCAATCTTCCTGAAATTTCGCATACATATAGTTATTTCATCCCAGAAAAAGCACTGTTCCCGTGGGAAATTCACGCTGGCGAAGGCGCAGGCAAAAGCTAGTTTTTGACTATATTCTGTGGCTTTGTTGGTATTCGTTGATTAGCCTTACTCAATATTTTATTGCATCCATAAAGTTGACATGGTGACATATAAATAACAGTACATTTATGGACCCTGTCAGGCACAGCAACTTGGGTAGAAAAGAGGAGGTCTTACTTATGTAGGGAGTAAGTTTAAGGCTAATCAACAAAAAAATATCTTCGCTGTTTAATAAATAGATGATTGAAATCAGAAATATAAATAAAATAGGTGCTTTATCAACATAATTTTTCCATTGCACAACAGACGAATCTGTAAAATCATTGAATTTAGTTACCTAGTCTTTTACAATCTGTTTAGTTAAGATTTAACTGTGTCTCATTAAATAATCTCAGCGTGGAAAAGTTTGAAGTTTCCTTTATGTCAACTCAGAAATAACAACGCACGCAACACGGTACTCCTGGTTTAGAGCAAAGTAGGTCACTAGCTCTTCTGAATCTAGCTAGAAAATTTAGACAAGAGGACAGTTCTCTTAAGTTTTTGCCCGTAGTACGTAGTACTTATATTAATTCTGTGCCCGTAGTTTTCAAACTCGCAAAGAAACAGATGTTTTATCAAACGCTTTGATCTGAAATTCTGTAGGTAACATACGTACATACGTACACAAGAGAAATAATTTACTGGAAGTTGACCAATATTTTGAGAAATTTAAAAATTTTCGAGTGAGATTGACATTAATATGGAATTGATCTTCGTCGTCGATTTATCTTGTGTTTGTCATCCCGATTTAGTATTTCCGCTACTTCATTTTATCTTATCATCACTCGCTTGTAATTTAATTTAAATAACATTTTCATTTCTCATGCTCGGAAAATGCTAATTTGTGCAGGATATAGGCTGCACAAAATCGAATTTTGTGCACAAGGGCAAAAACGTGTCTACTCATAAATGTATATAATGTAATTAAGGCAAAGAAAATGAGTCATACTGCCAAACACGATAAAAAGTTCATAGATAGAATTTGTTATTTTATTCCATTTACTTTTAATTTATTTTCCTTATGTGTTTTTTAAGACATAAAAGATATTAAAATTTAAATTCAAGTACGGTATGTTATTTAATTAATTTAAGAATATTATTACTAAATTAATTTAATAGTAGGCTGTATAGGTCTGCAGCTTAAGCCTATCAATGTCGTAAGATTTAAAAAAATAAAGCGGCGGGAAACAGCATTTGTTTTTTCGTGCGTTTTAATTTCTTCAATTTGATTTATTTCCTCGCAATCGAAGTGAAAAGCAGAGTTTATAACTCGTCCACAAAACGATTTTTATCCTCGACATTACTATCAGCTAAAAGTCTCGGATAAAAATGATTCGTTTTGTGCACTTGTTGTAAAATCTACTATTCATAACCCTATAACGTATTGACTAATATTTTTTCACGCAGAGAATTGAAATTTCTTGAAAGAAAAAGACTGTTAAATTAGGTATCAATAACACATACAATGTTATTATGTACCTAAATCAGTCAGGTTAATTTTCAGTCGAGTACTTGTGGAAACCGTTATGGATCGCGGTTGCGGTTAAAACTGTTACAATCGGCCGGTTAACCGAACCCTTGTTGCCCTTGTTGTAACCCGGTTAGTTCTGGTTTAGAACTAATTCTCTTAAACATATGTCTTTAATCCGGGGCCAAAATTGGTATTCGATCAAAGTTAAATTGATTGGTGCGAAAATAATTTAAGAAATTGTTGACGCAGTGAGTTTGATTTATAGATTTAAATGAAGCAATGTCAAACTCGGTCACTCTTGCCTTAGAAGATAAAGAAACTGCCCAGAACACAATGAGTTTGATTATAGATTTATATGAACAATGTCAAATTGGGTCACTCTTGCCTTAGTAGAGAAAGAAACTGCAAAAAATAATCTTTGATTTTTCTCTCCTTTTCAGCATCCCAGTCCACGCAATAAAATATCCTTTTTTGTCGTCTTGTTTTTTCGAAGTAGAGAAGCTTATTATATCGTGGGCCAAGACTCACTTAGGGTTGCTACCATTATTTTAAATTTTCTCGTTTCGCAACTTCATTTTCTGTATTGTTTCTGTATAATTGTAATTTTAATGGTAATATGATTTTATAATGCAGTATTAATATAATGTAATGTAACTAGAATACTTACAACCTGTAACCCTGGGAAGACCGGTGGCTCCTAACACAGGTATCTTTTACTTAAAAGGAGTCGCCTGCCACTTGTAGTAACCAATGTAAGTGAATCAATAAAATATTTTTTCATTTTTTCATTTCATTTCATTTTGTCTTGAGCCGTTCTCAAATTTTGCGAAATTTTGGTTAGGCGCCAATTTGAACTCAACAACCCAATTAACAACCTTGAAATAATATCTCATCAGTGTTTGGAATTGGCGACTTCCCGGCTAGCCCAATAAATGAATCACACTTCGAACGATGCCAGGGAATCAATCATTCAACAGACGGGAAAATTTAATGCCAAATCCATAATTCACTTCGAAAAACACGAGGATTGAGGGGCTGGAGATACGATAATCTTTATTTGATGAGGTATGTGCGAGTTACGTAATCTATAAATGTTAGCCTTATGACCCGGAGACCTGTGCGAATCACACTGATATGTAACCTTATGATATTGTAGATAATAACATCTAATATCCAACCGAATATAATATTCAAAGTCAAAGTCAATTATTTTTATTTATATAGGCTTAAAAACAGCACTTATAAATCGTCAAAATCTTGTTTTTCAGTTAGTTGACGTCATAAAATTACTTAAAGCTAAGGTTACCACCACCTCCAAAGCGCAAGTGGAGAAGAGGCGGCGCAACAAACTTCACTGCTGCATTTTCTCCAAAGACATCACTTTACAACATATGTCTTACAATTAAATGACTAATTCCAATATCTAATAACAAAAAAAAGCTTCAGAAATCACATTAGACAATTGATTCCGATGACCTGGGGAACGGCAAAAAAGTCACGTCGTCGTCTTTAGGCAAAGGCCGTGAAAATGAGTTTCGACACAGAGTATACAAGGTTGTTGGGTATACTACAGTAAGATGCAGATATAACTGGCCCCCCTATCTCACAGATTCCTATTTCAGGGGGGGCAGGTTTCTTTGCTTCTGGCTGTACACAGCAGGGTTAATCGATCTCACATCAGCCTTTATATTCAAGTAAGTCAACGTCTCAAAAGCAAAAATTGAAGTACAGGAGCGTCTATTGTTTTTTCTTCACTGCATGTTACGTAAGGAAGTCAATAATGTTGAAAAGTGTTAACGATCGGATATAATGAGATAATAACATAGGAAGTAGCGAACATGAATAGAGAATATTAGCCAACATAAGAAACAAAGCATTTTGAAACTGCCTTTGTTGAGAAAATGAACTTCCTAATTAGGATGACGTTTTATAATAATGATATGCTAAAATATACACAGGAAACTAAACTAGATAGTTACGTGGTTTAGTTCCGCAGTTTGGAATTTTTCTACTTAGGAATAATACTTAAGATAAAATCACTACTTACACGCAGAAAATTGTCGGCGGTTCTCGATGTCATCTGCTTGTATGTTTGTTTTTATCGGATCCACCCACGATTCAACTGTAACTGTTGTAACTGTTCTGCTTTAACTGTATTCTGGCCAAAAAATATTGATTGATAGATTCCACGAAACGAGCAAAATACTACTACTAATGTTGTTTGATTTATTATTTTTCCTATATTTGTGTTCCAAGACTGTGCAATACACATATCGCATCCATACGGTGGCTGCTCACCGTACCAGCCCTCGTCTAAAGAAATCGCGCTAATAGCGCCATTTTCTCTGAATGGCCGCTCCTTTTGATCACACATTTGCCGCAAGCCTTCCCCCGCCACTCCTGGATCTCTCATTAGGACGCGATCGGCTATTTCCTCTACCCTCCTTCCCGGACTTCCTGTTTCCGTGTCCGACCTGAGTACCCAGAACTTTTTTTATATGACTAGACCAACGTCTGTCACTGAATGGCTATCCCATTTGGTGCTGAAAATGTAAAATTTTAAGATAAAGAGCTTTCTATTCTAACTCTGTCTTGCTTTATAAATTTACAAGCCAACTTTCCTCATTATGCTGATACGGTTGACGATTTAAGTTATATCAATTACATATTAGTTTTATTGTTTAACCACGATTTTATAAAACAATAGTACTTCTGGGTAACAACTAAAATAGATACTAAGTAAGTATTACTCTTACACAGAAGGGATTTAACATCGTCAAAGGAATTCTTAATTTATTTCAGCCTGAAACGCCAAACTTTCTTCTTACATTATTATTCGAATCCTATAGTCTTAGTCGAATATCAACTGTTGTCGACTGTACAAATTCAAGTCACGCTCCTTTGCCCATTTCTTTCCATATTTCAAATGCGCTGCTCCAATAAAACTACGTTAACGTTGAGTGCTAGCTCCAGGCGATTAGCACATTCACAAGATTTCTCCAGAGTTCGCGCGACATTCTAGACTGCTCTAGTCGTTATTGAATTTCCGACTGCGACATTTTTATGTCGAGATTTGTGATCCATCGCTGATCGAGTTTCAAGTGTTGTGACTGTAGATAGCAATGTTTACATATTTGAAGATTATTACGATCAAATCAATAAGTTCACAATCACTTCTTTCTTTCTTTTACTAAGACTGATATCAGATTTACACCCACTGTTTACATTATTTTCAAATAGATTTAATACCACGTGTGTCTTCAGTTCAGTAGAGACACTTAAATTTTCACTACTGTAAAAAAATCTAGTTTATAGGAATTTCTTATCTGTATAGGTAATAATAACTCCCTGAAAGTTAAAATCTCTATCTGGGTTAATAGTTATTTAAGCAAGTATGTATCTCTAGTAAAATCTGGTGTGACCTAGTTGCATCCGTGTAAGGCCAAACACTGAATATTATGTACTGCAGATGCAGCTTCCACTTCAACCTTTTAGATACATTGTACCGAATTATATTGTGTGATTTGATTGGGTAATATGATTCTTAAGCCTGTGTTTGTGAATGTATATCTACTAGCTGGTGCCTACGACTTCATTTGATGTTACTTTCTTAATACTGAGGTCTGACTAGATTAATTCAAAGTGGCATTCAGGACCACGGCCCCGGTCCAGAGAGCTTACCTACCCCAGATTTATATTTCACCCCTGGACACAGCTGCTTCTTAAATTTGAAGTGAAGAAAACAGGGTAATTTTACTCTATGCCCAATAGGGCAATATCAGATAATAATAGGATCAGAAAGACTTATGAATCAGGATTTTTGAGTGTCCGTTGCATACCCATTTAATTGTTCTATATAGATCTCCTCATATCCAGTTTCGCAGTGCAGTTAGGCTTGCACTGACTCAGTAGTTAGTCATTATTTGTTTTTTTTTTATTCTTCCTTTAATCACCTCTGTAACACAAGTTTAATTTTCTTTCACATTTTGTTTGTCAGTTCTTTTAATGCGCGCATTATATTATCTGATCTGCAAATCAAATCAAATGATTAAATTGTAGTTAAGCACATAACCATGGACTTTTTATGTTTTTTTTTATGACTGCAATTTGTTATGTGTACTTACTTACTGAATACAATAAAATTGCATCGTTTTCTTTATGAAAACAATAATAATACAGCTCTAGATGTATTTGCTTGCAGCGTCTCCTTGGACCAAGTATCTATAGCTGCATATTTCTCTTGAAGCCGTGTTGGCCACACTGCAGCCTCTTGAACACGTCGCGCCTCTTCGTTTTATTGGACCCTCTGGAAATATCGCTTTTTAATACAGAATTAGCATCAAGTTCTACTGATTTGAAGGCCAATCAAATGTCATAGGTGTTTTATAAAGAAAGCGTTACATTCAATAAAATTCAATTAAGAATGAACTAGAAAGGAAACATTCATAAATAACCACTAGGAAACTAGAGTTATTTCATTGGAATGTACATTACATTGTTAAACACTTCAAGTTCAATTCGGAATTTAGAATCCTGGTTCTTCTCTAATAAACTTTGATTTAATGAAATAGCTAGCTTTTTGCCATCACCGTACTATGTAGAACGGAACGCAAATATTTGTCGATCTCCCTAATTTATTATACAAAGCTGCAGTCTGCAACTATTTTAGATTTCCGGGAAATCTGGGTCAGCTACACGGCTAATATTTAGTATCATCGCGGTCACTATGCATTTTTCAGAAATGCCAAGTCTGACTGTTTAATTAATAATAGGGAAGAGATATATTGTAGTTGAGAGATAGATTGTAGGTATATATTATATTTATATATGTATGTTTATTTGCTTTCATATTTATGTAGTATATTTACGGTTACACTTTGTGCACCCATGTCATACTTATTTCTGTTTATCCCGAAGGTTGACTGGTAGAGAATTCTATTAGCGTTAAGTCTATTATTTTGTGCTAGTGCTATTATTTTGGTCTAATAATTTTGTAAATAAATAAGTAAGATTTTTTTTTACTAGTGATACTAAATATGTAGCTGCTATTGACACAGAAAACCTTCTACTAGTAAATCGATAAACTGTGAAAGTACTTAACCTAATAGACTTAATATCGCATGACGCTTACTCATGTTATTACTTACACTCAACGATAGTAATCTTGAACTCAATAGCTTAATTACGCTTATAAATACTGCAATCACCCTTCGTATCTAATAAGCTCTAAGGGCTAAGAAATACTGACTATAATTACGGAAAGTAAGCGCCTTGTAGAGGTATTACACTAGATATGTGAGCCTTGTAGAAGTATTCACCATACATTTCTGCTTTTCACTTCAGAGATCAATTCAATTTGCTGGGTACTATCAAATTGATTGGGTAAAGTAGCATTTTTGTGATTCGGTGATGATTTTCATGAAAATGACACATTATGCTTCCTCTGAATTGCATGATACAGAAATTTTAATTTAGTGGTCAATAAAATAATCCACGAAGGACTTTTTGTCAGCAGTTATCTTGTACTTGCTGCGGGGTCCGTGTTTACGGTAGCACGTCGAGCCTTGGACCCTTTTGTACTTACCCCCAAGCCTTACTACACACAGCGGGATTCCTGAAGAAGGACTGCATAAGCTTCAGGATATCTAAGACTGCGAAGTCAGCAGTTACTACAGAAGTATATTTTTATTTCATCCTATAGCTCTGACTCTGAGGAGCGTCATTTTGTCAAGCCGTGTAACACCACCACACACACACACACACACGGACAGTAATTCCCGGGTATTTCCTCGAATGTATCGGACAGTCATAATATTATTAAAGGCATCCTTGGCCCATTTGTCGGGACGGATGGTGTGACGTCAGAGGGTGGGCCAAGTGAAACCATAACACGAACGCCACGGACGGCGTTATCTATATGGTGTTTAGTTTATAATGCTTTGATTGAACGCAGCAGCATACATATTGTGTATGTAATTTGATAAACTCAGTATTAATTAAAAACTAACGAATATATTTTTTAATTTATTCACATTTTATATATGTAATGTATAGAATTTCGTACTAAAATATTTAACATGTTTAAGTACTTAATTATTTATCGAACTATCATTTTATTGAATGGCCTTAAAGTTTTGCGTCTCATCATTTTCATGATAACCGGAATTTCGGTACTCTTAAATTTATTAATGGAATTCGTTGACGTGTCAGTTGTCGCATTACCACAAAATTGCAGTTGCTGACGAAACATGCGTCATTTAATATTAATTCGTGTTTAACAGTGGGCCAGTGTGCCGTGCCGGGGAGTACATAAAATATGTGTTGTAATTAATGCTGGCTGGACGGCTTGGCCGCTGGCCAGCGCTGTGTTTTGCCTTCATTGGACGTTATTTGCGATTTTGCAAAATGTTTTGCTAACCTGTAGCAGCTAGAATGACCCGAGTAATGGGTTAAATACTGCTTCCTTAGAAGCTAACTAGAACGCAAGAATGCCCTAAATTTGTTTGAGATATATAATTTGCAAAATGTAATGCTAACTAACTTGAAGTAGGTACTGGTAATCTTTCTCTCTCTCTATCTTTCTCTTATCTGAGCGTTTTCCCGGTTGCATCCTCAGCATACGTGTCGGAGCCCGGGGTCCGCCGGTAATATGAACCGAATATCTGCATTAGCAAACTTGTGCCATATTCTCCAAGCAAAAGCTTTTCTAAGATCGTTGAAGACATTCGCAAATAATTTGCTATCCAGTGGCCTCTGGAATGACCCGGAAATGGTTTAGCCATGGCCTCCTTTAGAAATACTTTTAGGAAAATCTAGATCTTTGACCTAAACTAGATCTAGAGGTTTAGGTAAGTTTAGACTGATTTATTTGTATATCTGTCAGCCAGAAACAGTTAATCCTAATTCGCCGTGAGAATTATAGTACATAATAGCATTTGTAACGTGTGTTCTCACACTGTACAATTTCACCAGCTTCACCGTATGTACCATATGTGGATATTAATGGAAAATGTTTATTTGTTCCAGGTAATCTCCAGTACATACTACATCAGACTTGAACTCATCCCTCTAAGCACCAGGTTGAGTTTGGTGCATGCAACGTGCAGAGGTAGACACTACGCACGCAATCAAGTACTACAACTAATTTACGATAGAAATCGAATGTTCGGAAGTCTGGAAGGCTAATTATAAATCCTATTGCACATAATCTAAAAAAAAGTTGACCAATCTAACAATCCAAATAGGTACCTGTACGTACAGTCGACTTAAGATATCACCGTGGGTTTCAACAATAAATCAACAGATGGTTTAATTAAATATATATAAATTAAAAAGATAGGATCCCACGGAGACGCTGGCTTACTAATTGCGGTGCTACAGGGTGGTGCCACTTATTATTTACTGGTCTCTAACGCTGTGTTTCGGTAAAATCGGGCGGGGTGCCAGTTTCAGAGAGTTTTGTAAAATAAATTATATTATTTGTTGTTTTTTTTTCAAGTTTCAAACCAGGTCTGGGCTGGCTTAATTTGGAGAAAATTTGGCTAACAAAAGGAAACAAAGACTTAAGCAATCAGAAATATGTATATTTTTTACACGACTGACCAAAAAAGGAGTGTTATGTTTTCAGGGTTCATGTATGTAAGTAAGTATGTATGTATGTAAGTTTCTTTATTCCACCATAAGTCCTGAACGGCTTAACAGATTTTGATTTGAGAGGTATTGTTAGATTCCTTGCATTCCTCGACATAGGCTATGTAAGTTGTCAGTTGTGTTTTTATTTTTAAATAATTAGCTTGTTGCATCATTGCATAGATATCGTGCCTATCATATCATACCTGATCATATCCCGTTATCAATCGCCATACTGCCTTATGCTTAGGTTTATTTGCAATAGATTCACACGTGCTACTGCACTGTTTATTACGCTTATTTGCCACCTGACTAACTCGGTTGCATCGCGTGCTTACTATTATCTCAACACCACGATAATATATGACATGAATATGTATCCAATCCGCCTAATACCGGATTGACCGCATAACTGCATAAGCGGGACATTTTTACTCTAGAGACAACGCGGTACAGACCGCCTGAAAGCATAAACCGGACGATCTATCTATCTAGCCCTATCTTCGTCCGGTTTATGCCATCAGCAAAATTTCGGACCCAGGAAAAAAACTTAAAATAATCCCGTACATTTGTGTGAAATATACATTTTTTACCGGACTTACTCGAAAAAAAATGTAAAAATACTATCTCGGAAAAAATTCTTAAAAACATCTCCAAATAAAAAGGTTGCGCGGCAGAGTCGGTCTTCCTCAGACATAAAATATGTCGGATGGCAGCCCTAGACGTAGATCACGTTACGCAGTACGCATACCATACTCCTAGTTTTGCTTCTGCTAAACGGCTGGATTTCTGGTATGTGTTTATTACCACTAATATATGCGCGTGCCACGCTAAATTGCATGCGGGTTCTGTTACAAAGAACTTTCAACGTGAATGAATAATGGTATAGTAACTGTAAGATATTATTATGTAATAAATATAACACGTAATATTTTTACGTTCCTCGACATGTGATTTAGATTAATAGCACTACAGATAGTGTTGCATTATTTCTAGAAGTAGTATACCGAAAAAATGTTGTGGTGGTTGTGGGCCAATGAGCCAGCGGTGTAAGTAAATATGACGAGCTCGACCTCGAATGAGAAGAAGGACTTATCAGTAAAATGCACCAAATGAAACTTGTTCGGAAAGAATGGTATTTGGTATTTTACTATAAAGTAAAATTATTATATGAGATTTTAATAATTACATAGAAATAAACTGCTATCCATACTATGGTTTTGATATTGCGTTTGTTTCTGCTTTTTTGTGGTATGTATCACACGCGTATTTTATAGCACTCATTAGAGCTCCATCCTTATGACTGCGTACCTAAAAAGCCCCAAGATAGTGTAAGGGGTGCAATTATCCCTTGTTTATGGTCGTAATTATTATAACTCACAGTTTACCAGATTATTTTACAAATTTAATAGGTTATATTTAACTTGGCCAATTTGTGGCATACGAAACCTAATTCCATCTGCTTTTGTTATTGTTATTGGCCGAGTATTTCGCTGATTTGTAAAGTGTGGTCTGCAACACTTTTTTTTATACAGCTACTAGGTCCCACTGCTGGACAACGGCCTTCCCTTTATTTCTCCAACTACGTCTATTTCTCGCCAGTTGTTGCCACCGCTTAGGCTGACAATTTGTCAGATCACCCCTCCTCACAAGGCACACATTAATAAGTACTACGTACAAAAAGGAAACTCCCTGCACCTCCCGAAATATGGCACCCCTCCCCCGCACCCTCCGCACTTCTCTCCCGTTCTTTTGTGTATTGCGACGATATGACTATGAAAACGCACACATTGACATGTTCACTGATATGCAGTTTTATTTGTAGTAGTAGTAGGTATATTTGACGCCCCATTTCAATGTCAAACTCAAAGTCAATTATTTTTATTTATATAGGCTTAAAAATAGCACTTATAAATCGTCACATTCTTGTTTTTTGGTTAGTTGACGTCATAAAATTACTTAAAGCTAAGGTTACCACCGCCTCCAAACCGCAAGTGGAGAAGAGGCGGCGGCGCAACAAACTCCACTGCTGCATTTTCAAATTGCAATGAAGCGCCCGCCCTGTGCCTAAGGTCTGCAAAATTCATGATTAAAATCTGCTATTACATAAAATGGTGATATATTTTCCAAGTATATATCCAGTCGCTGATCAGTTGAGTAGCAGTTAAAGTCCGCTTATTACAAGCGGGTAATGCGGGGTAATGCGTTGCCATGTGATTAAACGAACGTTTAGCATAATAGCTGTCTCGGCGTGCAATCACTTGTAAATAAATACAGCGGTAATTATAAGTTGATAATGAAGTAATAATACCTAAACCTTTTACGATAAATACATTTTCGTGTCTTTGTTTTCAATAATAACTTTAAGTAAGCTTACAAATTATGCCACTAATATTGTCTACTTGACTGACAGGAAAATTTTGGAGTCATGATCAGAAATAGACATTTTTGATGCCTTCACATTAGAAAATTCTTTCCTTTTCTCAGTTTAGATTTCCTGAAGTGACGCAATACAAATACCTTTGTAAACTTTGCCTATCTTTAAAGAGCGTATATCTGATCTAAACCGGATGGTGTAAGTCGTGTAAGTCCAAAATCCAAGTCACAAAAAAACTTGACGTGAAGGGAAGGTATTAAATTTGTTTTTACTTGCACTTCTAAAAGTCGTTATCGTGTTGATAGGATTATCTTTTTGACTGAAAACTAACTTATTTCATTCAAAACTCACTCACGAGCACGAGTATCCCGTTTGTTTATTTTTTTATTGTAAATATGCTAGATGATAAGTTTTCCATTTCCAACAATTTTTTATTATTATTTAATATTATGTCTAGTTATTGGATGGCGTGATCATAATTTAACGAAAATCTGTGTTACTTTCTTATAAAAAGTCCATTTCTTATCTAGTTGCTCTAATTTGAGAATCTCTACCTGACTTATATATTATTCGGGAACCCTTAAACCTTTGAGTAACTGTTGCAAACCTAGAGAGCTCACACACACAGCACAAAACACAGAATACAACACAAATCACAATTCCAAAATTTATCGAATCACCGTGGATATAAATCAAAATGATGGTTTGAAAATAGTTCAGTAGTTCAATAATCATTTTAGAATTAATAACACGTCTCTTCTTTGGCCAGTCTAATTAAAAGAGAGGAGTTACTTATACTTACTACTCACTCTTATTAATAAACACGGACTAAAGCAAGACTAACTTTACTCCGAATGTTAAGGTCCGAGTAACTAAATTCGGTATTAATAAACGTGGAGTAGATTTTTTATTAATAAGACTGTGATGCTGCCTGTGAGAAGAAACGATCAAATACTTGGATGTGCGTGCTCTGCATGAAGAAATAGAATGTTACTTACTCGGTGTCTCAACCTAACAATAAACAGGGCATAGGTAATTAGATTATTTACGAATCTTAGCCGAGCTCGGAACAATTCTGGAGTTTCAGGGTCAGACCCGATTGTTGCCAACTAAAGCTCTAATGAAATTCTAATGCCGCATGCCGAATTGCCGAGTTGTTACTTGTTATTAGTAAATAAACTGCTTTTGCCTAAATTGTAGTATTGTCGGTCCTGATAGACCGAAGTAGACCTATTTGAAAAGCATGCTATACCTTTTTATTTTTGGATTTTTGAGCATCTCAATGCAATTAGTACTAATTTCTATATGAGAGTACTTCATGCTATACCTTCATCAAAATATGTTACATGCAGTTTACAATTTACAAGATCAGCTTCTTATTTAACGAAATCTTATGAATGGGATCTGAATTCACAAGACATTAAAAAAAAACGGTATCTTTGTTACTTACGTACTTTGAAATACAAAAGGACCAAAGATAACTAACTACGTACTGAATTTAACACACTTTATTTTTATAAAGGATCAATTTTACAGATACTCAAAATATCTATAAATAAATCGACGGGTTGTACAGCACCATATCCGATGTTCTTGGTGAAAGTAATGACGTAGGACGTAGGCGAGTTTCGATTTTATCGACTGTCCGGTCTAGACTTGAATCGATGACGTCTATATCGAGTCGAGTAAAGGTGAATGCAGACTTGTGCCGCACCGCAATAAACAATAAGCAATAAACGTTTTGATTTCATCTTTATGGTCAAAATGTACGTTCAAAGTTTATCAGACAAAGTTCACATACCACACAATACAATCACACACAACACACACACTGTTAATATGAAACAAATAGTGGCTAATATTTCGTGACTTACACCATTAACGTGATTAATATCAAACGCTGTCAAATTTTATTGAAGGCCTCAAAGCGTTTGTCTGGAATATGTAAATTACTAACAAATTATGATTTCCACGCCAGTGTTGCCAGTGCGCTACAAGCCATTCGGGGTCAAGTTGAAAATCTGCGTGTTGCCAGTTAACAGTTTCCTAGAAAACCGTCGGAGCCGATGCATTATTTGTGCTAGCACGAAACAATGTCTAGAAAATCGTGTCAATGTCTGAACATTTTCCGGTGTTTATTTACGGTTTTCTTGGATCAATTGTTTTTAGTACTTACAACTCTAATATAAAAAAGTTAATAAGAAATATAATGAGTAAATTTTGGAGCTAAATAAGTTTGGCAAGGATTTTCCCGGAATAATAAATATTGTATCGACATCGCAATACATTGTGTCCATCGAAATTCCGATTTGACGAAAGTCTAAGAAAGTGCATTAAAATTACCACTTATTTATTTATTTGTATGGCGTTTAACAGTCGTTCTTATTTATGTATTATGTAAACTATAAACTACAATGTTATTTTATTAAATAAGTTCTGAATCCAGAGGACAGCGTCGTTTTCGAGAGAGAACAGGTCAGCTGGACTACCATGATATTTCGTGAGGTGACAATCCCGAACAATATGGGCTGAACCACTGAAACTGAAAAACAAATTTACTAAGATTGTATCATTTATTCATTAATTATTTTTTCGATTTTGCGATTTAGGCTAGCATTAGTGTAATAAATTAAAAAGATGCAGTCCAATCACTTCTCTTTATAAAAACTTTTTCTTTTTGAGGTTTTTAATTTCTTAATTGACATTTTTCATATGAACCGTATCGTATCCAGCAACGGCTTAAATTATTAAATGCCAATAAATTGAACTAACTATACTCAGATGCGTTAAAATTGAATATGTAATTTTTGGTGTTGATATTGTTGAATTAAAGGGGTCTAGAGTTATCAGTTTTTTGCTGTTATGACCCCTTTTTTATGCTCTTTAGACTCCTTTTAATTCAACTACATTCGCAAAAAAAAGCATGACTTAAATGGCTTTATTGGGGCAATGATTGTAGAAAGTGTGATTCAAGTTATTAGTTATGTAACTTAATAGGTAAGTAATACTAATGCTAAAATTAAATGCATATGACAAAGATTCAGCCTATGCTTGCTTGTGTTACTTATCTTTGTGATATTTTTAGCGCTCCGCTAATACGGATGTGCTGCAATGCTAGCTGTTAAGGAGTTAAGTGGTATTAATTGTATTGTAACTGAACTAAAGCTTAGGTCCCACTTGTATAGTGCGCCACTAACAACACTTACTTACTATCCGGACTCAGTGACATAAAATTAGTATTGGCCTCCAACCACCAACTAATGCTATCTTGTATTTCTCGTCTTTGTTCTTTATAGTTTACTAGCCATGCCCCGGGGCTTCGCTCCCGTGGGAATTTCGGGGTAAAAAGTACCCTATGTGTTATTCCCGGTATTTTTCTACCCCTATACCAAATTTCATCGAAATCCGTCCAGTAGATTTTGCGTGATTAAGTAACAAACATCCTCACAAACTCACATACAAACTTTCGCATTTCTATAAGGATAAAAAAAAAACTCGAAATACTTGATAAGATTAGGGTTTCATTTCAAGTTTTATCTAAACACTAAAATAGCAGCGTTGTTTTAGATTAATTTATGTATTTCAAAAGTGATAGATAAATAGGATAAAATTTCATTACTGTCGTTCAGAGTGTTAGATATTAATTTTAATTTAACCAAAATTTGTTGTTTCTTTATTATATTACCTTACATCTCAATTTGAACTTACGTTATTGATCATTTAACTTCAACCGTGCGACTAGGGCATAATATAGTACTTACTATCGCAATTATCAATATTACTACTCCTTGTTATTAGCTGCGTATTAATTGTGTAATGTAATTGTCATGCAACGGTATGAGACATAAGTAATAAGCACAATTTGTTGAACTTAGTCAAAATGAGAAAAACAGAAAGAAACAAATTAGTTGTCTTTATTATTGAAATATGTCCACTTCAGTTTGAAGAATAACCAACAACGAATAACAATGCAATTGGTATAATTTGCTTTGTCTGAAGGCATACTGAACAAGCTGGCAAGGTCATTTTGCCTTTTCAAATTTTGTATAGATTTCATGGTTAGCCAGCTAATGAAAGACCTTCAGTGACATATACATACTTACATATTAAAGACTAGCGGTTGCTCGCGGCTTACCACGTGAGATTTTAGGCTGATACACAACGGACTTATACAAAGTTATAAACCTTTCCAATTTTCTTCCATGTGATTCCATAATTTGAAGATAACGATAGTCCCTTTATATTGGGCTATAAAATGATCCCTTCTTATCATTATGTAGTTGATTTACGAGATAACTTTAATAGCAGGTCAATAGGTGGTGGGACACACCTTTCGCATCGATTTGTGGTTGCCCGCGATGTGGTAGCGGACGTAGCGGCCAAACCTTCACCACAGAATTAATATAAGTACTACGTACAGAAAGAAAACTCCCTGCCCCTCCCGCAATATGGCACCCCCTGCACTTCTCCCCCGTTCTAGTGTGTATATTGGGACGCTATGACTATGAAAACGCACACATTGACGTGTTACTGACGTGTTCACGGATATATAGTTTCATTTGTAGTAGTAGTAGATATATTTGACGCCCCGTTTCTATGAAGCGCCCGCCCTGTGCCTTCACGCAAAGTGCTCCTAGTCAGAGATGGGTTTTCGACGGGAAGAAACGGAACTGTCCGTTTATTTCCGGGCGTAGCGTTGCCAGGCGTCCGGATAAAGCCGGACATAGGTAGGCTTTTTGATTGCGTGTCCGGCCAAAATAAACGGTGTTCGGCCTGTCGGCTTTTGTTAGGCTTTTTACATTTCGCAAACGAGCGAACGCCGAGCGTAGCCGAGCGCAGGCAACGAGAGTCTCGGTCGCTCACGCAGGGCCTAGTGCCGACCCTCCGTCGGTCGCCTGCCGCCCTGGGCTCTGTCGGTATTACCAAAAAGCTTGATTTTACATACAATTTTTTTGTCGTACATATTAATACTGAGACAAAATCCTCAATAATGTAGGGTGTCCGGCTTTTCTACCCAAATGTCCGGCCAAAATGGCTGGTCTGTCCGGCTAGGTCGTTAGCGACCTGGCAACCCTAACCGGGCGCAACCCTTCATATATAGATAGGTCTACGTTAGGCAAACCCATCTCTGCTCCTAGTGGTAGGAAGTATAGTGCTTGCGTCACAATCACAATCGTATCTCGACGACTTCCTTGCGGTTGCAAAGAATATACTTGTGTCAAGCAGTAGCAGACCACGGTGTCGCAATACGTTACGCCACAAATGATGGAAGTGCTCACAGAGATGCTGTTACAGAAACAAGCAGATGAAGACGGCTCATTGTGGTTAGTCTTATGAAAATTAAGCATTCGTAATGGTAGTGTTTTCCTCATTGGAAGTATAACTGGGAAGCAGTTAAAATCTCATAAAAATTACTGTGTGATAATAAATTAAATATATACCTAGGGATAAATCACACAGGTTGTGCTAGCCACACAGTTTCATATAGCTAGGAGGTATATAGTACAAGTACATACATACATAGAATCACGTCTTTATCCCTTACGGGGTAGACAGAGCCAAGAGTCGTGAGACTTGAAGGCCACGCTTAGCTCAATAGTGGGCTCTCTGATGGAATGGAGATTCAGGTATAGTGACAGGTTGTTAGCAATGTTAGCCCATCGCCTATGAGTGGAGGTATCCCCAGTTTAAAGCCATTTCCCTCGATTGGCTTTTACAATCTGCGCGGGAACACAAGTACAAGTAAATGACAGAAATTCTAGTCAA